>CAWUFW010007531.1:600000-998270 GCA_963921515.1 Calotriton arnoldi
ATGATCGCAAAGCATTAATAATGATTAATCTATCTAAAACGGAACTGGATAATATCATAGTGATCAAACCCTCGGACAAGGGGGAGGGAATGTGGTAGTTATAGAAACCGCATGTATGAAAATGAAGCTATCAGACAATTAAGCCAAATTTGTTATTATGAGAATATCTCACCTCAAGTATATAGGACATCAATAATGAAGTATAATGATCTCCTCTTTGAGTGGCGTGATCAGAGTATCTTGGACTTTGACTAATACATATATATATATTATTTTCCATCAGTATTAGCGCTGCCATCTTATTGTAGAGACAGATGAGATTTTTTTTACTAAAATGCCAGATATCAGTTGAGAAGATACTTATATTATGACCATGATTGATGCCACCTTCCTCTCTACCTATTTTGATCACCAGTTTGGAGTACAGGCCTGCAAACAATTTTTATAAACTTGGGACCAGATGTACTAACATTAGGAATATCAATTTCCTATTAGTGATTCTCTCCAAATCACAATTAGGAAATCGGTATTCCTAATGTATTAAACTCTTTGGAGTTTCATTAGCAATTCCTAGTGGGTCTCAAATAGACCTATTAAGATGTTAATGAGTTAGGTCGCAATTTGAGACCCACACCCCAAGAACACTAGTCAGAGTAACCAAACCAGCCCCCAACCTAGTAGACACATTCCCAAGATCTCACACCCCATGAACACTAGTCAGAGTAACTTACCTTCCCCATCTTGGACTAGGAGGAGAAATGAGGAACTATCCGACAGCGACATAGACGACCTCCTCATATCTTATGCCTGGGCAACATATAACAATAAGTCGCAATGTAGCACTATCCATTCCATTCAACCCAACCCCTTCAGAGAACCGACTCACAACAACAGATCCGTAAATAGAGACAACCTTACAAATATCAACATAGAGCAGACTACCCTAACCCATTCTAGTAACAAGATTAAGTGCGCACTCATTAATTGCAGATCCGCCAGTAAACATGCTCCTGACATCTTCAACCTCATCCTAGAGAATGATTTAGACATTATGGTCCTCACCGAAACATGGCTGAATAGTTCCTCCTCTCCCATCCTTGACCTACTGGTTCCTCCTAGTCACGACCTGATCCGACTAGACAGAAACCTGAAACCCGGTGGTGGGTTAGCTTGCATTTATCGTAACACAATCTCAGTCAAGCAAGCAGACTCCATCGTTCTATCCTCCTGCGAATATCTCTGCATCAATATCGCCGATGATAAGCACCTCGCCAGCAAGCTTCACTTATTCTATCAACCCCCGGGTGACAACCTGACTTTCATAGACGAGCTAATGGAAGTCATTTCATCCAATGGCAACTCACAAGTACCACAAATTTACCTGGGTGACTTTAATCTCCACTGGAACAACGCAAATGATCATGGTGTAGGCGGTCTTAAAGCGTTCCTGTCAGACAATGATCTATCCCAATTCTGTGACAGTCCAACTCACAACAAGGGAGAGACACTGGACCTCATCATAGCAAAAACAAACACCGTCTCGTTAGAATCCATCACCCCATGTGACTGGACTGACCATCACAGCATCCTCTTCTCCATCAATATCGAGGTAATCCCAAAAAGGGGCCAACCCTCAAAAACAAAGCAATGGAAAAGGAACTTACAAAATATCAACCCCATCACCCTGGTAAACGATGCAACTCTGCCCTGACCCTCACAACTGACATGGCTGATGTCAATGATCTCACAGCCTTTTACAATTCCACTATGCTCGAAATCCTAGACTCTACAGCGCCCCTCCAGGAAAAAAATGTTTCCTCAAAAATGTCCAAACCTTGGTTCAATGAGACACTGAACTCGGAGCGACGCAAGCTAAGAGTTGCTGAGTGACTATGGAAATCAGCACCCACCACTGATCACCTAGATCACCTTAGAATGTTAAGGAACTCCTACAACAGGAAGATTCTAAAGGCCAAGGCAGACTTTTTCAGAACCCAGCTGAACCAAGCAATCAACCGCCCAAAAAAACTTTTCGAAATCGTAAAGCAACAAGCACGCAACACGACTAACTCCGTGGAACTTAATGACCCGGCGACACCTACCTGCGAGGAGCTTGCCAATTTCTTCTGTGATAAGACAAAGGCCATCGAGCTCGACATCCATTCTAAGAAGGCCCTCCCACAACATGTGGCCCAGGATACTAACTGTGACTTACAGCTCAAGGTCCATTTTAGCACTCCAGGGGAAGTCACAAAAAACAATGCCTCCTGGCATACCTTCTCGCCAATCCCTGAACAAACAATCTATAACACTCTTCTAGCAATCAACCCCTCCAATCACTTCTCTGACCCCCTTCCTCCTGCCTTATTCAAAATGATAAAAACTTCTATCCTACCACTATGGGCAAAAATTGTAAATGCCTCTCTGAGACAAGGCTCCATACCGGACTGTCTTAAAATAGGGCAGGTCACACCTATACTAAAGAAATCCGACGCCACCCCATCTGATCTCAACAACTACCGCCCTATATCCAACATCCCCACCTTGGCGAAATTGTTGGTGAAATGTGTACAAATACAATTATGCAATCATATTGAGAATTTCAACCTCCTAGACAATCACCAATCTGGCTTCCGTCAAGGTCACAGCACAGAATCTGCACTCACCCACATAATGGATGATATACTAAAAATGCTTGACCACAACGAATAATGCCTAATGATACTGCTTGACTTGTCCTCCGCCTTCGATACGGTGAAGCACGACAACCTTTTGTCCCTATTGGAAGGAAGGATGGGCCTCTCGGGCACGGTATTACTATGGTTTTCATCCTTCCTATATAATAGAACACAAAGATTCAAGATGAAGAACTCACTCTCTCAACCCTCCGTGGTCACCCTAGGCGTTCCACAGGGCTCCGCCCTATCACCCATCCTTTTCAATATACTAATGGAACCCCTGGCGAATGCATTGAAATCAGCAAATATTCTATATCACCTGTATGCGGACGACACCCAACTGTATCTGAAAATCTCCACTCCAGAAGCCTTCATTTCCCTCAACACTATTCTACAGAACACGCAAAACTGGCTCACTAACAACCACCTCATGCTTAACACCAAAAAAACAGAATTCATTCTCATCTCCCCACCCAATCACACACCTAAGATAGACCTATGGCTGAAACACCTAACCTCCTTTGACTGTGCTCCCCTCATCATTGACTCCGCAAAATCCCTGGGAGTCACCTTAGACAAACATTTGAATATGAATACGCACATCACTAATGCCACCAAGGGAGCTAATCACCAAATGAGTATATTAAGGAAACTCAAACCCTCCCTCCCTCAGGCCGACCTAAAAATGGCAGTGCAAGCCCTAGTGCTACCAAGATTTGACTATGGAAGCACCACCCTCTGCGGTCTCCCCAAATACAAGCTAGCTCCGCTGAGGGCATCACTTAATGCTGCGGCTAGATTGGTATCAGGAACTAAAAGAAATAGCCACATTTCTCCGACCTTGAAAGCGCTGAACTGGCTGCCCTATGAGGCAAGAATACAACTAAAGGTTGCCTGCATGACCCATAAAGCACTACATAACAATACACCCAGTTACTTAGCTCTAAAGCTAGAATGATCAGGAGGATGCAGACAATTACGAAGCGCGAGTTCTTTACTTCTGAAACCACAATCCTTTCATAAAAAGAGAACTGGTTGCAGAGCGTTCTCAGGGATTGCTCCAAAGATCTGGAACTCCCTACCTCCAGTGGTACGTGGAATCTCGTCATTTACCGCCTTAAAAAAGAAGTAAAAATACTCCTAATGAACAAATTCACGTCCTAAGACTTGATTCTAGGCAGACATCGAGTCACCTATACGAACCTCTTATCACTGCCTACCTCTTGTGGTTGGAAGGAGAATATTATATGTATGTTTATTACCACAACCACCTAATGTTCAATAACTGTATATAGTGGAATGTTCAGTTGCCCTCTGGGATCATTATGTATCGTCTACAGGTCACCTATGTTACCCATTTATTATGTGCCTGTTTTGTACGTAATGACGAATACCAAATGCCTTATACTACCTCATATCTTTATGTTTTATAACTGTATACTGTAAAGCGCTCTGATACCCTCGTGGGTCACATTCGCGCTATATAAAACCTTATAAATAAATAAATAAATAAATTAGGAATCAGAGCCATCACAGGGATGGTGGCCTGCTGTGGTTAGCAGACCACCATGTCTGTATTTGCATTTTAATAAAGCAATCTTATTTTTTTTAAATGCAGCCCATTTTCATTAAAGGAAAACCAGATGCGTTTAAAAAGAAAAAGTTAAACTTTGCAGTTTTATTTTTAGTAGGCAGTGGTCAATGGGACCACTGCCTGCTCTTCAAAAATATTTGTTTTCCATTCTCAAATGGGAAGGTGTCCTCAGGGAACCCCTTCCCATTTGAGAATGGGTTACCACCTCTGTCAAGGAGTCGATAAAATATAAATGTTTTACAACCATTCATCCCATTCAGATTCGGTATTTGGAAGAGAGTCCCTAAGCACACCACGGCCAAATATCGAATCGCAAACACAAATTGCGATTCAGTAACATGTTACCAAATCTCAATTTGTGTTTTGTACATATCTAAAAGCATTTTTGCAGTTTAAAATGGCAAAAATGCTTCATACATGTGGCCCCTAGATCTGTTTGTTTCTATGAGCTTAATAAAATGTTGCATATGATTAGATACTGTTTAAAGTAAAATATCTTTCTATAAGACGGCGTGCATTACTAACAACTCACCAGGACCACAATGGGCACCTGCTTCGCTACCAGCTCCGCTGATCTCGTGATAGTGAAGAGAGGAGAAGGTGGTCTGGATGGACCATAATGAAGAGTTCAGTAAGAATGTGGTCCTATTGACTAGATATATTGATGACCTATTTTTGTTCTGGAGGTACCCCCGGAGGAGGAAGAGGAATTTATTGATCGATTATATGGCAATTCATACAACCTGAAACTCACTGCCAGGGTGAGTAAGACGGACATTGAATTCCTAGATATCAAATTGTGGGTGGAGGATGGCATGGTATAGATAGGTTACTGAGCACACTACAGAGAGTCTGGATTGTGGAGAAAGGGACGTCTTGTTTATGCTGCATCTCTCGGCGGCCTTCAATACTGTTCCCCACAACTGACTATTGAAGAGACTATAGAGTATTCGAATTGGCGGCATGGCCCTAAAGTGGCTGACCTCGTTCCTGGATAATAGAAGTCAGGAGGTCTGGATTCCTCTGTATACTTCTGCCATTCAGAATCTGAAGGTGGGCGTCCCACAGGGCTCAGCTCTGAGCACTACTCGCTTTAATGTGCACCGGGCTCCGTTCGCGGGCGTGGCCGAATCATGTGGAGCCAAAGTAATATCTTACGTGGACGACACTCAGCTTCTCTTTACGTGTGAGGGAGGCGCAGACTTTGAGGGTGAGAACATCAGAGCAATGCTCTCCAAGGTGTTTAATTGGTTGGCCATAAACCAACTTAATTGCAACCCAGACATATCGGAGATTGTTTTCTTTGGAACTCCACCTTCTGAAGTCAGGAGGTCATGGTGGCCCCAGGATATTTCTCCGCCGGCCACTCTTCAAAATTCGGTTAAAAACTTGGGTATTCAAATTGATAACACTTAATCTATGAAATCCCAAATTCAAGCTCTGGTAGGTACCTGTTTTGGGCTGCTACGAGCCCTGAGAAAATTCCTACCTCTTCTATCAATTGATACAAGGAAAACAGTGATCCAGGCACTAATTACTCTCAGACTGGACTATGGAAATGTCTTATACTTGAGTTTGCCTGATTATCTCCTGAACTGCTTGAAAGTGGTTCAAAGTGCAGTGGCTAAACTAATCCTTAATGTGGCTCCTCGAACTCATATGTCCCTATATCTCTGGGCCCTGCATTGGCTACCAGTGAAAAAGAGGATTCAATTCAAGGTACTGGTTTGGTACTAAAGCCCTACATGTTAATGGCGTTACCTACATAAGGAGGAGGATATCGCACTACATCCCTTCTAGGACTCTAAGGTCATTCTCCAGCCATGTGGCTATGATTCCCAGGGTCCTCAGGGTTAGAACCAGAGTTAGATCTTTCAAGTTCTTGGGTGCCCAAGCCTAGAACCAACTTCCACTGGCTCTTCGAGCCACGGTGGATTTGTCCTCTTTCAGGAAGCAACTAAAAACTTGGCTATTCTACAACTAAAGTGTTCCTAGCTGTTAAGTGTGGAGTTGCCCTGGTAGCACCGGGACACTCTTTGGAGTAGCAGCGCGCTATAAAAATGCTGTTTCATTCATTAATTAATTCATACAAGCTTATTTAGTGTTCTTCATTTCAGGACTCACCATCCTAGAAACCTCATTAACAGTATCCCCTAGGGAAATGCTAAGAATTAGACGTCTCTGCAATACAGATATGAAGTTTAAAAACAAAAACAGATGGTTACTAGATTCAGGATGAGATGATATGCCAATAAGATTTTGAACATAGCAAATAAAAAAATGTGCTCCTGTGAACAGTGACCAACTTTTATTCCCCAATAACAAACAAATGAGAAATGATTGTATTTGCCTGATTACAACATATAATAGATCTTCCCATAGGATTAGGTTGTTTATGATCAAACACTGGAGGATACTGAAAATGGATGGGATAATATTTCCAGAATTGGCTACCAAATCATCTATCACGTATAGGAGAGGGAAATCCTTAGGGGATGTTCTTATCCACAGCTAATATAACTGTGACAAGAGAGTTGGTAATTGGTTAGCCATAACCAAAGGTTTTTACAAATGTGGCCAATGTAAGGCTTGTAGACATTCTACCAATATCAGGAAATACACATTAGTTATGGCCAAAAGAAGTATATCAATTCATTTTTAACATGTACATCTGACTATTGTGCATATGTACTTCTGTGCCCCTGCAACCTAAAATATGTGGGGAGTACTATCTTTTCCCTTAATTAACACATCCTGGAACTCCGGAGAGCTATCAAAAATGCTGACGTTACTTATCCAATAATGAGACATTTTGGATTGGAACACCAACAAGATGCATTAAAGTTAATATTTTTGGGACTTACCTGGAGACGTAGGAACATAGGTGGAGGGAATTTAACTAAACAATTGAGACAATTGGAATCCAGATTTATTCTGCATTTACAGACCACAGGCTTAAATAAAGACAAGGAAATAGGAGTGCATGTGGGGTAACCATGTATGAACTGATATATGAATTTCTTTACATATCATGTGAAGTTATGATTCAACTTGGGTGAAAACCATAGTGGGCCCGACGTCTCAGTTTAGGTTTGAATATGTTTTTATTAACATTTGTTAATCGCAGACAATTTTCCTGTCCACATCACTTGCAGATCAATCAATCAATCAGGGGTTGGTGAAGCATGCTACTCACCCGTTAGGGTCTCAAGGAGCTGGGGGGTGGTTGTGCGGCTCCGTTGGGGTCATTTCAAGAGCCAGGTCTTGAGGTCTTTCCTGAAGTGTAGCAGTGTAGGGCTTTGCTGGAGGTGGAGGGGGAGGTCGGTCCAGGTCTTGGCTGCGAGGAAGGAGAAGGACTTTCCACCTGCTCTGGTCCTGTAGAAGTGTGGGACGGTGGCCAGGGAGAGGTCAGCTGATCGGAGGTTTCTCTTGGGGGCGTGGAAGGAGAGATGGTTGTTGAGGTATTCTGGTCCGATGTTGTGGAGGGCCTTGTAAGCAGGTGTGAGCAGCTTGAATGTTATTCTTCTTTCGACAGGGAGCCTGTGGAGGTCGTGGGGGTGTTGGGTGATGTGGTTGTGCCGGGGGATGTCGAGGATTAGTCTGGCTGCGGTGTTCTGGACGGTCTGAAACTTGGGGAGGAGTTTTTTATTGATACCAGTCTACTGGTGATCAGGGCGTGCGTGACCGTTTTTCTGGATTTGGAGGGGATCCATTTGAATGTATTTTGGAGTATGCGGAGGGTGTTGAAGCAGGCAGAGGAAACGGCATTGATCTGGTGGTTCATAGTGATCGATGAGTCCAGTATGATGCCTAGGTTACGTGCATGGTCCGTCAGATTTTGGTGGGTTTCCGAGGACGGGGGGCCACCAGGTGAGACAAGCCTCGCTGAGAACAACTTACAAACTCTCCCTGATACCCCCTGCCCCCTCCTGCTGTCAGTCCTGCCCCTTCCCCCCCTGCCCTCCCAGTGCACCAAAACCGTGCAGTATCCAAATTCTAGTGTTCTTGAGTTTCCCTGGCAACCCCATTCTGGTCCCATTGGTGCCCGTGATGCTTGGGAATGGTAGTGTAATAGCCCTCTAACAACGTCTTCTTTTAACAGTGCCTTTTCTTTTTCTTTTTAAGCCCTTAAATATTTGATATTTCAATGTATCTTTATTTATAGGTCTGATTTAGTTGCCACGAACATGATGGGTTCTCCTGCATTGTTGTGCAGAGCATATTATATATAGCATTAATATTCAACTGTACTTATGTTCTATTTTTCTCATTTTTCGTTATCTGTCTAATCCTGATTCTTGTTTGTTTTATGGTTGTCTATCTACTTCACTGTTGATATATTACTCATTGGACTTTTGATTAGGATATACTAGGAGCAGCATGACCCAGTGGGGCTCCATTCCTTACTTATTAATTTTATGTGCTTGTGGCATAGCCCACTTGGGCAAGAGGCGTATTTATTATTTCTATAAAAAGATACACTCTATACTAACCAGTTTAATTGTCATAATAGAGACATTATTGATTTATTTAGTAGTTTCTAAGGTATGAGTGTCCAATATAGGTCCGGGACGATAAGTTCTGTGCCAATAGTTATTTAATAACTACTGACTACGTAATGCGTTCTATTTAAATGCATTATATGTAAAATAGTCTTATGTGTGCACTCTAAATCCCTAGCAAGGTTCTGCCCCCCCCCCATGGAGCAACGCTGAACCGCCCGATTTTAAGGACTGTTCAATTCTGAAATACACTTTCTCAATTGTGTAGTCAGGTCAGTAGTAAAAAATTATTTTTGGGCATCTCGTTATGCTATAAACTTCCCTCTATCTTGTGTGCTCCTTCTTTCCCTGTCCTTCTAATAGTGCCTGTTAACTGAATATTATCTGGTACAAGATATGGACAATATGCTTTGGATGTACAGAAAACTACACATGCACATCATTATTCCTCAGGCTCAGGGAATATAGCTAAAGAGGTGTCAAGAGGGTTGCATAGACCTAATAAGCTTCATCAAGTCACCTCACAGGAAGGAGAACAAATTGCAGAAGCTAATCTGTATCTAGAGTGAGATTATAAAACAATATCTGATCTGAATTGCAGCCAAGGCAACATTGGGATGGACAGACGTACCACTGTGTAAATGTCCTTATGTGTCTTATCCCAATAAGTGTGTTTCTGCAAACTCCTCCTTTTTCTCCCTCATTTGTAGGATGTTGGATCAGAAAAATATATATATTTAAAATGTCGAGATCTAAAGCATATTGTAAAAAAATCTTTTTCTTTACTAACACTATTATACATTGAATTATCTTGAACATGTACATTTTGAGCTAGTGATATTATTGCAAAAGTATGATAAAATATATGCATTTGTATATTATTTTATAGCTTGTTTTTATAGACCGTTTTGTATTTTAGATGATTAACAGTTTTCCTTATTCAGCTATGAACAGTGTTAAATTAGTCATTGACGTGACAAAAGACCGAGATGTTGTCCAGGTGCATCCTCATTTTGCGATCTCGCTAGAGCATTGCATACAATAGTTCGAAGAGTCAACACTTGCTCATGATTAGATGACTTTCTTGTCAATCACAATTCCCTGCTTTTTTATCAGTGACTTTCTTCTCTATTTTGTTTCCCTTTATAAGGTTATGGAACTTCAAGGTGACTTGCAATATCCATATAATGTACAGAAGTGAGTACATTATTCCTTACAATACATGGTCACCCATCACTTTACCCACAAACCACTGTATCCCTGGTACACTGTTTTTTCATATGAAAGAAACAGCATGTTTGCAAACATGAAGAATAAAAATGCAGGCCCTTATTTAAGAGGGCTTGCGCTGGCGTTGCGTCACATTTATGTGACTCTGCAGCGGCATAAACAATGCGCCACACTGCGCCCTATTTACAAAGTGACGCAACTAGGCAGATGCGTCACTTTGTAAAGCCCTGCACTACATTATACCTGTGTCAGGTATAATGTAAGCAGGGTTGGTGTTCCCACGTAAAAAAGCCTTGTAGAAGTGGCGCAGTGAAATCTATGAGATTTCCCTCCGCCACTCCTACGACTAGATTGCTTCACAATCGGCGTAAGGAGTGATGCATGGCCTTTTACATGGGACTCGCCCCATGTGTAATGACACTTTGCTGGAGTTGCATCAGTTTACCGACACACTCCAGCAATGCGTCATCACTGCGCCACCAGATACGTCAGGATTCCTGATGTATCTGTGTAATCCTTGCAACATGGACCGCTGTAGTTTAAATACGGCGCATCCATGGTGATCGCAAGGATGGCGCAATGTAAAGTGTTGCATCACTGTTTTTCCCCAGCGATGCAACACTTTTCATAAATGAGGCCCTCAATCTCTAGTGCAAAATTAAACGCATCAATAATGCTGTTAGATATTTGTGCCAAAAAGATATTAGAGTCAGTTTAATACAAGTCAGTTTTTTTTTTTCAGAGGTGCAGTAGGTGGGAATGTGTAGAAGCATGCAGAAAGATTCTGACTTTTCTATAATTGACTAAACAGTGCAAAAAATAAACATGTTGACATAAATATCTCCTTTCTGCTTGTCACTGTACATATAGAAAAAAGAGCAGAAGAAAGAAAAGCCACGTTTTGTTTTCATTCTTTAAACAGCTGCTTTAAATATGTTCTCTGGCCTCACCTGCCTTTTCCCTCAGCTGCTGGCTCTGGCAGTAGGCATTGTGACTTCAGAACTCAACTGTAATAAGTTATTGCAGATGAGCCGCTAAGTCCTTTTTCTTTAAAATAGGCAAATGGTTGAGTCACATTTCACCTATTATAAAAAAAAAATAGAGGTGGGTTTTCATACAGGGATTGTCATGTAATTCATAATAATAATAATAATAAGGATAATAATAATACTAACAACAACAACAATAATAATAAGGGATTAATAATAATAATAATAATAATAATAATAATAATAATAATAGGGATTCGTAATCATAATAGTGGAATAATAATAATAATAATAATAATGGATTGTCATGTAGGTGGGTTTTATACAGGGATTGTCATGTAAGTAGCCTTTTTAACATGTCTCAGGCCTGCCACTGCAGAGCCTGTGTGTGCAGTGTTAATTTGCCATGTTGACCTGGCAAGTTAACCTACTTGCCAGTCCCAAACCTTCCTTTTTATTACATATATGTCACCCCCTAAGGTAGGTGCTGGGCAGCCCATGGGCAGGGTGCAGTGTATTTTAAAAGTAGGACATCTACTTTTAAGTTTTACAGGTCCTGGTAGTGAAAGACGCTTACATTTGTTTTTTATTACTGAAAGGCCTCTCTCCCATAGGTTAACATGGGGATGACCTTATTACAGCTTATAAGTGTAATTTCCAATTTGGAAGAGATGGGACCCCCAAATTTGGTATCTCTGGAATCACAATTTAAAAATACAACTTATGGTGAAGTTGGATATTAAATTCAACTTCTGAAAATGCCTCTTTTAGAAAGTCTCATTTTCTTGCTGTAACCACTTGGCGCCTTCTGTCTGTCTCTGAATACATGTCTGGGGTGGGTGACAGCTGGCTTTCTACGTTCCCTCTAGACAGACTCACACAAAGGGAGTTTAGTTTAGGTGTGACTGATGGGCAGTCCATATCCTGATGAGTCATCTTGGGCCGGATGAGAGGGAGGAGGTGACACTTACACCTGAAAGGGCTGTGTCCTGTCCCCGCACGAAAGAGTGCATATCACCCTGAATTAGCCTGGTACCAGGGCATGAAAGAAAGGGACTTGTGCACTTCAAAGGCATCTCTTTGAAGTCTCCCCACTGCAAAGGCTGAACTGAGTATAAGTACTGGACCTCTGACACCACCAACTCAGTACACTTCTGGACCTGTGGGTACTCTGCCAGGAAGTAGAACTGCTGTGCCTCTACAAGGACTGCCACTCTGTTTGACTCTGCTGGACTCCTACTCTGCTGTGCTGACTTGTGCCTGCTGCCCTCTTGCCTGGGAGTGAGGGGACTGGACCTGCATCTCTACAACATATAACCCAGAGTGCCTCAAGGGGCAGCTGACTGGTCTCCTGTTTTCTGAAGTCTCAGGGACAATAAAGACTTCCAACCAACCTGCTCCTGCATGTGGACTCTGCCATCTATGAGTCTGCCCTGCCAAGTAGTACCACCACAGTCCTGGACCCTTGGAAGTGGACCTAAGGTGCTCTGCCATCTGTGGTTCTCATTAGCACCGCCATGAAGCAATACGAAGCCCAGCAAAGCCTCTTAGCACAGGTGTGGGCATCAACGGAATCGGCGCCGGGCGGCACGAAGCCCCGCAAAGCCTCTCCATGCAGCTGGCAATGTATCGGAACTGATGCACAGCAATGCCAAGCTCTGCAAAGGCTCGCCGTACAGCTCCCCTGGACCGACGCCAAGCTCTGTAAAGCCTCACTGCACAGCTTCTCAGAACCGATGCCAGATGACGTGAAACAATGCAAAGGAACGCCGCACAGACAGCACACCAGGATTTAAGGTACTGTGTGTAGCGGACCCTAGAGGATCCCTGCAGCCTGCCCGCACTCCCTCGCAGTAGGCCTGATCTTGTGATATTTTCCTGGCCCGGCGGGACCAAATATCCACAGTTTGCGCTTTGTGATTTTAGGTGCTGTTTTCACCTAAATCTTTCAAATTAAATATCTTAGGATCTACTCATTGGATTTTTGTTGTTTTGGTCTTGTTTTATTTATAAAATCATAACCTATTTATTTAAACTGGTGTGGAGTCTTTTTGTGGTGTTTTCACTGTGTTACTGTTTGATGTGTTGCACAAATACTTTACACATTGCCTCTTAAGTTAAGCCTGAATGCTCTGTGCCAAGCTCCAGAGGGTGAGTACAGGTTAGTTTAAATTGTTTTACTGACTTACCCTGACTAGGATTGTGGTTCCTGCTTGGGCAGGATGTGTACCTCTGCGAAACAGAAACCCAATTTCTAACAGGATCCATTACATTGTAAAACATTTTTGTAGACTTTAAATGTTTTACATCCACAATAGTGTGCATAATCTAGTCTTCAATGAGAGTGAGTTGTATACAAATAAGAGCATTTATCTACCAGCCATTAGATATTTTCCATATTACTATTTAAAAGGATAACATCCTTGGTATCAGAAACAACAGCCTGAAGTATCTGTGGAAGCTGAGTACCAGCTTTCATGGCAGATGCCACCCCTCTAAAATATGTATAATCAATAATATAGATGTCCTGTCTGATGCCTGAGCATGTGATATGTGTCTCATTTTGAGACTGTAACTTGTTAGACATTTGAACTTTGAGTTATATCTTTAATGTACAAAGCCTCGGCTTGTGAGATCTATGTAACATGATGTATTTCTACCTGAAACCCTAGCCAGCATGATTTATGTGACCTAAAATATACGTTACATGGTTGATGTCCGAGTGTGTAAGATTTCTTTAATAGGAGGCCTGAGCCTATAATATGTGGGTAACCTGATAGACAGTTTTGCTTTCAGATGTTTGAGTATGTAAGGCAGATGTAATCCAAGAGTAGTCTTGCTGTTAGAAGACTGAGGGCCAGATGTACGACGCGCAAAATAGGGCCTCGCAAATTGCGAGTTTTTTGCGACTTGCAATTTGCGAGGCGCTAATTTGGATGTACAACAGTGTGTATCACACTGTTTGCGATTCACAATGGGATCGCAAATTGAGAGGCTCATGAATATTAATGAGCCTCTCGCAATTTGCGACCCCATTGGGAATGGCAGGCCCTCCCAGGTATGGTGGCCTGCTGGGCTCAGCAGACCACCATGTCTGGGACTGCTTTTAAATAAAGCAGTTTTTTTTTAAATGCAGCCCGTTTTCCTTAAAAGAAAACGGGATGCATTTAAAAAAGAAAAAAATGAAACCATTTTGTTTCATTTTTTAAGGGCAGGTAGTGGTCCCTGGGACCACTGCCTGCCCTTAAAAAATATTTTCCCCTGCATTTGCAAAGGGGAAGGGGTCCCCTGGGGACCCCTTCCCTTTTGCGAGTGCATTACCACCCTCTTGAAGAGGATGGTAATTTATGAGTGTTTTGCGACCGTAATTGCGGTCGCAAAACATTCATACATGGGCTTGCGCTCGCTATTAGGAAGGGAACGCCCCTTCCTAATAGCAAGTTGCAAAACCTATTTAGCGAGTCGCAAATAAATTGCGACTCGCTAAATAGGCTTTGTACATGGCCCATGCTGTTTTTGCATGCGCAAACGGGTTCGCAAACCCGTTTGCGCATGCAAAAACGGTCGTACATCTGGCCCCAAGACCTTTATTTAGAGGTTGATAAATGGGATACTCCATCACAAATTAGGCGAATATCTCATCTGCCGTATTACTAGTGCCATAAGCTATAATGACCTTGTAATATGGCATATGATATATCGCTACATTGGTCATGGAGTATCCTGTTTGCCAAACTCTAAATAAGGCCCTATGTCTGTAATATATATGTAATTTATTGTATGGTGTTACTGACACATATATGAGTGACATAATTGCTGTCTGATGCTTGTCTGTGGGACATATGTAGAGTGTGGAATAGATCTGATGTTAAGGGGCTTCACATACACAAACTGTGTCACTTAAGAAATATATCAGAAAGTTTAATTTAAAAGGTGTCTCCCAAACCTAAGGTTTGTTGATACCTTAACCTGCAACCTTTACATGTTTAACTTTAGGATAGCTTTCCTTTGTGAAGCCTGAGCCTGTGTTAAGATCTGTGTAACATGAGACATAGATTTGTTATTATAAGCTTAAATCCATATGATTAGATTTATATGAACAAAGGTCAGTTTTCAGAAGTCCAAGCCTATTAGTTCTGTTCTGACCCAAACTAATTATACCTCAAAATGTTGTAGCATGTTTGGATACTAAAAAAATGTGCACAGATAACATAAGATGATCCCAAAAAGACTGCAATACATTCCACATTTCGCTGCAGTGCATTCTGCATTTCTCCTACATACGTGGCATTTTAAAAGAATTGCTAATACCTTTCTTTATTTTGAGTTCACTGGTGTTTAAGTCTTCCTTCTATGTTTGAGGAACTGGGGTTGTAGTACTTGTAAGCAGATGACCTCTTGTAAATTGTAGCCTTTTTTCCTTACCCAGGAATCCATATGCAGAATTACATTTTGAAGATGTGTAATTTATACAACTGGTTGAGTATAAATTGGGGTCCTGAAAATGTGTTTGAGCCCAGTGCCCTAATAGTTCTTAAGATAGAACTGCCTGTTCACTGGCCTAAGAGTGTGTGAACAATCTGAAATGGTTAATAATGGGTAGGTCCAAACTCAGGTGGCATGGTGGACGAAAGAACAATGGGCTGGAGTGCCCAAGCGATAGTGGTAAGACAAATTGCAAGCATATCTCCCATCACCATTTTGATTTATCATCCAAAGGCACATACTTGCAGCCCAGGACCATCAGGCAAGTATCACACACTCTCCAGAGCTACACACAGTCCATGCAGGCCAATGGTGAATTAAGTACACAGCCACAGAACTTTACATGAGTGGGCCAGGTAAAAACACCTGTTGACATCACTCAGGGCTGGACTGGGAACTCAAAGCAGCACTGGCAATTGTGTCGGACCAGCCCCCGAGGGGAGGCGCAGGTGTGAAGCACTGCTGCTTTTGTTACTAAGCGCTGATAGTGCAGCACCGCTGCAAAACTGGCCCCCAGTAACAAAGCGGGCCCCCACAGCTGCAAAACCAGCCACCACCCTTCCAGCCTCCCAGGGAAACACCTGATGCCCAGTACGACCATGGGGCACATGCATGATCTGTGTTTGACCATGACCAAAAATCAGTACTAGGGATCCAGATAGTGATGCAACTGGCACACGCAGGGCAGGGGTGCATGTCCATTACCATGCAGGGGACTTTTCTGTCACAAAAATAGGTGTGGATAAATAAGTGTTTAAGCGAGTGGGTTTTTTGTTCCCTATTCCGTTACCTCTCTCACTTTCTTCTTTGTTCTTGTTCTATTTCACAAACTCATGGGATCTCTCGATGCCTCCTCCTGGTGTATAGAGATACCTGGTTGATAAATGTTTGGTTGTAGATGGATGATGCATTAATGCGTGGGTGTCAGTGGATCAAGTAATGAATTGGTGTTGGTGGATGCAACACTAAAGAAAATGGGCAGATGTGCAGTTCTCTCACTTTCCTGGGACCCACGAGGTGCTCAGTCAGGTAAGTGCGCACAAGAAGTAAATATCATAGTTCCTCTGTGATTGCTGTGCTGCAGCCGTAGAAGAGGGTGCATCGCCTGTCAGACCTGCAGCTTGTTCATGCCTTCATCACACCGAACTCTCCTCCTTGGCACACCCCACTGACAACACCCAGTCTATCTGCAGGGCCCCTGTAGGCCCCACACCTCTCCTAGTATGTCAGATTGTTCCAACAAGTCAGCCCCCCCATGTGGGGTTGGCATCTCTAGGACTCTGCCAGAAAGGCTTTGCTGGCTTCTCAAAGGGCCAAGAGTTATTTGTCACAGATGGAACCTCAAAGCCTGCTCTTCTCTGAATCTAAGGGAGACAAAGCCACCTCCCGGAATTAGTCCAACACATGTCGCTGCGCCATGACCAGCTCCAGGTTAGGCCACCCCTTGTGGTCTGTGTGAGGAGGAAGCAGCGCGCTAAAATCCCTCATAGATGTGACCATCATGAGCCTGGGAGCACACGATCCCCTAGGGAGCACATTTAAAATGCACACAGGTGCGGGGACTTGTTTTTAATATTACTATTTTTTCGGGGGCGTGGCTCACCACGCGCTGGTGATGGATGCATCCCGTGAGGCTCCGGAGGAAGGCGCGAATGTCGGCGGCTGCTGCCCCCCTGCTTTGTTTCCTGCTGTATGACCCGAATTTGAAAAGGTATGCACAGCGGCTTCTTTTTTATTGTTTTCTGGACGCACGGGGCTCAAATGTTGGATTTGAAGCGACCGGTCTCTCCTCCTCAGAGTCGGCCGCCATTTTGGATACAAGTGGAATCAGCTCAAGTCTCTGAAGATATGTTTGATAGCTCCTCCCTTGAAGGCTGCTCAGATTTTTAAAGGCATTGTCTACATTCTGAGTCTCCCTTATTCTTAAAGGCATTGTCTCTTCTCCCTTTTTTTTTTCTTTTTAATTATTGTTCTCCTCTGGCAGAACTGTTTCTTCAATGCAATGGCTTTCTGACCATTTTTTAAGAACTTTTCGTCAGTTGTTGACTGAAATGGAACACTGAATCATTATTAAAAAGGTTCCTAGCAGTGTTTGTGTGTAAAATGTTGGGGAGCTTCTCAATTTATGCTCTGCGTCTCCTTTTTATTGGCTTGCCTGCTCTGGAATTTTTAACTGCTGCATCAGTTGAAGGAATATCTATGACAGAGTAATATTTACCTCACACTGGCTACGTTGTTTTGCTTATTCTGTGTGACTAATACAAGGGCAGATCAAAAGCTCTTCACTCCATAACTCAGTCTCCAGTAGGAAAGCTAAGAAGGCGTCTGCCGGCCTCGGACTTCTCTTCCGCAATGGAACATCTTACTTCAAATGTAGGGCCAAACATGGCCTCTTTTCATATCTCACCTGCAGCGTCATCTCAAGCCCAGGTTAGTAAATCACAAGCTAAGAGGCTTAAAAAAGACCCACCCTCGCCTACAAAATCTGCACCTGCATTCTCTCTTGAGCTCTACACCCTTTTATGGAGGACACTAATGCTAAATTTTAAACTATCACTGAGAGATGGTCACTCATGGAGGAACGTATGTCTTTGGCGGAACAACAAATCCAACACTTCAATGACATGTCTCTTAAAGTGAACTCCTTACAGATACAAGTTTCTTCTTTACAGAGACAAGTCGAAGACCTTGAAAGTCGCAATTGACGAAACGACCTACACATTTATGGCCTTCCTGAAGGTACAGATGGGGTGGACCCTATCTCTTTTTTCAAATCTTTTTTACCTCAGGTCTTACAGTTGCCAAAGATTCTGCAACTCAACATCCAGAGAGTTCATAGATTTGTTTGTCTTCCTTCGACTGCTTCACCTCCTGAGGGACCTAGAGGTGTCATTCTCTACTTCTTAGAATATACAGATTTAATGCAGGTCATAACAGCTGCACGTCACCTTAAGAGAATTACCCAGTCAGGAAATGCCTTATATTTTTTTCAAGACTATACCAAAACTACAGCAGATAAGAGGAGAGACTTTCTAAGTATGAGACCTGCCCTTCGTTCAATGGGAGCCTGGTTTGGTCTTTTCCACCCGTGTTTTTTCAAAGTCACGCATAACAGTAAGACAACAACTTATGAAGATCCTTCTTGTTTACGGGACTTTCTTACATCCTGCAGAGCAGATGTCATGGATGTGGCTCCCTCAACATCTATAGAGTGAATGCTGTTTTGTTGCTAATCTTCCTTGTTAAATGTCATTTTCATGAATGTACCATGCCTTTCTTGTTGTTGATGAGCTTTATTGTTATAGTATAATAATTTAAGGTTTGTTCTTTGATTTAATACTTTATATTGTTCTCTTTTATCCTACAGACGATTTTTGTATATCATAGATTTCTTCGTTCCCTATTACTTGTTGCACCACCCCCTCCTGCGTCGTGCAACTCCCTCTGGATCAGACATGATGTCTTCTTTGTGTGGTCCCTCCCCCAACTTCACAGGGTTTTTGTTAGGTATGTCATTCTTCATGTTCGTCGGCTTACCCTGTCTATGCTATATTATTGTTCAATGTATTTTTTTCTTTTTTGCTCTGGGATTCTCTTTCTTCTTTTTCTTTTTTTCTTCTCCTTTCTGCCCTCCTTTTTCTCTCTGATTTTAAACTTTCTAACTTATCTCGTTCTTTGCTGAAGATTCCTTTCTCTATATCGTCTGTAGCTTTGTTGTATTTTCTCTCAATTAATGTCTGATTGTTTTCTTCATTCTGTCGGTTTACAATGGTTTTGACAATGGTTTCCTAGAATGTCAGGGGCTTGAATTCTCTTACTAAAAGACAGCGTGTTCTCACTCATCTAGCAAAACTTAATTCTCGTATAGCCTTTCTGCAGGAAACTCATTTATCAGATATCGAAAGTATAAAACTGAGAAAGGGTTGGGTGGGCAAAGTTTTCTTTTCACCTGCTTTGGGGAAAAAGCATGGTGTTGCAATATTGTGTCATAAGTCTTTGAAAGTTCAATTGATTTCACAGGAAAGAGATGAAGAGGGGAGATGGCTAATACTTAAAAAAGTATTGCAATAAGACTCCAATTGTTTTGTTTAACTTATATGCCCCTAATGAACCTGATTGTCAATTTTGGTCTTTAATTTCTCAGAAGCTTCTACAATATCCAGATGACAGTCTGGTTCTGGCTGGGGATTGCAACTTACCTGTCGACCCTTTTTTAGACAGACATTCTTCATTGCACTATATTCCAAATAAATCACAAAAATCTTTCACACAAGCTATTCAGAGATGCAATTTCAATGATGCCTGGCACTTATTCAACCCAACTTTAAGGGAGTATACATTTTTCTCCCCAGTACACCATACACAATCTCAAATTGAATACATTTTTGTTTGAACACCCCAAGCTCAATCCTTACATTCAGCTGATATTGGCTCCATTCTGATATCTGATCATGCCCCACTATCTGTACATATAGACATCATACCCACACCCCTTGTCCATGGCTACCCACAGGGATAACAGAGGCAACACCATCACCAAAAGCCAATCTCCCAATTCCAAGCTCTCCCCTTCCCTTAACAACCTCGCCCAGGACAGTCAAAACCCTGACATCCCCACCCCCTCCTCCTGGGAGACGACTCAGATACTCGCTCTATTGGAAAGCCAGGTAGAAACTGTAATAGTGGGCCTCAACGAAATCCTACTGCACCTCACCTCACACCGGAAATCTCGCCAACGCCCACACCCACAATTAACACCAAACACTCAAGACCTCCCAAGACTCAAAGACAAAGCTGGAACACAACCCCCCTCTCGAACCAAACACAGAGACCCAAAAAAACGAAAGCCGCAATGTCCATGAGAGAGGCGATGGACCTTGCCACCTCATATGACATATATCCTACTGTCACCCTAAACTCCAAGATCCAGGTTATAACTGGATTCGGCAGAGACTGCTTCCCACCCAGACCGCCAAGGTCCCCAGCCTTCCTCTCTACTATTCCCAGGGCCCCCCTAACGAAGAAACTCAATAACGAGGGGAACACCACCAAATGCATGCTTATAAACTGCAGATCGGCCACGAAACATGCAACCGATCTGGCAGAAACTATTCTTGCCCACGACATAGACATCACGTTCATCACCGAAACTTGGCTGAACGAGTTCTCTTTCCCATCCATTGACATGCTTGTGCCCCCGGGCTTCCTAATCATCAATAAAGACAGAAAAAACCAATGAGGAGGGGGTATTGCAATCATTCACAAGAATAACATCTCCGTATCGGAAATTGACTTCTTCAAATATAACTCATTTGAATGCCTAACTGCCTCCATTAAAACGAGTCTCAACAAAACACTACTATGCCATCTCCTCTACCATCCCCCTGGCAACTTCACCTCATTCAGAGAACACCTTTCCGACCTGATAACTCACTGCGCACTTCAGGACTCCAACAACATAATTCTAGGTAACCTCAACTTACACTGGAATGAGGAAAACAACTCGCTGATCCAAACCTTGAACGAACTTCTACACAACAATAACCTTACCCAACACTGCACAGAACAAACCCATAACAGAGGATCAATCCTGGATGCCATTATTGCTCAAGTAGACACAGTCACTATCGACCACATCCTACCTGTTGACTGGTCTGACCACCACATCATCTTATTCCACATCAACCTAACGACTCAATGCCTGCCCCGCATGCAGGAACTCACCCACTGGGCGAGAAATCTAAGTCAAATCCCCCCTATTGACCTAGAGAAAAGGGTAAGCTCACTCCTCCCCATCACCACAGACAACCTCTCCACAACAGAACTCACCTCCCACTACAATACAACTATGACTTCCATCATGGACCAATTAGCCCCCTGCAAACAAAAAAGAGTCAGGAACACCCCATCTAGATCATGGTTCAATACGGACATAAACTCTGAAAGAAGACAGCTAAGAGCTGCAGAAAGACTCTGGTGGAACAACCCGTCCACAATCCTCCTTAATCGACTCAAATCAGTGCGCAGGAAATACAAAAAACACATCAAGAATGACAAAAAAAAGTCCTTCTTTTGCAGTGCTCTTGATAACGCAAAAAATAGGCCGAAAGAACTCTTCAATCTCATCAGACAACAAACCTCCAAACCCCCCGCATCATCAGTTCAGGCCTCCAAAGACTTATGTGATAACTTTGCCAATTTCTTTAATGAGAAAATCACAAAGATTGAGCTCTCCCTGGACGATCACCGATGCCCCCCCTGCAATAGCTCGCTCGACGAGACAGAAGTCATCACACACAAGCTCCACCCAAACAACTGGAAATCCTTCAACCCCATCTCCGTAGCTGAGATCGAAAAAATGATTTCCAGCTCCACCCCTGCATCTCACGTCTTGGACCCCATTCCTGCCCAACTGGTCGAAAAGCTCAAACTCACCCTAGCGCCGATCTGGACCAAGATTATAAATAGCTCCCTGAGAACTGGAGTCATCCCGGACTGTTTCAAAATCGGCCAAGTCACACCACTATTAAAAAAACCGGGCTCTGACACAAAGGATCTTAACAACTTCAGACCCGTCTCCAATCTTCCTCTCCTAGCTAAAATCCTGGAAAGATGTATCCTCCTCCAACTCACCCAACACATGGACTGCAACAACCTTCTAGACCCTCACCAATCGGGCTTCAGAAAAGGTTGCAGCACAGAGACAACGATCCTGAATGTCATAGACGATATCCACAAGTCACTAGACAATGACCAATGCTGTCTGCTCATACTCTTGGACCTGTCGGCAGCCTTCGACACGGTTGACCACAAATTACTCATTAAGGTACTGCAAGAAAGGGTAGGAGCGGATGAGGTGGTCCTACAATGGTTCACCTCTTTTCTACAGAACCGCACCCAAAGAATAAAAATCAATAACTTCTTGTCTGACCTACACCCCGTCAGCAGGGGGGTACCACAAGGATCCGTTCTCTCTCCGCAACTTTTCAACATCTACATGGAACCCCTCACCTCTATTCTAAAAAACAACAACATCCCCTTCCACCTTTATGCGGACGACACCCAGATCTATCTTGAAACCTCCTCCATTGATGACATTCAAAGACTAAACCACACTCTAAGCGAAGTCCAACACTGGCTAACACTCAACCACCTGAAACTCAACCAAGACAAGAGAGAAATCCTGCTAATTTCCAATAAGGAGCAAAACCCCCAAGTCACAGAATGGCTAAAAGCCATCGATGCTCTCAACTGCAATCTCACCAGTCGCGGCTCCTGGTGGGAGTGCTGCGGGGCGGGAGAGGGGCAGGGTGGGGGTAGTAAATGCCGGCATACGGCCGAACGGAGGTAAGTACAGAAATAAATAAATAAAACAAATTACATTGCACGCACCGCATCGCCATTTGGCGTTGCAGCGCGCGCAATGTAATTCGTTTTATTTATTTATTTCTGTACTTACCTCCGTTCGGCCATATGCCGGAGTTTACTACCCCCCTCCCTGCCCCTCCCCCGCCCCGCCGCCCGCAGCACTCCCACCAGGAGCTGACGACTGAATCTCACCCTGACCGACTCCGTAAAATCACTGGGAATCACTCTGGACCCAAAATTAGACATGGCCAAGCACATCAAGAACTCCGCTAAGAGCGCCTTCCTCAACCTTAAACTGCTCAACAAAATAAAACCCTTCATCCCTCCCAGCGATCTCAAACAAGCTACTCAATCCCTGGTGTTGTCCAGACTGGACTATGGGAATGCAACCTTCACAGGAACAGCAAAATCTCACTTAGCTCCTCTTAGATCAACTCTTAATGCAGCAGCCAGAATGGTCACCGGATTGAAGAAATTTGAACACATTTCACCGGCACTCAGAGAACTAAAATGGCTCCCAATCGAAATGCGTGCCAACTTCAGAACTGCTTGTCTCATGCACAAAGCTCTGCACACTGGGAAACACACCTACCTTGCCGCCAAACTCAAGAAAGCCGGCCAGACAAGGAGCCTCAGGAGCACCAACACTCTACTCCTCATCCCCCCGAAAACTCGCAAACAAAAAACCTCATCTCGATCCTTCTCTGGAAATGCGCCCAAAATCTGGAACTCCATCCCAGTCCATATCAGGACTAACCCCTCCTTTGTAAAATTCAAAAGGCAGCTCAAAGACCTCTTCCTCAACCGTTCCTTTCCGAATGGATAGCTGCCGCCCGAATGCAGACTCTTGTCCATTGCAGCACTCAGCCACCTTAATACTAAGACTTCTACCTCACCTGCCTCCTGACTCGTTCCTTTGCCCCCCCCTCCCCGGAAACGGTCTCCCTCGAGTCAATGTGTATATCACCCCTATATTCTGTGATTTCTTGCTATCAATGTTGTATTCTGCTCTGAGACTTTCGACTCGCCACGAGTCAATATGTATACTACTGTCCACCACTTATGTTGTAAAGCGCTCCGATACCTTCGGGTCTGGCTAGCGCTATATAAAACTCCTAAATAAATAAATACCCAATTCTACTCTTCCTAAAAGATGGAGATTTAATAGTTCCCTACTATTGGATTCCTCTTTCACCTCCTCCTTCACAGCTTTTGCCCAAGACTTTTTTCTCTTTAATCAAACGGAAGACATTCCTTTTCATACAGTTTGGGATGCATTTAAGGCCTCAGCTAGAGATTTTATAATTAATTTTGTTTCTAAAAAAGACGCCTATCTCAATCGCAGTCTAAACTAATTCTTACTGAAATAAAAGTTTTAGAACATTCTTACTATACGTCCCATTCTCAACAAGCTCTAAATCAGCTAATTAAAGCCAAGCTTAATTTTGATAAAGTACCCACCGATAACGCAGCTTCATTTCTTCTCACATCTAGTGCTAAATATTATGGAGGTCAAATTGAATCTGGAAAGCCATTAGCTAATTATCTGAAAATTAAACAAAATAAATTATTCATTGAGTCAATTACCGATGACAATGGTTTCTCTCATTACCGAGATCAAGATATTATAACCCAATTCCAACAATTCTATACAAATTTATACACGCCAGAATATTTACTCTCTGATCCTGTAATTTTGAGTTATTTATCCACTATTTCAAAACCGGCTTATTCTCAAGTCGACTTCTCCTCCATAGAGACGGACATCACTCCAACTCGCATTGTTTTCTCTTAAAAAGGACAAAGCTCCATGGCCGGACGGCTTTACAGCTAAGTTTTATACATACTTTTCAAATTGCTTCTTCCTAAACTTTGACTGTTAATTCGTTCTTTTCTAACTTCGGCTAGCTCCTCTGGCTCGTTTCTAGATGCCTTCATATGCTTCATTCCGAAAGTGGGTAAAGATCCACACTTTTGTAAAAACTATCGTCCCATCTCTTTAGTTAATTTAGATTATAAAATTTTCTCCAAGCATTGGCTTTACGGCTAGAAGTGCTTCTCCCTGATCTCATGGGCAAGGAACAATCTGGCGTTGTCAACGGTAGATTTCTCTCAGACAATACTCGCCTATTTTTTGATATTATTTCTAGATCTGCCAACTTACCTGATTCTCTAGTGGCCATTGCTTTAGATGCCGAGAAAGCTTTTGATCGTGTTATTTGGTCTTTCCTATTTCAAACTTTAGCATGGTTTGGTTTTGGACCGAAATTTATATCTCTCATTTCTCTTCTTTATACTTCTCCGAAGGCGGCCATTTGTGCTAATGGTCTCACATCTTCTTTTTTTACCCGACACAGAGGGGTTCGTCAAGGCTGTCCCCTTTCCCCCTTCCTTTTTAATTGAGCATTAGAACCATTTATATCTTGGATCCGCCAGAATATTAACATTCATGGCATCATCCATGACTCACAACAGGTTAAATTGTCTGCATACGCTGATGACATCTTACTATTTATATCTCAACCTAATTCTTCACTTCCTGCTTTCACGTCAGAAGATGCTTCTTACTCATCTGTCTTGGGCTATAAGCTAAATACAGACAAATGCGAAATTCTACCCCTTAACACCCCTTAATAAATTCACTTTTAGTTGTGATTTCTCTTCCTCCCATTTTACGTGGCAATATAAACAACTTAAATATCTCAGTCTTCAATTCTCTTCCTCTCTCTCATCTTCTATTTCAATTAATATGGACAATTGTATTCAGACAATTTCCTCTCTAACCAGTAAATGGCACCCTCTTTATTTGTCATGGTGGGGCCGTCTTGACACCATTAAGATGATGTTGGTTCCTGTTAATCCTTTCCTCTTTCTAATAT
Organism: Calotriton arnoldi; assembly: GCA_963921515.1. NCBI lineage: Eukaryota > Metazoa > Chordata > Amphibia > Caudata > Salamandridae > Calotriton > Calotriton arnoldi. The sequence goes on from CAWUFW010007531.1 coordinate 625,726, forward strand.
TCCCCTACATGTCCCTCTTAGATATTAGAAATTAAATTCATTATTATCTGCTTTTCTTTGGAGTAATAAGAAGCTGCGAAAATCTTTAGCTAAGCTGAAATGGCCTAAGGTTGAAAGTGGAGTACACTTTCCTGATTTCCCGAAATACCATCAGTCTTTCCTTTTGCAGCAATCTTCTCATTGGATTGTACCCCCCTCACTATATACTCCATTATGGGTGGATTTGGAACAAGCTTTTTTTATCTCCTTTTTCTTTTTCAGAATTTCTGTCCTCCACACGGAAACCTCGAAAAATGTTCAACCCTATTAGTAATAATACTTGCAAATTGTTATCTTCTGTAGTTCATTTTTCACCCATGGATCTTGACTCCTTTCTTAACTCTACTATATGGAATAACCAATTTATTCAGGTGAAAGAACATCCTACTTTTTGGCATTCCTGGAGAGTTAAAGGGCTGATCTGGGTTCATCAATTATTCGATAGAGATTAATTCCTTACCTTTATTCCAGTTCAGGTTCACTTAAACCTTCCGTCTACTTTGCAAGCCAAATTTCATCTTTTACAAGGGGCAATGGTTCAAGCATATAACTATTTCAAATCTATTTCTCCCTCTGATACTTCGTCTTCCACACAATTAGAAGCTATTTTACCTACGTGTCCTAAAGCTTCCCTTATTTATTCTCATTTACTTGAAGTTCCCACTTTGAGACCCAAGTCTAAGACTGAACTCACATGGTAGGAAGATCTTTCCACAATTTTACCTCTATCCACCTGGAAAAGAATCTGGATTAAAATCAGAAAATCCTCATGTGCAGCTAGTACTACACAAACACTTTTTTAAATTTACAACAGACTCTTTATGACACCTGACACCCTCCATAAGATTAATCACGATATTCCAGATATGTGCTGGACTTGTTCTGCACCACAAGCTGACTTGAAACATTTACTTTTCACTTGTCCCTTAGTCTCTGCATTCTGGTTACAAGTTTGACATCAAATTAATCTCATTTTCCAGAGTAACGTCTTGTAGGGGAGTAGGATCTGCTTCTTACAGTTACCCCCACTTTTTGCTGATGTTTCAATGTGTTTCGACTTAGCCAGACTGAAGCCCTGCTAGTCAGGACCCCAGTCTATCTGCTTTCTACTCTAAATTGATTGCATGTACTTTAAGTACACTCCAGATTGGATTCTGTTGTACCCTTAGGAGTCCCTAGTATATGGTATACTATGGACCCAGGGCCTAGGTACTCCAGAGGCCTCCCAGGGGCTGCAGCATGTATTATGCCACCCCTGAGAGGCCATCCAAAATGACACAACAGGTCTGCTACAGCAGCCTGTGAAAGGTGGTGTATGCACCCCTTAATAAGATATAGGTTCCCTATATCTCTCCATATCACTGCACATGTAAACCTATCAGTCACCCCTATGGCAGGCCTTAACAATCCTGAAGGCAGGGTGCTGGGTTTCATGTGAGAGGATGCCCATGCATGAGCTGAGCCCCTCTGCAGCTTTCGGAATCTTCATTGTTGTTTGTGATGCAGCCAAACCATATACTCTTAAGTGCATTTTAACCTCACGGTAAATGCTAACTTGAGAATGGCTGCATGGAAACATGTCGTGTTTGGTGTCAAACACCTTGGAATCATACCTCCACCCCAGTAACTGGGATGGGAAGTATGATTCCACCCTACTAGAGGGAGAAACATGGCACCACCGGTACACCCGGTACCAGCTTAACAGAACCCTGGCATCACAAAATGGATGCTGCAGCCACAGACACAAGTCTGCCCTCCTGCTGCTGGATGAAACTCTGGCAGGGGAGGCCTGGACAATAGGTTTCCTGTCACAGGGAGGTGTCACCACCTCCCAGACAGGCTTTAGCGTATTGGGGCTGGGTGGGTGCACTCCAAGAGTGCTTTGAAGTCTGCACTGGGGGCACATTTGGTGTCCCTGTGCATAGTCCAGCTCAAACCGGTTGCAGGGGCACTCAGCCCCTGCTCTGGCATGAAACTGGACAAAGGAAATGGGTGTAGCCACCCCTCTTTCCTGACCGTCCCATAGGTGGGTCCCCAGAGTTTGTCCCACCCCTTCCTTGGGTATAAAGTAGGAACCCCTGACTACAGGACTTTAGATTTACCTGGACGAAACTCTGATACAGAATCCCAGAACTTCAACTATCTACACGATGTTGGATGACCGAAGAATCTCCCTTGGAGTAAAGGAGTTACTCCCCTGCTTGGCAGGCACCAAAGACGCATCTGTCCAGTTGGCTTCTCCAAAGCTCCTGAGGACTCCGAAGAATATTGCCACACAGGTGATGGGTTCCCGTGGTCTCTGAGGTTGATCTGTGTGCTCAGCAAGTCTGAGGCCTGTATCCCTTGTGGAGACCATGCAACCCGAACCCCTGGACACCGCAACCATTTGCAGAAGCATCAGCTTTGAGGCAACCTCTGAGGCTAAGCTTTGGGTTACTTGTAGCCCTGACCCCGAGCAGTAATTCCACCGAAGATTGCCAGCCTACACTCCATGAGTGTTCCGTGAGCTGGCCCTTTGTGTTTTCTCTCAAGGTCCCTTCACGATCCCTGGTCCGTCGACTGGTGGGTCCCTGTGAAGGCAACACTAAGATTAATTGGGCTACCCTGGTTGCTCCACATGTGCCCTGACTCTCCATTGCTTGGGGAGTCCTCCTGACTTTTCTGGTCTGCACCAAAGCATCTTTACTCTTCCTGTGTGGGTTGCTGTTGCCAAGGCTTGTTGTGTTCAATCCGAGCACCGACACCCCAGCACTCGACATCCTTTGTGGGACAGCTTGAATCCAGCTCCTGGTCACCCTTGATGTCTCCTGGACCCCGTGGCTGCAGAGTCAAGCTTCACCTCTTCGCACCTGAAGCATCCGACATCGGTGGGCATTCGATTGCTCCGCTCCTGGTCACTGGCTAGTGACTCAGACTCTGTCCCCTCTGCTTTCAGGTTCTTCACATCTTCGATCCAGGTTTAGATCATCCCGTACACTTTTCTTCTTCACGGCAGCAGCACTTTGCAGCAGATCGCCATTGAAATCAACGACGATTCCCGACACCATTTGCCATCTATGCACCCGGCTTCCCTGGGTGAGGTAACTCGAGTACTACGGTGCTCCCGTGGGTGTTGGCCCTAGAACCCCTTAAGTCTAAAAGGTTTTGCTCAAAGTCCTCTCCTAAGTGTCCTTTTGCTTTAAAATTCCAACCGCGACTTTCCTCATAGAATCCTACGGCGCTCTCGGCTGTGTTCTCACACTGCACACGTCCCCCGTGGGTCTCCTGTGTCACTACCTTGGGTGGTTCCTTGGGGTCCCAGCGATTCTACGTGCTCTAGGCACTGTGTCTAGTCAAGTCGTGGTTCTTATACCACTTTCTTAGTATATGGTTTGGTCTCCCCCTGGAGCCCACTGTGTATTGTGCTATTTACTGTCGTTTTAATACTGTGATCTTGTGTATCTTGGACTCTAATCTCATAAAGAGATTAGTAGTGAGTGTTTAGAAATAAATACATATATTTTATATATACCTGGTGTGGTTCTCCTTTCATTTGGTCATTCAAGAGATTATAATCTGGTAAACCAAGCTGCTTTACAATCCTTCAAGACTTAGCCTGAAGGCTGCTCTCCATAGTTACCACTAGGATAGCTTTCAATAAAGGTTGTCTTTAAACCTATCATCAATAATGGTCGTTTGGACTGGTGCAAGGTGCCCACTATAACTAGTGGACAGCATATGCCAGGCCAACTTCTCACATTGGTGCGCAGCGGTTGGATTCAAGCTTGCTATTGCTTTACCAGATAATCTCTTTGAGTGACTAACTGAAAACCACTATAGGTACATAGGTACATATAAATCAAGTTTAGAATACAGTAAGTTCTACTGAACTTACAGTTGTGTGTCAATAGTTTAGCACACCCTTTCTACAACTCAAGAGAGTTTAGTAGGCCCCACTAGAGTAGGTAGGTGCATACACCACACCACACTAGTCATGTCTTCAAGGGCAGAAACCAGTGGGTCTCTCCCAACTAAGTATGACCAGGTCTAATACAAGAATTGAGGACTATGTGTGCCTCTAGGAAATTGAAGACAGGGAAAAGCCCAACCACACAACATCTCATAAAGTTGTTGCTTGCAGATGACCTCAATAAGACCCCAGGGTCTGATGAGGTTGGCAGAGTGGGTGGGACAGCAGAAGAGGAAAGGCCAGGTAGTGAACACTACTATGACCCAGACTCTGATGCTGGCAGGAGGATAAAAATGATTCTAACCTGAAAAATCCAATTCTTCCTGAAGGTGAGGAAGGAGACCCCAGTGGGGTTCTCTTTACCCCACCTGGAAGGGTTAACAGTTTACCAAGAAGATCTAGATCTCCTTCAGTGGAATCTAATTGTTCTGGTACATCTGTAGGGAGCTCTGTTTCTCATAGGACTTCTTCTCATAAAAGGGAGTCCTCTTATGAGAAGAAGTGCCAACTGTTTAAGTTTGAGAGAGCTAAGCTCAGAATCAAGAGAGAGCAATTGGCCTTAGACAGGGAATCCCTGGAGCTTCAGAGAGCTTCTCAGAAGTTGGGGCTAGAGCCCCATGGTGGCAGCAGCAGTGTCCCTAGAGGTAGAGAACATACTCATGACCATAGGAACCTGAACAAGATTGTCCCTCCCTACCAGAGTGGGGATGACATCCACAAATGAATAACTGCACTGGAGAGGACCTGTAAAGTACAGAGAGTCCCTCAGGAGCAGTGGGCAGCAATCTTGTGGCTCTCCTTTGCAGACAAAGGTAGAGACAAGCTCCTCACTGTAAGAGAAGAGGATGCTGATAATTACAAAGTCCTGAAGAGTGCTCTAATTGATGGGTTTGGCCTAACCACTGAACAATACAGGTTAAAGTTCAGAGACACCCAAAAGGCACAGACTCAGGACTGGGTTGACTTTGTTGATTGTGCTACTAAGGCTCTGGAAGGCTGGTTACTTGGCAGTAAGGTGTGTGATTTCAAAGGATTGTATAATTTAATCATGAGATAGCAGATCCTTAATAACTGTCAAAATCAACTGTTGCATCAGTACCTGGTGGACTCTGATCTGACCTCTCCCCAAGAATTGGGTCAGAAGGCAGAGAAGTGGGTCAGAACCAGGGTGAGGCAGAAGGTTCAGAACCAAGGTGGTGACTCCAAGAAGCAAGATTCTAAAAGCTCTGATAAGGGTGGGGAAAAGGGTAAAGACCAGAAGTCTTCTCAAGGGCCCCAAAAATCTGCATCTGGTGGGGAGTCCCAATATAATAAAGGAAAAGGCCAAAAGAAACCATGGTGTAAAATCTGTAAACAGAAAACCCATTGGACTAGTGATTGTACCAAGACCAAAGACTCAACTCCAGGCACCATTGCCCCTAAGGCAACTGTTCCCCCTAGTTCAGCTTCAAGTGGTGGTACTCAGAATAAGGGTGTAGTAGGGTTAACCCTGGGTTCTGAGGTGGACTCTGGCCTAGTCAGAGTTCCAACTCAGGCTGTACTGATCTGTGATGGAGGCATGGATATGTCCTCCTATGTGAGTCCCAGTAATCTAAGCAAATACAGACAGCAGCCCTTGATTAATGGAAAAGAGGCTTTGGCATTCAGGGACACAGGAGCAAGTGTCACAATGGTGACAAAAGATCTTGTAGCCCCTGAACAGATCATACTTGGTGAAATGTACCAAGTGACCAATGCCAGCAATGTCAGGACAGACCATTTCCTGGCAGTTGTTAATTTCACCTGGGGAGGGGTAACTGGCCCTAAGAAGGTTGTGGTAAGTGCAGACCTCCCTGTTGAATGCTTGCTTGGAAATGATTTGGAAACTTCAGCTTGGGCTGAAGTTGAGCTCAGGTCCCATGCAGAAATGTTGGGCATCCCTGCAGATGTGTTTGCTATGACCAGGTCACAGGCAAAACTGTCTAAAACTGAACAGGCTCTGGATCCTGGAAGAATGGACCAGGCGCCTCCCAAGAGGAGGAGCAGTAGGGTTAAGGCAGTGCCTTCCCCCCTGCCTCAGAATGCAGATCAGTCTCTTGAGGGAGATGATCTCAGTCCTGCAGAAGGAACTGTCCCAGATGAGCTTGAACCTGATCAGGTTGAGTTCTTGGGGTCAGGGGGCGCTTCCAGGGCAGATCTGAGCCAGGAGCAACTGAGCTGCCCCTCTCTTGAACCCCTCAGACAGCAAGCTGCTGCTGAGGCTGCTGGGAGTGCTAGTCAATCAATCAATCAATCATGTCACTTATAAAGCGCACTACATACCCGCGAGGGTCTCAAGGCGCTGGGGGAAGAGGGGGGTGGTGCTGCTACTGATCGAAGAGCCAGGTCTTGAGGAGTCTTCTGAAGGCCAGTAGGTCTTGGGTCTGTCGGAGGTTGGTGGGGAGGGTGTTCCAGGTCTTGGCGGCGAGGTGGGAGAAGGATCTGCCGCCGGCTGTCGTTTTCCGGATGCGGGGGACTGTGGCGAGGGCGAGGCTGGTCGAGCGGAGCTGGCGGGTGGGGGTGTAGAAGCTGAGTCATCTGTTGAGGTAGGCTGGTCCGGAGTTGTGGAGTGCTTTGTGTGCGTGGGTGAGGAGCTTGAAGGTTATCCTCTTGTTGACAGGGAGCCAGTGCAGGTCTCTCAGGTGGGGTGTGATGTGGCTGCGTCGGGGGATGTCGAGGATAAGACGTGCAGAGGCGTTCTGGATGCGTTGCAGCCGTCTCAGGAGCTTAGCCGTCGTTCCTGCGTAGAGGGCGTTTCCGTAGTCCAGCCTGCTGGTGACGAGGGCCTGGGTGACTGTTTTTCTTGTTTCGGTGGGGATCCACTTGAAGATCCTGCGGAGCATTCGGAGGATGTTGAAGCAGGATGAGGAAACGGCGTTGACCTGCTTAGTCATGGAGAGGGTGGGGTCGAGGATGACCCCTAGGTTGCGTACGTGGTCGGTGGGTGGCGGGGCTGTTCCCAGTGATGTTGGCCACCAGGAGTCGTCCCAGGCTGAAGTGTGGAACCAAGGATGAGGACCTCCGTCTTGTCCGAGTTCAGCTTCAGGCGGCTGGTCCTCATCCATTCGGCGACGGCCTTCATTCCTTCGTGGAGGTGGGCTTTGGCGGTGTGAGGGTCTTTGGTGAGGGAGAGGATCAGCTGGGTGTCGTCGGCGTAGGAGATGATGTTGAGGTTGTGCTGTCGGGCGACGTGGGCGAGGGGTGCCATGTAAATGTTGAACAGCGTTGGGCTGAGGGAGGAGCCTTGGGGTACGCCGCAGATGATCTTGGTGGCCTTGGATCGGAAGGGGGCGAGGCGGACGCTTTGTGTTCTGCCGGAAAGGAAGGATGTGGTCCAGTCCAGGGCCTTCTCTTGGATCCCGGCGTCGTGAAGGCGTGTTCGTAGTGTACACTAGTGGGTCCCATAGGATCTATTGGGATGATGGACTCCTTTACTCCGAGTGTAGAGTCCCCAAGCCTGGAGCCACCAGGAGGTTGGTTATACCTCTGAAGTTTAGGAGCTTCCTATTGACACTAGCCCATGATATCCCATTGGCAGGTCACCTAGGCCAAAACAAGACTTGGGACAGAATTGTCCCTCACTTTCATTGGCCTCATATGTCTGAAGACACCAAGGAATTTTGTCGCTCCTGTGTCACATGTCAAGCCAGTGGCAAGGCAGGTAGCACTACAAAGGCCCCCCTGATACCACTACCTGTGGTGGGGGTTCCCTTTGAGAGGGTAGGGATTGACATTGTTGGTCCCCTAGATCCCCAAACAGCATCTGGGCACAGATTTATCCTGGTGGTGGTGGACCATGCCACTAGGTACCCAGAATCAATTCCCTCAGGACCACCACAGCTCCTGTGGTGGCAAGGGCCCTCCTGGGAATCTTTTCCAGGGTGGGTTTTCCTAAGGAGGTAGTATCAGACAGAGGTACAAACTTCATGTCTAGTTACTTAACTGCTATGTGGAAGGAGTGTGGTGTAAATTATAAATTTACCACCCCTATCACCCACAATGCAATGGTTTAGTTGAAAGGTTCAACAAAACCTTAAAGGGCATGATTAAAGTTCTCCCAGAAAAGCTTAGGCGCAGATGGGACATACTTTTGCCCTGTCTTCTCTTTGCCTACAGAGAGGTTCCACAAAAGGGGGTTGGTTACAGCCCATTTGAGCTTCTGTTTGGACATCCAGTTAGGGGTCCATTGTGTCTAGTGAAGGAGGGATGGAAGTTACCTCTCAAACCCCTAAACAGGATATTGTGGACTATGTACTTGGTCTCCGCTCCCGGATGGCTGAGTACATGAAGAAGGCAACTAAAAACCTTGAGGCTAGCCAGGAATTGCAAAAGACCTGGCATGACCAAAAGGCTGTGTTGACTGTTTATCAGCCAGGACAGAAAGTATGGGTGTTGGAGCCTGTGGCCCCAGCAGCCCTCCAAGACAAGTGGAGTGGCCCCCATACAATTGTTGAACAGAAGGGAGAGGTTACCTACCTGGTAGACCTTGGAACTCCCAGGAGCCCCCATAGGGTGCTCCATGTCAACAGACTGAAACCATATGTTGACAGGGCAGACATGGACTTGCTCATGGCTACTGATGAGGGACAGGAGGAAGAGAGTGATCCACTCCCTGACCTGCTCTCACAGAACCCTGATGATGGATCAGTTGATGGTGTAGCCTTGGCAGGCAGCCTCACTGACCAGCAGCAAACTGATTGCAGAAAAGTTCTCAATCAGTTCAGACATATGTTCTCACTGACTCCAAGTCAGACTACCTGGTGCACTCATGAAGTGGACACTGGGGACAGTCTGCCTGTTAAAAATAAGATTTACAGGCAACCTGACCATGTCAGGGACTGCATCAGGACTGAAGGCCAGAAGATGTTGGATTTGGGTGTGATTGAACCCTCAGATAGCCCTTGGGCTAGTCCAGTAGTCTTAGTGCCTAAACCTCACACCCAGGGTGGTAAGAGAGAGATGAGGTTTTGTGTAGACTACAGAGGTCTCAATGCAGTCACTAGGACTGATGCCCATCCAATACCAAGGGCAGATGAGCTTATAGACACTTTGGCCTCAGCCAAGTTTCTGAGCACATTTGACTTGACAGCTGGCTACTGGCAGATCAGACTAGCTGATGATGCAAAGCCAAGACAGCATTTTCTATCCCTAGTGGGCACTACCAATTTGTGGTGATGCCCTTTGGTTTGAAAAATGCACCTGCCACTTTTCAAAGGTTGGTGAACAAAGTCCTTGCAGACCTGGAAGCCTATAGTGCAGCATATCTAGATGATATTGCTGTCTTTAGCTCCACCTGGGAGGATCACCTGGTCTACCTGTGAAATGTTTTGGAGGTCCTGCAGAAAGCAGGCCTAACTATCAAGGCCACCAAGTGCCAGATAGGGCAGAGTCAGGTTGTGTACCTGGGCCACCTTGTGGGTGGAGGCCAGGTTCAACCATTGCAGAGCAAAATCCAGACCATCATGGACTGGGTTGCTCCATCCACCCAGACTCAGGTCAGAGCTTTCTTGGGCCTGACTGGGTACTATAGAAGATTTGTCAAAGGTTATGGATCCATAGTGACCCCTTTGAATGACTTGACTTCTAAAAGAATGCCAAAGAAAGTTCAGTGGACAGTCAGCTGTCAAAAGGCATTTGATGACCTGAAGCAGGAGATGTGCACTGCTCCCATTCTGCAAAGTCCTGATTACTCCAAACAATTCATTGTCCAAACAGATGCATCTGAGTTAGGGGTAGGGGCTGTGTTATCACAATTGAATGATGAAGGTCAGGATCAGCCAGTAGCTTTTATTAGCAGAAGGCTGAACCCCAGAGAGAAACGTTGGTCAGCCATTGAGAGGGAGGCCTTTGCTGTGGTTTGGGCTCTGAAGAAGTTGAGGCCATACTTGTTTGGCACTCACTTCATTGTTCAGACAGACCATAAGCCCCTCTTATGGCTAAAACAGATGAAGGGTGAAAACCCCAAACTTTTGAGGTGGTCCATTTCCCTACAGGGGATGGACTATACAGTGGAACATAGACCTGGGAGTAACCATGCCAATGCAGATGGACTCTCCAGATATTTCCACTTAGAACATGAAGACTCAACTGGCCAAGGTTAGTTTAATGTCCTGACGTTTGGGGGGGTTGTGTAGGAAAGTAGGATCTGCTTCTTATAGTTACCCCCACTTTTTGCTGATGTTTCACTGTTTTTCGACTTAGCCAGACTGAGGCCCTGCTAATCGGGACCCCAGTCTATCTGCTTTCTACTCTAAATTGATTGCATGTAGTTTAGGTACACTCCAGATTGGATTCTGGGGTACCCTTATTAGTCCCTAGTATATGATATACTATGTACCCAGGGCATAGGTACCCCAGAGGCCTCCCAGGGGCTGCAGCATGTATTATGCCACCCCTGATAGGCCATCCAAAATGACACAACAGGTCTGCTACAGCAGCCTGTGTAAGGTGGTATATGCACCCCTTACTGAGATATAGGTTCCCTATATCTCTCCATATCACTGCACATGTAAACCTATCAGTCACCCCTATGGCAGGCCATAACAATCCTGAAGGCAGGGTGCTGGGTTTCATGTGAGAGGGTGCCCATGCAAGAGCAGAGCCCCTCTGCAGCTTTCAGAATCTTCATTCCGGGGTTGTTTGTGATGCAGCCAAACCATATACTCTTAAGTGCATTATAACCTCACGGTAAATGCTAACTTGAGAATGGCTGCATGGAAACATGTCGTGTTTGGTGTCAAACACCTTGGAATCATACCTCTACCCCAGTAACTGGGGTGGGAGGTATGCTTCCACCCTACTAGAGGGAGAAACATGGCACCACCGGTACACCCGGTACCAGCTTAACAGAACCCTGGCATCACAAAATGGATGCTGCCGCCACAGACACGAGTCTGCCCTCCTGCTGCTGGACAAAACTCCGGCAGGGGAGGCCTGGAAAATAGGTTTCCTGTCACAGGGAGGTGTGACCACCTCCCAGACAGGCTTTAGTGTATTGGGGCTGGGTGGGTGCACTCCAAGAGTGCTTTGAAGTCTGCACTGGGGGCACATTTGGTGTCCCTGTGCATAGTCCAGCTCAAACCGGTTGCAGGGGCACTCAGCCCCTGCTCTGGCATGAAACTGGACAAAGGAAATGGGTGTAGCCACCCCTCTTTCCTGACCCTCCCATAGGTGGGCCCCCAGAGTTTGTCCCACCCCTTCCTTGGGTATAATGTAGGAACGCCTGACTACAGGACTTTAGATTTACCTGGACGAAACTCTGATACAGAATCCCAGAACTTCAACTATCTACACGACGTTGGATGAACAAAGAATCTCCCTTGGAGTAAAGGAGTTACTCCCCTGCTTGGCAGGCACCAAAGACGCATCTGTCCAGTTGGCATCTCCGAAGCTCCTGAGGACTCCGAAGAATATTGCCACACAGGAGGTGGGTTCCCGTGGTCTCTGAGGTTGATCTGTGTGCTCAGCAAGTCTGAGGCCTGTATCCCTCGTGGAGACCGTGCAACCTGAACCCCTGGACACCGCGACCATTTGCAGAAGCATCAGCTTTGAGGCAACCTCTGAGGCTGAGCTTTGGGTTACTTGTAGCCCTGACCCCGAGCACACAATTCCACTGAAGATTGCCAGCCTATACTCCACGAGTGTTCCGTGAGCTGGCCCTTTGTGTTTTCTCTTGAGGTCCCTTCGCGATCCCTGGTCCGTCGACTGGTGGGTCCCTGTGAAAGCAACACTAAGATTAATTGGGCTACCCTGGTTGCTTCAGACGTGCCCTGACTCTCCATTGCTTGGGGAGTCCCCCGGACCTTGCTCGTCCGCACCAAAGCATCTTTACTCTTCCTGCGTGGGTTACTGTTGCCAAGGCTTGTTGTGTTCAATCCGAGCACCGACACCCCAGCACTCGACATCCTTTGTGGGACAGCTCGAATCCGGCTCCTGGTTGTCCTCGACATCTCCTGGACCCTGTGGCTGCAGAGTCAAGCTTCACCTCTTCGCACCTGAAGCACCCGACATCGGTGGGCATTCGATTGCTCCGCTCCTGGTCACTGGCTAGTGACTCAGACTCTGTCCCCTCTGCTTTCAGGTTCTTCACATCTTCGATCCAGGCTTGGATCATCCCGGACACTTTTCTTCTTCACAGCAGCAGCACTTTGCAGCAGATCGCCATTGAAATCAACGATGATTCCCGACACCATTTGCCACCTATGCACCCGGCTTCCCTGGGTGAGGTAACTCGAGTGCTACGGTGCTCCCGTGGGTGTTGGCCCTAGAACCCCTTAAGTCTAAAGGGGTTTGCTCAAAATCCTCTCCTAAGTGTCCTTTTGCTTTAAAATTCCAACCGCGACTTTCCTCATAGAATCCTACGGCGCTCGCGGCTGTGTTCTCACACTGCACACGTCCCCCGAGGGTCTCCTGTGTCACTACCTTGGGTGGTTCCTTGGGGTCCCAGCAATTCTACGTGCTCTAGGCACTGTGTCTAGACAAGTTGTGGTTCTTATACCACTTTCTTAGTATATGGTTTGGTCTCCCCCTGGAGCACACTGTATATTGTGCTATTTACTGTCGTTTTAATACTGTGATCTTGTGTATCTTGGACTCTAATCTCATAAAGAGATCAGTAGTGAGTGTTTAGAAATAAATACATATAGTTTATATATATCTGGTGTGGTTCTCCTTTCATTTGGTCATTCAAGAGGTTATAATCTGGTAAACCAAGCTGCTTTACAATCCTTCAAGGCTTAGCCTGAAGGCTGCTCTCCATAGCTACCACTGGGATAGCTTTCAATAAAGGTTGTCTTTAAACCTATCATCAATAAGGGTCGTTTGGACTGGTGCAAGGTGCTCACTATAACTAGTGGACAGCATATGCCAGGCCAACTTCTCACACGTCTCTTTCTCTATTTCCAATGTATTTTTGGGTAGTATATCCAAGGTTTGGGTTAAAGCTCGTTTTAACATACAGATACTAGATTTGTTATTAGCACTTGCTTTCCAATAAATAACTCGTAACTGCAAGGATTTTACACAATTGTCTTTCAAGGCGTGGTGGTATGCAGTTTGTCACAATCACCGATTAGACACTGCATATATGCATCCTTTATCTCTTGTTTTAAAATGAAAGGCCCTTTGGAAACCTGTCACTCAATTTCTTGATTACTCCGCTATTACATCTTTTGCCCCCCACCTCATCTTCCGGAAGTTTTACAACCCCTTGACTTACCTTTTTAGACTTTAGGATTTGTTTGTATCAAATCTCCCCTTACACCTCCTCCAGCATGTAACGTTGATAAATAATCAGACTGTAATTTTCTGTTTCTATGCATTGTATACTTTTTTATCTTTATTTGTACTTTTCTTTTTCATTTTTTTGTATCTCTTGATTAATTGCTTTGTATTATTCAACTGCATGTTATCTTAAGCTGAATAAATATTCTTTTCTCACCTATGGTGGTAATGGAATGCATATCACTTTGCCCAGGTATGTAGCAATGTGCCCTGTTATTATACAGGCTAATATGCTAGTGGTTAGATTGGATTATTGCACTCTGAGAAGCAATCACAATGCGAACCAGCCATGTTTTGTTAATTAGCCATTTTTTCTGAGCGCCTGCCGGCCTGCGTTGTTTATCTTTAATTGTAAATCCGTAATTGTAGCCCACATTGTTTTAAATACTATTACATTTGAATACAAGTTTTTGTTGTGTTCATCTTTACATCTTGCATTTCCGTTTGTGATCTATTGCCTTGTACAGGTCTCGCGACCTGCCACGCGCTGTCCCCTGGTCACAAGCACTTGCCCATGGTTCTATGACGTCCCTTAGTTCTGTTCTGGAACCTTGGGCAAGGGTGGCGGTTGGGGACAGTTGGAGGAAGACTGTCATTCTGATTAGACGCCTTTTGGTGTCAGGGCTTGTACCACAATAAAGACTGCTTCACTTACCTCAGTACCTTCGTGTGGTCTTTACAATTTTGGCGACGAGGGCCCTGACACCACGACGGACCTGCGTGTGTATCCTGCACACCACTACCTTCATTGAGATTACTCTCTACGGGGTCAACATTCTGCAGTCGTCCAGTTATCCAGTTCCAGTAGTGCCAAGTCTGCCTACAGTAACTCCGGGTGGCGCACCGAGCTGCTGCACAAGTGTGCAGAATCTACCTCCAGTACTTCTATTGTGCACGGTGAGATCTACGCTTATTGTGAGCTGCTGCTTCCTTTGCGTGATCTTTTCACCAGTCCTGTGTGAGCCTCTCTTCAGCACTGTACTTGTTTCTGGCGCATCGGATCATCTGTGGTCCACGGTGCGATCTGTGCCGCATTGGGTCTTATCCCTTCTTCATGCGCAGTTAGCCGAATTATTATCAAGTGAGACGAGGTGCTATCCCCCATTCGTCACTGTGAGACAATTCCTCTATCTGAGGTACTCTGATGTGCTCCGGCAAAAGAAAGCAAGCGCCTCTCCTCAGGCTCCTCCTAGAGGCCTTGTTGCACATGTGTGACGTCATTGGACCGCAAGAAGGTGTCGGCCATTTTACCTTGGGCTACGCGTTCACCACGCAGCGGCCATTTTGAGTACATTTTTTACCGACGTTCATTAATATTCTACAGTGATGCGCACACTTACTTCTGGGCTACACGGCGCGATATAGTTGTGTGTCACCGCTTTTTCAGTGAGGCACACACTAACAAGTGCATCTCTTCAGCAGTGATACGCACACTTTAATTTCCTCTGTAAAATCGCAACGTTCATTGCTATTCTACAGGATGCGCACATTTACTTCTGGGCTACACAGTGCGTTATAGTTGTGTGTAAGCATTTTTTTTTCCTCAGTGATGCACACACTAACAAGTGCATCTCTTCAACAGTGATACGCGCACTTTATTTTCCTCTTGAAAATTGCAATTCTACAACAGTTGGTTATATAGCAAGTACTACGCTTTGAATTACCACAGTGATGCACACACTGTTTCGTGCATCTGTCAGACACCGCTCCTGAATTTTGTTTAGTTAAATATTCTTCAGTCATTTACATACCTTTACGTGAAAATTCACTATTTACCTTAACTTGTTTCCTCTCTACTCCATCTTCCTTGTTCCTTTTCGATGCCTATCACAAATGAACTCCTAATTTCACTCTTCCATTACTTGATATTTACTTCCATCACAGTGTATTCAATTTTACTCATCCTATATTCTACTGGAATTACTCTTTACCTCTTCTTTTCTTCTACCTTATACTTCGTAAAGCCTCTTTCTCCGCTCACTCCTTTAACTATGGCGTCAGGTAACATTTGGAACCTCTCCCCATCTCAACCTTTCATTCCCGCGTCTGGTGACTTATCTCTTAAATGGGAAGACTAGCGCGAATACTTCGAGAACTACATCTCAACATTGGAGGAGGAGGACGAGAAGCTAACCCCTGAAAGGAAGAAGAAGATTTTACTACACTGTTTGGGCGCACAAGCAATGAAAATATATAACTGTATCAATAAAAAACCCAGATCTGCTGATGAAGGCGATGTTTACACCAATGATCTTGATGATTTATCAAATTACTTTAAACCCACAGTCTGTGTGTCAGTGCACAGATTCAAATGTTTCCATCGCAAACAAAGTTCAGAAGAGTCAGTTGAAGATTTCGTTGCTGCACTCAAGAACTTGGCTTTGTCCTGTCAATTTGGCACACTGCATGACGAGTTCATTCGCGACCAAATAGTAATGCGAGCTGCCAATCGTAACATCCAAGAAAAATTGTGGGCTAAAGGAGAATCCTCACTTCAAGAAGTCATTGACATTGTCAAGAGTGCAGAGCTGACAGGAAGATGTGCGAAAGCTGACCTTTCAGAAGACAAGCACAAAACCGAAGGAGAGGAACAACCAATAGTTGCGAGAGTCAAGAGCTTTAAAAACACTGTCCAAAAAAACAATCCTGATTCATTTCAAAAGAAGGATTTTACACCTAGAGCAATATTAACGGGAAACAGAAAATGTTATAGATGTGGCAGCAGGTTTCACTTGGCTAACGATAAGACATGTCCCGCCCTTAAACAGAGCTGTACTAAATGTGGTGTTATTGGACATTTTGTTAAAATGTGCCAAAGCAAACAAAGAAAGAACTCTAATGTAAAGTATATCGTACAGGAAGACCATGACGAATTGTGTTCATCTGATGATGAGGATATGAATCTCTTTGTATTACTAGCCGATGATGATATACTTAATGTAAAGTGTAAAAGTAAGAAACCTATGTGTGACCTGAATATTGGTGGGGTGGACATCTCCATTGTTGCAGACTCGGGTTCACCATATACTATTGTTAATAAGAGTGTCTGGGAAGGAAAGTTTGTACCTGTGTTAGGACAACACCTGGTTAATCCTGACATTTCCCCTAAAACATTCACAGGGGAACCTATTGATGTTTTAGGTTACAGAGAACTATCGTTCCAATTCAAAGATCGACACACTGTAAGTAAATTGTATGTTTCTGCTGTCGGTCCTTCAGTACTTGGGTGGATGGACCAGGGTAAACTTAGCATAATTCTGGGCCCGAATAGCCCAGATCCTGTGCTTTCCTTACAGACTGAGAACGAGTATAAAAATGTCATTATCAATAGATTCCCTCGTGTGTTTTCAGAGAAGATTGGAAAATTGAAAGGTTTCCACCATAAAATCGAGCTAAAAAAAGATGCTGTGCCATGTGTACACAAATCCAGACATATTCCCTTCTCCATCAGAGAGGAAGTCAAATAAGAACTCCTTAGACTACAGAAGTCTGGCATAATAGAACCTATTGAGTCAGCAGAATGGGTCGCACCCTTAGTTTGTGCAAAAAAGTCTAACGGCAAACTCTGCTTGTGTGTGGACCTCCGCGACCTTAATAAAAACATTCTCATTGATCAGTTCCCCTTACCCAAGATCAGCGAGATGTTGTCACATACTAATGGCATCAAGTGGTTTTCAACTATTGACCTTACTGCGGCATACCATCAGGTCCCTCTACACCCCGACAGCAGGAGCCTCACCACCTTCGTAACACCATTCAAGTGTTTCAGATTTAAAAGGGTTCCCTTCAGACTGGCCTCTGCCGCGGCCATGTTCCAGAGACTAATGCATATACTCTTTAAAGTGGAGCCCAACCTACTAGTTTTTCAGGACGACATTATGATCATGGGAGCTAACAGAGAAGAACATGACGCTAGTCTAGCTAAAGTTTTAGGTATCTTGGGGAAATACGGTCTCACTGCTGACATTCGCAAATGTAAATTTGCGGAGACCACTGTCACTTACTTAGGGCACGAAATTTGTGGGGAGGGTATTAAAGCAAAAAAAGAATTGTTGTCTGCAATAAGAGAGGCCCCCTCCCCGAAAAACAAGGACGAAGTGAAAGCCTTTCTAGGTCTATCAGAATTTTACGCAAAGTTTGTTCAGGATTTTTCATCAAAAACCTTCTTGCTGAGACAACTTATAAAACAGAAGAACAACTTTGAATGGTCTAATGATTGTGAAGAAGCATTCACCAGAATAAAAAATGACATTTGCGATGCTCCTCCCTTGCAAGGTTTTAACCCCTCATTACACAGCATAGTCACCACTGATGCCAGTGGTAGGGGTATTGGAGCTGTTTTGAGCGAGGTCGACAGCATGGGTAACGAAAAGACCATCGCTTTTGCATCACGCTCCATTACACCCACTGAGGAGAGATACTCTGTGATAGAGCGAGAGGCTTTAGCATGCACATGGGGCTTAGAGCACTTTAGGCAGTACATTTGGGGGTATCACATCACTCTCAGAAGTGATCATAAACCCCTGGTCAAGGTCCTGACCACCAAGGGTTTACAAAGTGCCTCTCCTCGCCTTGCACGGATATCAGTCAGGATGATGGACTTTAATTATGACGTACAATATGTCCCAGGTTTCAAGAATGTTGTTGCTGACTGTTTGAGCCGTTTACCTCTGCCTGACATGGGTGAACACACCTCAGATATTGAATCATTTTGTCTAGCGAACATACTAGAAGAGATACCCTGTATCTCACAATCTGAATGGTTGTCAGCCCAGGAGAATGATGCCATTTTATGTGAAGTGAGGAAGTACATTCAAGACGGGTGGCCCATAAAAAGAGATGTTCCCAACCATTTACGCACTTTCTGGGAATTGAGGCATGAATTGTCTTGTGAAGCAGTGTATGTAGTTTGATGCGTGCTTGTTTCCCAGCCCATATAAGTCTGGTAACCGCTGTTGACAATCTACGGAACATGGCTGATGATGGTGTGATAGGGATGTTATTGAAAAGATATAGAAATTTCGACAATATAACCATCTTAACAACGGCCATACGCTCTGCAAATGAGAGCGGTAATTTTATCCATTGCTCCACTTTCTCCTCTAGTTTACTAATGGCCGATCCATAATTTTCGCAAATAACCACATCAGGATTCCGGTGATACCAGATTCCCAGATATTTAATCGGATCAGTCTGCCATTCCAACGGGAATTCCGACGGGCAGGGTTTGGTAGCGTCTGTTAAAGGGACAATTGTCGATTTGCTCCAATTTATTTGGAGTCCCGAGTGCCTTCCAAATGTAATATATTCCCTAATCAGGGGGGATAAATTAGTATTGGGATCCCGGACATACAGCACCAGATCGTCAGCATATAGTGAAATATTCAGCGGTCGCTGAGGAAATTGTAGGGCTGTAGATTTGTAGCATTGTCTTATTTTACATGCCAGTGGCTCTAACGCAATGGCAAAAAGGAGCAGTGATAGTGGGCAACCTTGCCGAGTGCCACGTGTAATTTGTATTGTTTCTGATACATATTGGTTGACTTTTATTCTCGCAACTGGCATTGTGTATAAGATATTGATCCACTATATGAATACAGGGGGCAGTCCCATTTTGTGTAAGACTGTGAATAGATAGGTCCATTCGACTGAATCAAATGCTTTTGCTGCGTCTAGAAGAACCACAGCTGCTTGTAAGTCAGGGTTTAGCTGATGGGATAATGCAAATAGAGTACGAATGTTATGGGCTGCAGATCAGTGTGGCACGAATCCCGCTTGATCCGGTAGTATAATATTAGGCATCAGGGGCTGAAGTCGAGTAGCCAGCAGTTTAGCTAATATTTTAGTATCTGTGTTATCAATGAAAGTGGTCTATATGAATCGCAGACCTCTGGATCTTTACCAGGCTTCAAGAGGGCTATGATCATAGCCTCTCTTAACGTAGGTGGCAGTGTCTGTTTGTCATGAGCGTCACCATACATTGCAACCAGATGTGGGGCTATTAAGTCAACATATTCTTTATAAAATTCACTAGTGAAGCCATCTGGGCCTGGGGCTTTGCCATTAGGTAGTGCTTTAATCACGGTTGTTACTTCTTCCACTGTGACAGCTTGTGAAAGATACTCCCGTTGGGCATCCGAGAGCCATGCTATTGCAATATCTTCAAGATATTGTAAAACTTCTGGAGAGTTAGCTGTATCACGCGTGGCATACATATCTCCATATGTTTCCATAAAGGCGTGTAGTATACCCGTTGTGTCATAATGTAGGTTGTCTTGCCGATCTTTAATCTTGAGTACAGTATGGGTGGTACGTCCGGTACAGATCTTGTGCGCTAATACTCGTCCCGGTCTACCCCCCTCCCCATAATTCTGGGCAATACTTCATTTAGAGATATATTTAAGTTCTTCATCAGCAAAATTTTGGTATTCGGATATTATGTTCCGAATCTCGCCCAGTATAGCCATGTTTTGGGTACGTTCAAATTCTAGTTCTAATGTCTTAAGCGTCATTTCACGTTGAGTGAGTTGTTGACGTATGTCCTTCAGAATGCGCGCAGTCGTGCTAATACACACGCCCCGTATAGTTGCCTTAAAGGCCTCCCATAGTATACTCGGGTCATCGACTGAGGGTTGGTTCAGTGTAAAATATTCCTCAATAGCTGTCCTAATGGTGGTTTTATAGGACAAGTCTAATAGCGCCTTAGCATTGAATCTCCACATATATGGTGGTGGGACATAATAAGGAGGCTCAAGTACCAAAAGGACCGGTTTATGGTCGGATAGTGTTTTCGGCAGGTGTTGCACATCCTTAGTCCATGTGGCGATTTTCCCCGTTATTAACCAGAGGTCTATGCGCGACCAGCTGTTATGAGATGTGGGGTGATGTGTGGCTTCTGTGCTGTGTGGGTTGCGCAGGTGCCATATATCTACCATGTTAAATTCTGCCATACCGTCCTTAACTGCCTGGACTGCTCGCTTGTGTGGATCTTTAGTAGTCCCTGATCTATCTAAGTTCTCCTCCAGTGACAAGTTGAAATCACCGCCCCATATTAGTTCTATGTCAGGTAATTCTCTAATACTACGCCATATGCTCTGGAAAAACTCAAGATCATCTATGTTTGGCCCATATGTGTTGATCAAGCCTACGTGGTGGCCTCGAATGTGTCCTGTGAGAATGATATAGCGGCCACGTTCGTCAGTTATGGTGTGATCTACGATGAATTGGACGCCTTTTTTTACTAAGAGAATGACACCTCTCGAATAATTGGAATATGAAGATAGTATAACGGTCTCGGCCCATTTACCTCCTAATGGACATTTGGTCGTTTTTGCAAGGTGGGATTCCTGCAACATCGCCACGTCAACTTGATGACGATCGAGATATGCAAATACTTGTCGTATTTTCTTAGGATTATTTAAACCCCTAATGTTCCAGGATAAGAAACGAATTTGTGTTGACTTTAATTTAGTCGCAATACTTTGATTCGGAGATATATGTGACAGAATATAATATACTCGTCTCGCTGACGCTTGTAGGGTGTAATGTGCAACAAAACCATCCTCACAGCTAAACATGTGTGTGTCGTGGCACTGTGCATGGTGTATTCCGTTTGTAAAAGCCCGCAATGAACAATAAACCTAGCCCCAAACCCCCCACCCACTTCGGCACCCCAAATATGTCAAAGCCATACCCTAATATCCAACTGTGCCAATACCCTAATATCCAACTGTGCCATTGCACTAACAGTTCCGGGGAGCACCCTCGGGGGGGCCGCTGAGTGCTCGTCACGACATCCGTACGTACGGATGTGGTCGGTTTTTTTTTCCAGGTTTGGTGCGTTAAATACAACGAATATGGTTAAAGTAAATCACAGTATAGTACAAGAACCATGGTCTATATTTCTTGCTAGTATAGAGGTTCAACTCACCTCGTATTATATATCACATTGTGCTATATTGCATAGTTATTACACATCACGAAAAACAGAACAGTTCAAACCTCCGTCTCAGCTTGTAGGCCACAGAACCTGTAAATCACTGTAATACCGTCATGAAAGAGTTGGCAATAGGACAATAGAACAGTTCGGTCGCCTACAACATATACAAGGCTATATGCTACATACACATAGTCAACGGATCACAGATGCTTTCCATACTTTGAGCAGACAAATAGAGCACCACTATACAGTGGTAGTCTAACATGTAGTTGGCTCATGTTTGAAAAGGTGTGGCCTATGTGCCATAGCGTACTACAAGTTAAGAAGTCATCTGATAACAGCCATGGGATAGAAGGCCATGTTACATGCAAGTGGTGGAGTCTCAGTGTGCGTACATATAGTAATCTTTACCAGTGTATGTTTACACCACATTACATAAGATGATTCTAGCCACCTTTATATGTTAAGACAAGGAGAAAGAATGCAAAAGAAAGCAATTAGTCTCCATGTACAACCTCGTGTGCACAGCAACCTGTATACGTTACCACCAGTGATAGGTCGATCAGTCCGAGTCTGGATGAGAGTTCTCATGTTGCTGTGTCTTACGGTTGGAGATAGTCTTTTTGATGAAGTCCTGAGCTGCCTTTGGTGTTGGACAAATTTTCGTTCGACCCTCGTGCGTGATGCGCAGTCTCACCGGGTACAGCATTGCGTATTCAATTCCCATGTCTCTCAGTTTCTTTTTGGCTGGGTTAAAGTCTTTGCGTGCCATCTGCACTGCCATCGTGAAATCTGGATAGAAGGAGATATTATTGCCTTTGTAATTTATTTGCTTTTTCTCCCTTGCCATGCATAAGATCGCGTCTCTATCGCGGTAGTTAAGCACTCGTGCGATAATGGGCCTCGGCGGAGCTTCTGGTGGTGGCATGGGTGCAAGTGAACGATAGGCCCGCTCAATGATAAGCAAGGTGGAAAAGTTTTCGGCTCCAAATATGTCTCGCAACATATCCTCCACATACGTTTCCACTTTTCCCGTGTTGGTACTTTCCGGAAGCCCCATTATTCGCACATTATTTCGGCGGGATCTCGCTTCTAAATCTCCATTCTTCTGCTTGATGACTTCCAGGATCCGTTCAATCTCCTCACATTTGCGCGTCGTCGTATTAGATGTGTCTTCAACCGCCGAGATACGGGCTTCCGCCGCGTTCAGTCTCTCACCCTGTTTAGCA
The DNA here is from genome assembly GCA_963921515.1 of Calotriton arnoldi. Classification (NCBI taxonomy): domain Eukaryota; kingdom Metazoa; phylum Chordata; class Amphibia; order Caudata; family Salamandridae; genus Calotriton; species Calotriton arnoldi. Next base: position 648,182 of record CAWUFW010007531.1, read on the forward strand.
AGCTTGGAGGACATGTAATCCACTCTCTGCGTGAGTGTGTCGAGCTTACCATTGATAGCTTGGAGGCTCTGTTGTATGGCGTGAAGGGCGGCATCCATCTTAGATTGCTGTGCATGTTCCGAGTCCAACTTAGTGTCCGAATGCGCCGCCGTCTGTTTGGTTGAGCATCGGTTATCAAACGATATCTTTGGCTGCTGCTTGTCTGGTTTTCCCATGACAGCAGTGTCCAGGCAATTGGGTTATGAAGAACACAGTAGTGACTAGGGTACACCGAGTTCCGCACCCACCATCGCTTTTTGCTCGAGGCACTGGGCTCTCAAAGCGTGGCCAACCTTGTGTGAGTTACAGCCTGCAATAGCCCATGTATATAGTCGGGGATAGCCCTGAAATGTTAGCTTTTATTTCCTCGTGTCGCACAGGTAATGCGAGGAGCTTCTGGCAGCACGCTCAGTGGCTGTAGCGCAGCCCGGTCGAGCTACAGGATAGGGGTGTCTGTGTAGGCCTGGTTCACATACATCTGGAGTGAAGTTAAAGAAAAATGATGGGCTAGGGCGGTTGCTGTGCAGTATTGCTTGCCGCTGGCAATGTCTTGCTCTTTCCGCACTGTTTTTGGAACACCAGCTATGATATGATTGGAGCGTCTCTTCACAGTTACACAGCAGCGGGAGCAGCGTCCATTCATTTCACCTGAGCTGCATACACACCGAGGTGTCGGCCCCGGAGGACGCTTGGGGTTTTATGGCCGCTGCATTGTGTTGTGCGGCAGTATGAACGCCCGCAGCTCCAGCGATGTACACCGAGGCGTGTCGAGCAGTGCGAGGTATGCTATGGTGCAACTATCGCCGATCTGCAATTTATTCCCATATGAGCATGCCACCGTCGTTATTCCCTCTTAGTATGGCTTCGGTGGGGTTCAATGCCTTTCAAACAGCGCACCCGGCAGTTACTGCGTATCGTCCCCAACGGCCGCCATTGGTTCGCGCCAATACTTTTAAATAAGCGCAGGCATGGTATTCATTGCGCAAAGGTCGGCTCACCCTCAGTTGTTGTTGTGGCAGTGATATTCCGGTGGCAAGCGATTCACGGCAGTGTCGTTATCTCTCCCACAACAGATCCGCATGTACGTTTCACTCTCGCCTATTTCCCTGCCTGTGTCGCCGCCATTTTGAGGAAGCCTCTTCGCCCACGGGGGATCGTCTTACAAGTCAAAAAACTCCGCGATGGCACAATATTTTGCACATCCGATGCCAGTATCACAGAGCAGGTTGGTTCTGATTTACAATTTTATGTTGCTGGTATAGTCGTGGGCACCAAATACAGCAGTTAAATGCAGGAGCGTGTCCCTGACCGGCGGAGCAGCACTACTGTGCAGCCATTCCGCAGCATGCCCTCTAGCGCCCCCGAATTTTACAACTTGCTATCCATAACGACCTTTCTTGGAGGGAGGAATTAATACATAATTTATGGGCTTTTCGCATTACACCTTGCGAATCTACAGGTTCTAGCCCATTTGTGTTGTTGAGAGGTAGGACACCTATCACTAAAGATAATGTTGGGTGGTTGACCCCCAAGAAAGTGAACTGGTCCATGAAAAGGGTGGTAGGTAAAATTTCACACTCCCATCAGACCAGTAAGAAATACTACGATTCTAAACATGCCTGCAAAAATGTCAACATTCACATAGGTGACTTAGTCAGAGTAAAGAGAAGTGGTTTTTATTAAAAAAGGACTTAGCCGTTATTCACAGCCCCTGGCAATCAAGAAAATATTTTGCAATTCCGCACTCTTGAGTGACGGGAAAGTGTGGCATTTTTCATCGTTATCTTTGTGCAGAGGGGATGGGACTACTGCTCTTCAGCAGTCTAATCTGGAGTGCTGCGGTACTCCTGCCTCCTATAGTTACGATTGGCTTCTGGATTTTAGCACCAGTAGGGATGGTAACCCTGAAGAGAGTTATGCCATACCTCCCATTGACATGGGTGTCCCTAGGGATGATGTTTCCCAGATTGACCACAGTAACAACTCCCCCAATGAGGATCCCCTTGTCAATGTTCCACGTGACCACGTCACTGATAGAGTAATTGACACACCCAATGCTGATAATGCTGACATCACACAAGGTTGTTCTCTTCACCAAGGTTCTCATGTTGACAGGACTATGGCTAAGGAACCCGTGTTCAGCAGACATGGCAGAGAAGTGAAACTGCCTGCAAAGTTGCATGATTTTGTATGTGATTAACCTTGTTTCTCCTCTGTATCTCGATTGTTAGCTCATGCATGTCCCGTGCTTTCTCCTTTCCCTTTCCCCCCCCTCTTTCCCGCTCCCCCCCCCAGTTCCCTTCTCTACAAAATTGTTATAGATAAGGAGATGTGTTGTGTTTATCTTTACATCTTGCATTTCCGTTTGTGATCTATTGCCTTGTACAGGTCTCGCGACCTGCCTCGCGCTGTCCCCTGGTCACGAGCCCTCGCCCATGGTTCTATGACGTCCCTTCAGCGGCGTCACTAGGGTTGGTGTCACCCAGTGCGGTAACTCGGTAACTCATGGTGTCACCCCCTCACGACTTACCCCATGACACCATCACATGGGGGGACACCTTTCCCAAATGAGACTATTTAGTAAATAGTCTCATTTGGGAAAGGTGTCACCCCATGTGATGGTGTCACCCGGTGCGGTCCGCACCCCCCTAGTGACGCCACTGCGTCCCTTAGTTCTGTTCTGGAACCTTGGGCGAGGGTGGCGGTTGGGGACAGTTGGAGGAAGACTGTCGTTCTGATTAGACGCCTTTTGGTGTCAGGGCTTGTACCACAATAAAGACTGCTTCACTTACCTCAGTACCTTCGTGTGGTCTTTACAGTTTTTGCTAGTGGTTCAGTCCTTTGTATCAATAATTCGGTCTCAACATGAAACACAGTTTAGGCAATTTAAAGAAGATATTCAGAGTGATCTACCTATTTTTCCCGGACTGTTGAACGGATATTACATTATTTGTATTGGGCTAATGGTTTGCATTAATTAATGGGGTGAAATTAATCACTTTTTTACGTTTTAATTATATGATAGTTTTTTTTGCGGCAAAATGTATGCATACCTCGTCCATGTGAACTGACTTTATCTTAGCTCAAATTAACCATATTTTTAATACAAGCTCATATTTGCATCTATGGATGTCCCTATATCATCGCATTTAAACATTTACTATTTACATTTCAATAGTTATTGGATATAAAGGAAGACACGAGTTTTCATTTTATATAATTATACTAAGGACATCATATACAATATTTAATTTATTAAACTGAAAACATTATTTACAATCTAATTGTTCACTTAGCTTTCGAATACCGTAATTCAAATGCAACAATCGTAAACACTTTTGTTTTTAGTTCTAATATTATTTTAGCTTTATATTTACAGGTGTTTATTTGCATATGAAAACAAAGTACCATATCCAACAAAAAATGATGCTGAAAGGCGAAAAATACGAGAGGGATTCCTATCACTTAAAACGAGCAGTGGAGTGGTCTCTAGTCCCGGTTAAACTGACTTATACCTTACAATAGTTGAAGAACAGTGGTATATATTTGCTGTTCAATGAACATTAAAGGAATATGCTAATTACCACTTGAAATGTAGCCGCTTTTGTTGACCTCTCTAAAGCAGTTACAGAACAGAATGGACAAACATAACACAAAGCAAAATAACAACATAAGAAAAACATAACAGTGCACAACAGAATAGTCAAAATAGAATGCAAGATAACGGCCACAATACACAACAACAACAACAGAATGCAATAATACAGCACAAAAAACACAACAGGATATAAAACAACACAAAAGATCACCACTGTACAAAATGCTACACAATTAAAAAGCACAAACTTTCTTGTAACAAATTTCCACCTCCACAAATCTGCTTTCAAAATATGGTAGAATAGTGCGCTTGCTCCAAGCACTGTATTACATACCACCAGTGCTTAATTGGTAAACAAATAAAAGCTAGGGCCAAAAGTTTAGTTTGGAAGCCTACAGCCAGCGCTATCGAAGGTCCGGATGCCGAATACCAAGGCTGTATAGTCTTGATTCCAACTCAGGACTCTTTAATCCACCACCAACCACTCCCTGTCTCTTTATCTCACTCTTGCAGGTGCTTTTTCATTCCTGCTTTCTCCTTTTGTCTTCCATAGTTCATTTCCCCTTTTATGTTTTTTCTCTCTCTTGCTCTAGATCAAAGTTTGTTGAGCAAAATGTTTTGGTCCCCAAAAATAAGTGTCTTTGGCCCCACCTGCAACCACTTGCTCAAATTAAGCACTGCTCACTACCAATCACATATAATAGCACCAGCAAAAATATTTTTGTGATCTAGCCCAAGTTATTCGGATCTGATATTGGATGCATATAGTAACAATAATAACTTTCCTTTTGAACTATCTGCAGTCTCATTTTGAATGAGATATGTAGGCAACTGAAAATTAATTCTAGACCTATTCAAGATCATACAGAATAGTTTATTCGACTTTGTTAACTTATTCATTTTAGCAAATTTTTCAGACTCCATGACACAATGGCTACAGTGCCTATTGGCCTTTTTACTTTGATGTAAACAGCTTCAGTTGCCTGCGCGAGCTTATGTATTGAAGAAATAAACAATAAAGAGAGGAGGGCTTTGGGTGAGTAACTTTCAGCAGTTCGTTGATGGAGGTGTCGTTTAACATTTTGAATCAGCCCATTTGACATCATTCAAAGTGTGAGGCCTTGGGTCAGCCACCTCCCATCATTTTTTGTTGAAAAGTCATTCAGAATCAGACTCAGAATAAACTTTATTCGATCTAAGTAAATAGACCATAAAAGTACAATAAAAGAACATATATTAAAATACCATGAATATCAAATCTGTCGTTGGTTAGATCTCCCCACTTTCAACAAGGGGAGACACCTGTTAGACCTGGCATCCTTAGGGTTGTTTTCCTCTAGACTTTTTGCCTTTTACCTCCAGTTTTTGCTGATTCTTTTTGCTGACCTTAGGAATCTGAGCACTTTACCACTGCTAACCAGTGCTTAAGTGCTTCTGCTTCTCCCCTAAACAAGATGACATTGGTGTAAACCTGATTGGCATATTTAATGTACTGGTAAGTCCCTTGTAAAGTTATGTACCATATAACCAGGGCCTATACTTCAAATGCTACTAGTGGGCCTGCTGCACTAATTGTGCCACCCATTGAAGTAGCCTTTACAACCTTTCTCAGGCCTGCCACTGCAGTGCCTGTGTGTGTAGTTTACTGCCACTTCGACTTGGCATTTAAAAATATTTTGCAAACACAATAAGATGATGGACAGAGCGCTGAAACGTTTCAGACACTCATCCCCAGTCATTATTAGATCTGCGTTGAATCCATCATCGTTCTTTTGCTCACTTCGCCACCCCAGTTCAGACCCAGCCATATGCAAATCAATCTTGACCCTGTTCCTCATGGGAACAGTCCAGCCTGAAATGCCAAGCCAGGTCTTCCCTGGACCGGAAACAAGCATCCTGGGACCGGTTTCAGGGTAACATTGAATTCAATCTAGCTTGGCTGATGAGGGGTGTTACCCCAAAACTAGTCCTAGGATGCTTGTTTCCGGTCCAGGGAAGACCTGGCTTGGCATTTCGGGCTGGACTGTTGCCATGAGGAACAGGGTCAAGATTTCTCCCCCTTCAATCAAAAACCCCATATCCTACAGTAGCAGAATATTGTGGACTAAATCTCGTATGACATAAATATAGCAAAATCCAGTTCTAAATATCTTTCACAAAAAATGCCACTCCATTGAAGCTAATGTTAGAAATTTACACACAGTTGGATGATATTTTTTGCAAACTATAATTTGGGCATAATATTTACGTCATTAGATATTTTTCCAAACAGTATTCTGACACTGCATATTATTTCAATTAAAATGTATTGGAGATTGAATTGAAATGCAAGGCACACCACAAATGTTCTATAATGCTAGAGCCTGAAATGTATCCTTTGTCAGAAAGAAGGTGGACAATAAACGAGAACCTAACAGAAGCTTGAAAGTTGAACTCTAAATAATGTCTGCTAATGACACGTTTATGGAAACAGGTCACATGTTTCCATTAGACAAGACGGGTAAGGCCTTATGTAATCAAGTCTAGGTATCATGAAATCACAAAAAAGCCACCACACCCAAATTGCTTTTTTAAAGAGGCAATGATAGTGACTAAAGGTAATATAATTTTTTGACTACAAGCCAAAACGTTTTGCAGTTTTTTTTAGCTCAAACCAAACCCAAAGGTATTGGAACGCTTTACCTGAGCACCAGTTATGCTACATAAGGGCACATTCATTTTTAGGTTGCAGCCTACCATACAGCGCAGCTCTGTGCTATGCAAAAACCTCTTGAGGAGTTTCAGAAAGTTGACCTGGGAATGCATTCTGCCCGTCGCTTGCCATTGGCTTTGTGGTTTTGTAACTCACGTTTTCTTGATTCACATTTGCTGGCTTTATTTATTTTAAGCTGTCCAGGTTAAGTTCGTCCCTCCAGATGAGAGAGCTGTGTTCACTGTATTCTTCCACTAACTAGTTCTCTGTCAACAGGCGTTTAAATCTTGTTCTTATCCTATCATGTTTGCTGTGCATTCAAAGCCCGAGGTCAAATGTCAAGCTGTATTTTCGTGGGAGTTTCATTATTTTGCTTTCAGCTGACTTCATTTTTTTTTTTATTCTTCACTCATGACATGGTCAGTGACATCACTGATGACATCATTCAGTGAGTGTAAGTGTTTTTCTTTTTTTTTTAAAAACTCAGAACATTACAATTCATCCTTATACATAAATACTGTCTATTCTTCATTTCATTTCTCCTAAATACCATTTACACAATAGTTAACAATATTAAGAACAGTTTAAGAACAGTTTAGCAAATACATTTCATATGATTTTAACAGTACAGTAAATAAATAAATAAATACAACTCTTTAAATAAAAGCCTTGGATCTCTATTCATTCTTATTAAGGGTGGCTATTTACCCTTTAGAAGTTATTAATTCTATTTTCATAGCCATTGGCCTAGATGGTCTGCTAATTGATTCATCTTAGCTTTCCAATCGATAATTGGAGACCAGATCTTTTTCCCTAGCTTCCTCGCCCGACTACTCCTACATTCATAGAAAGGCATCTCTTGTTTATATACCATAAGCAGCCGGGCTAGCCAGGCCTGAAACAGGGGAGGCTCCACATCCTTCCACCTAGCTGCAATTAATAGCCTTGCAATAGCTACCGAGACAAATATAAAATAAGAATGTGTTAAGTCCATACTACTATCATACCCCATAATCATCAATGTTGGGCTAATTTTAATCCTAATCCCAAATATCCCTTCCCAAAATAGTTCTATCCCATTTTTCAGAGGCATTAGCCTAATACATTCTTACAACATATGGGTCAGGGTAGCTGGGCCTTCTGAGCATCTAGGGCACTTATCATCTATTCTTTTTCCCCATTCAAAGAGTTTAGCCGGTGTAAAATATGAATTAAATACTGTTTTAAAATGTTGCGCCCTCAGGTTTGCCAATAAGAATACTTTTGCAGCTAGTGCCAATGAGTTATCTATATTGACATCCGGGTCATTAAGCTTCCCGGCCCAACTGACCTCAGTTCTTTCGAGGTCATCTGAGCATTTTTCTGAGATACTCCTATATATATTTTAAATTTTACAGTCACAGCGAGTGATTGCCTCCATCAACGGTATCTTATCCATACTTATATCTTCCCCGATTTTCTTCATAATTCTCTAATTTGTACGTATTTAAAATATTGAGTTCCTGGAATGCCATATCTTTGTTGTAGAGTAGTAAATGGAAGTAGTTGACCTAAATGCAATATGTTCCTAATTTTTGTCAAACCATGGTGCTCCCATTGTCTGCCCATTACATCATAGAACTGCAAAGGGAAAACCGAGGAACGCCACAGAGGAGTGTATCGGGTATATTTGGGGAAATTCATAACCTTACAAATTTTACTCCAAATGTTCCATGCACAATGTACTACCTTAAAGCGCACTTTTTTATAATAACTGGGTTCTAGTTGTCGTAGAAGTAGTCTGCCAGCCTTTTTCCCCAGAGCAAGCTCGTATATTGTTGGAAGGCTACTATACCCCTGTTGGTCTATTGTGTCCTCGTTATCTGATAATAACAAAATACGCATCTGTTGCACCATAGCCGCCCAGTAATATAGCTTGATATTGGGTATTGCCAACCCCCGCCTTTGTGGGAGGGAAAGATATTTTATTGAGCGCCTTATCTTACCATATTGCCACACAAAATTGATGAACATAGCATCTAAGGCCTTCAATATTATTTCATCAATAACCACTGGTAGAGATCGAAACAGATACAGAACCTTGGGCAGCATGGTCATTTTTAATACATTAGCCCTTAGGTCAGTTGACATTTTCTCCATTATAGGATCGAAGTTTATTTTAGCTATCGTTGTTATTTTAGGGCTAATACGAACACCTAGATACACAGCCGAATCGACACATCTTGTATCCTGAAAGAGAAGATTTTCTGTACAGATAATCTGTGTTTTACCAAAGTCCTTAGCCATAATTTCTATCTCCCTGATTGTTGTTTGGGGGTCAGTAGTTACAACCGCGATGTCATTGGCATACGCGAGGACCTTAGTCTCGTATCCCTCATTAAATATGGGTTTTATCCTGTGATTACTTATTATTTTTTCAATCAATGGGTTTATATATTGTGCAAATAGGATAGGGGAGCATGGGCACCCCTGTCTAGTTCCCCTCGAGACCCTTAAAACCTCTGATTCTTCTCCCATTACTTGGAGCCGTGCATATGGGGTAGAGTACATGGCTTTTGATAGCAGTAATTATTTGTGGGCCAAAACCTCTTGATGCTAAAATCCCCCAAAAGTACCTCCAATCCACCCAATCAAAAGCCTTCTCGGCATGGAGTAGCGCCATAGCCATCTGCCTCCCTGTCCCGGCCGTGATGTCAAACAGGGTTATCGCCCGCCGAATATGGTCAGTAGTCCCTCTGCCGGGAATGAACCCATGCTGCCATGGCAACACTAGATGGGCTATGACCCTACCCAGCCGAGTTGCCAAGATCTTTGAGTAGATTTTTGCATCCACGTTTATCAGTGAGATTGGCCTATATGAGGCTTTATTATTCGGATCCTTTCCTTTCTTTGGAAATATCACTATATCGGTACCCCTCCATGATTCCGTAGGAGACCCTGTATATTGTACCCCCAAAAATAAATCCAATAAGATAGGAGCTAATTGAGGCAGAAATATTTTGTAAAATTCGATAGGTATTTTGTCTGGTCCGGCTGCTTTCCCCAAGGACAGATGTCGTATTGCAGCCATAACCACCTCCATTGTTATCTCTGCCTCCAGTTCAGCTCTCATAGGTTGATCTAGAGGAAGCCCTAGATCCTCTTCAGAGATACTGTATGACTTGTCAAATGGCAGTCCCTCCTCCCCCTTATACAGATCCTGATAATACTCTTGTAATATCCCGAGGATGTCACCTAGCTCTGTGTAGACTCTTCCATCCTTCTGCATCGAAGTTATCCTGCTTCTAGCTTCCCTCTGCCTTGTACGCAGTGCTAGCACCCTGCCGACTGAGTCCCCAAATTCATATACTTCAGGCCTGTGTACTCGATATTCCTCGGCTATCCTCTGGTTTATCCAACTATTGATATCCGCCTTCAAAGTAATGATTTTAAGCTGAGTTTGAGCTACCCCCTGTCCCTGTGCTATACATATAACATGTTCTTGCTCCGTGTCCGCTAGTTCCTTGAGTAATCTTTCCCTTTCAATCTGAAATTGTCTCCTTTCTTGAGCAACATAGCTAATAATTTCTCCCCTCAAAGTAGCTTTAAAAGAGTCCCACACTACTGCCCGTGAAGCGCTATATCTGTTAACATCATAGAACCCCGTAACCAAATCTTAATATGTTCAACAAACTTTATTTTGGTTAACAACTTTCTATCAAAAGTCCACTTTCTGCGCTGCTTACCAGTCACATGAATTTCAACTTCCAAAACTAGCGGGTTATGATCTGATACAACCTTCGGCAGTTTCCTAATTCTACTTTTTCTTGACAAATTTATTGAGCTAAAAAAATAATCAAGTTGTACAAACTTCTTATGGGGCCATGAGTAGTAGGTATAGCCTGGGTCGCTAGGTTGTTGATGACACCACACGTCGATCAAGCCGTGACTATCCATAAGTGACATCAATGCCCTATATACCCGCGGCTTCCTTCCCTGATATTGCCTCCCTGGTTGGGGAGCAGTGTTTTGATGTATATTAAAATCTCCGCATACGACCAGTGGCTGGGGCCAGCATGCTAATTCCACTTCGAGCTCTTCAAATAGCTTGGGGACATCTTGATTGGATCCATAGATTACACAAATCACAATCCCTAACTCCAGTTCTATTAGGACCCACCTGCCCTGGGCATCCATGGTTTTGCGTTTAGCCACCCCTATCTGTGGTTTGGCCAAAACGGCCACCCCCCGAATATTAGTTCTCTGTGAAGAACATTCCAACAAGTTATATCCCCTCATTGTCATCAATTCCCTCTTCTCCCAAGGGATATGCGTCTCCTGCATACAGATAATATCAGGGGCTATCGTATGCATAAATTCTGCCACCTTCACCCGTTTGGTTCTATCGTTAGGCCCTCCTACATTTATGGAGCATATAGTAAGTTTAGCCATACAGACTGTACTCAGGAAACAACTTGCTGTTCTTAATTATATCTTCATTCAATTTTTTATTAGCACAAAAATAATTGCATTTAACCATTTCAAATTTTGTTCTGAGTTTTTTTTTCAAGTTATTTTCCACCTCCCCCCTGCACCCCCTCCCAAACCCCCCTTGCCCAGAGCCCCCCCGAGCCCACCCCGCCCCCCTACCCTGAGAAGCTAACAGACTGCTGAACAGTCTGAAGGAGATGAGAGTAGCGCATATGACCCATGAATTATGATACAATTTTTAAACCATAGAAGGAAAGAAAAAAAAATGACAAACGTATCAAAAAAGACAAAGAAAAAACAGTACACAGTTCCTTTATCCCATTGTAGCAATATCTATTCCTAATAATACACCACAGTGTTTGTTGACTTACAAACTTTTCATTTTGTCTCTCTTTTTTTTTTTTCCTCTCCCTTTTTCCTTCTTCTTTCTTTAGAGCATTACTACAGTTTAATTTCATCTAAAAACTCTTTTGCCTTAATTTCTGAATCAAAAAACCTTGTATTGCCTTGCCAGATCACTTTAAGGCGGGCCGGGTTAATCACATATGCCTGTGCATTTAGGTCTTGAAAAGGTTTTACCATCTGCCTCAGGCACCACCGCCTTTCAACTGTGGTGTGGCAAAAATCGGGTCGGACAAAGAATGATATGTCCCCACTAGATCGCTTTGATTCTGGTCTCGCTTTTTCTGAAATGGCCTGCCTGAGTAGAAAGTTCCCAAAGTAGATGAGAATAGCCCGGGGCTTTGCTCCCTCTCTAAGTGGCTGCCTCAATACAAAGGGTACCCTATGGACTCGCTATATTTCTTGGGACCAGTTCCAAGTTGAGAGCTCCGGCAGGGCTGTCCGTAGTAGTTCTATGGTATATGTCCGAATGTCCATGCCTTCAGCCCCTTCTGGGACCCCAAGTAAGCGAAGATTGTTGTGCCTCTGTCGATTTTCTTGTTCTTCTAGTTTCCACTGAATATCGACTAATCAGGCTTCATGATCCAAAGATTGAACCATGGTGGTCGCAAGGTCCGACTCCATCGCCATAGTTCTTGTCTCTAGATCTGTGAGGCGATCCCCAAAAGTATTGCATACTTTGGTCAGCTTCCTAACCACCCCTTGGACTTTCCGCAGTGCTGTCTGAGCTTTTCGGCTATCTTGTCCAGTTTCCTCCCGATGCATTGAGACTGCTTGGTATTTAGCGTCTAGTGTAGGAGACTCCGAGCCACCCACTGCTTGTGCATTCGCATAAGGTAGGCCGGCCAAGCGCTCCATAGGCGAGTAGTCCCAGGCTAGATCTCTGCCCTTTGAGGCTCTCTGGTTTAATTTTTTAGTCGTCTTACGTGCGGTCGCAATACTATTCTTTCCGTCCTCTTCAAGCTCACTGTCGCTATCACTGGGGTTGTTAGACATATCCGATTCCTCCATAGACCACTCGGCTGCATCAGACATTGAACAGAAGCAGTCACTAATTTCAGATTTGGCAACCTCACACCCCGCGTTGCACTCCAAGCATTGTCACGACGCTCCTAGACAGGTCTTTATTCCGGTCTATAGATGTATTAGAGGCTAAATCAAGATTCTTAGAATTAAGTAGGTCGTGCTCTTGTGCACCTTCCAGTGATCGAGTACCCTGTACAATTAGGTGAGTGTCCTCTGCCGCACAAGCCCCAGCTGCACCATTTCCCCTCCCCGGCTGTGCGAGGTCAATGTTATCCGTATTATCCATATTCACTCCCCCAGCCATTATTACAGTGTTATTGCTTGTGTCATTAATACTTCCACTTGGAATGGGGGGGTTGGTAGGGGAAATCTCCTGCATACCTTGTGCCTGTTCCGTCGCTGGGTTTTGAGATAGCTGCAGGCATGTGTTGGACCCATCTGCTGAGCTCGGCGTTGTAGCAGCTGCCTCCACTGCTTGCGGCTGCTGTTGCTTGTGAGCTGCCTTTTCCAGCTCTTGCCTCTGACCCAATCCTCGTAGCAGCTCAACCACCTTAGGACCAGCCGGGCGCGCATTGCCGGCAGCCCCGCCTTTCCCTTTTCATCCTGCCTCTGACTCCTGGAGAGCACGCCGCCCGACCGCAGATTCTGAGCCGCGGTTTCCTCACCCTGCGACACTGCTCCTGTCAGGGTTGATGCACGGGCTGATTTCACCTTCTGATTGCCGCCACCAACAGTGACTTTTGGCCCCATCTCTGCCACAGATCCCCGGCATGGAGCACAGCACGAGTGAAGCAGGGCTATCGTCACCAAACACCAGACAGCTGCGAGCCCCTTCAAAAGTATCAATACTCGTGGGCAAGTCCCGGTTCCCTCGAAGCTGCAGTGAAGAGTTCCACCGTCCACCTGCATCCCAGAGGTCTGTTTTATTCAGTTTTGCTCAATTCGTAATCATAATCCACCGGTCAGTATGCTGCTACTACTAACGGACACTACATGACCGCCATCTTGCTTCCTCCTCTTAGAGTGTAAGTGTTTTTAGCTTTCAGCTGACTTCAAAGTGAGAGCGTTTACAGGAAAGAGGAATGCAGCAAACTTTCTCCATGGAGCCTGCTTGTGCCCTTTTTTTAAATACTATTTTTGGCATAGCCATCTCAAAAGGTATCTTGGTCTTCATCTGCACAAACCATTTCCACTTTTTTTTTTTAAATTCCTTTTCTTTGGTGAGTCCATTTAATTTGTGAAACTGCCTTTTTAGTAACAAAGTACAAAAAAAGCATTTCAGTCTCAGCGTCATCCTAACATATGGTGATCTTGGGCAATTTATACTATTTATGGACTATTCACTGTCAAGCACAGGATAAGATCTTTTCACTGGAAAGAGCCAGCCACATTGTAACTATGCTTGGTTTTCACTTTGATGTGTTAAGCATATGCTTTATTTATGACATCTGTGGCAACTCGTTTTGGAGAGTTGGATGTTTAAAGGCACTTTTTATGAAAGCTTTTGTGTTTATGTGCACCTACACAATAATTATGTATTCTGCCTGCTTTTGTGACAGTGGATGGCATGGACTCCTTGATTTCCTGTCTACCATCCCATAGAACTCACTGATAGGGGGTACTGTTACAATTGCATTGAATCCGCTGTTGACTGATTGTTCCTCACGCAAGTACTGCTTCCGTCCTTTTGCCTTCCTGAACTGACTGGAAACTGCCTCTAGTGGAACTATAGGGGAACTTGTCGAGGGAGGGCACGAGTCTTACGGGGGATATTGAGATTTATTGCTGACACTGAGTGGGGTGGGCATATACCCGAAGTTCTTGTACATTCTGTTTCCCACCTCCATTGTACCAAGGGGTCCCTCTCAAGGGTCCAAAAGGCCATGGGCAAAAGGAAGGGCCAAGATAAAGTCCAGGGTGCGCCCCGCTCTAAAAAGAGGGGCACTGGTGCGGTCTGTCACGAGTTGATGGATAGGATTGAGTCCCTTCTCACTGAATGTCATGAGATAGTTAGCTCAGAGACTCCCTTGCCTCCCGCCCAACCAGTAAATCCCTCTAGCTTTGACCACAACTCTGGAACCCTGCAGCAACCCCTTCCCGCGCCCCCTCTAGCAAACAATTTGGCCATACAAATCCCTTCGATGTTCAAGAATCCACAAAAAGGGAAGAGGCCCAGAAGTAGTACCTCTGGCCTTATGCCACAATCAAAAACATCACCACCATCTAGTGACACGCAGGACCCCAATGAGGAGGTGTATGCACCCCAAATAGAATGCAATAACAGATTTGAGGTTCTCTCAGTAAGGGCCAACAGAGAAATGGTGGGCGGGATGGTTGATCAAGGCAATAGGAATATTGCATTGGTTGGCTTGCTGCAGGCTTTAAAAACCACTATTGAGTCTCTGAGAGAAGAGGTAGCTGTTCTAAGGAAGGAGGTTAAAGATCTAGCAGGGAGGGGCAAGATTGATAAGCCAAATGACCGTGAGGCCAACCCTGAATTTTTGCCTACAGTTTGTAAGAGCTCATCACTCGCAGGCCCTGGGCCCTCCGGGGTGGAAAGAGGCAGGTCTACTCACCCTGGTCCAAACATGACTCATTATGACCCCCCGCCTAGGCTTATTCCAAATCGCCCTACATGCCAGAATAATGGCTTTGCTAGGAATATGCATTTCAATAGGCAGATGGCCTCCCAACGAATACCACAGGGAAGGAGGGAGGTAGGGTTGGCAGTGGAGAGTATAACTCCATCACTAGAAAGGCGATCTACTATGTCTGGGTCCGGGGAGTTACTTGGGAAGGGTAAAATAGTGGACGGAATTTATATGAGATCCCAGCAGCAGGACAATAGTCATGTAATATATTTAACTGTAGTACTCAGACTGCCAAAGGATGGTTATGAAGACTGTGACTCACTTAAAAACAAGGTTACCCACTGGTTTAGGGACATCCGGCACTGCTACTCAATCATAAGAGATGATGTCAAAAATGTGAAACGAGTAGCAGTCCCGGGGTCAATAAAGGATGTGGTTATAGTCTCTTTTTTTGTTTGGCCCCTGTTGATGGTCTAATGTCAATTGATTCCCGTACTATCCCCATTGTTAACACCTCTATTAGAATTAGATATAGACCCCCGGCAGGAATGGACAAAGAGCTTTCAAGGATTCCTGGGTCTGCATCAAGCGGGTAGCCACAAACCAAAATAAGTGGTCTAGGTGCACAGGTATGACTGCAGAGAGGAGGATCGCTGCACCTAGACGAATGTGTAATCCCCCCTGGCCAAAATCGGGATGCGTCTGTAGCACAAGCACCTGTAGGGATGGGGGTGCCTGTTAACACTGTGGGAAGGAGTGTGCATTTGAATATGTACCTAGGAGGAGAGGGGGTTAGCAGTCTCCCCAATATTGAGCTAGGGGAAGTCCCTTGAGAGCAACACCAACCATATCCTTACAAATCCTCACCTAAGTCAACTAAGAAATTTGGTCTGGAATGTGGCAGGGATTTCTAAACTTTTAGCTGATCCCGATTGGGGCTCCTTTGTGGACTCACACGATGTAATACTCTTTCAAGAAACGTGGAGGTGGCATACCCCTTATAGGAGCGGGCTCTCTACCTATGGCCTAAATGCTACCAGGAAAGAGAAAGGGAGGCCATCGGGAGGCCTGGCAATTTGGGTCAGAAATGCTCTTGGCCTAAAAATAAATTCGGTCCATATAGATTCCCCCGATATATTAGCTATAGACCTGAAAACATGTAGTGATCTGAAAATCAGGATCTATAATGTCGATAATAGGGTTGACCGGGGCTCTGAAGATACAAATATTATCAAAATTTTAGACCATGTACTATCTGAATCCACTGATAGCGCCTCAGCCCTGGCAGCAGGGGATCTAAATTGTACCATTGCACCTCTAGCTATAATCCCAGAGACCTGACCGAGGAATAGGATAGTGTCTGGAAGGTCCCACATCTTGATCTCCCCCAAGTTAGGTGGACAAAGAGAGGCAGTCAGGTGTTGGCCCTCTCATTGCAACACGACTTGAGAGCCACAAATGGGAGAACAAAATCAGACCAAAAAGGGGAGCTAACCTTTAATAGACCTGACCATGCCAGCAGGATTGATTACTGCCTGGTTGCACTTAGTCTTTGGCCACTAGTTTGTGACATGGCAGTGGTCAATCGTCTAGATAGCGACCATAATGCCCTGACCCTGTCCCTAACAAATCTGGGTGTCAACACTACTGAAATAGGTAGTCGGGGAAAGAAGGATCTGGGAGAATTGTCCATCACAAATAATATGAGAACGATTAGATGGGACTGGGTGGAGGAACATCCTGAGGCCCTGGCATTAGAGAAATGTATAGAACGCCAGAATGTGGAAGAGTTGTCAAAGCTCCCAAATGATATGATAATTGAGAAGCTGACTACCAGGCACAAATCCACATTCAACGATATTAGGGATCTATTGGCTAAACCATGCAGGGAGTAGAAACCGGAGTACAGATGGATCCAGATTAAACAAGAACCCCAGGGAGCTTGGTATAAAAACCAGGACTGTAGGAAAGCTAAGGCCGACCTTGTACGGGCAGCAAAATCCAACGTTCACCCTGATCTAGTGGTATGTAGAAAAAACTATAGGAAAGCTCTAGAGTTAGCTAGGAAGAGATGGGAAGACTGACTTGGTCCTCCCTTTAAAAGGCATCATTAGCCAAGGATTCTAAATCATTTTGGAAACAAGCGGCCTACTGGCTAAATGGCAGGAAGCTGAAATTGGAGTTTACAGTCCAGCCAGAGGAGTGGGTGACCCATTTTGGGGGCTTTATGCACTGGGTCGTATTGAGGTGGAGGCTCCACTAGGAGAATGGAGGGCAGACCAGAATGATGCTGTGGAGGACCTGGTGTTCTCCATGGAAGAAACCCGGGTGGGAATCTGCTCTATATCGCAGCCAGAGCCCGCTGCCCGACCGAATCCCAAATGATTTGTATAAAGAAGATTTAATTGTCTGGGCTCCCTACATCAATATGATTACAAATGCCATTACAGCAGGCATGAATATTCCCCCGTCGTGGAATATAGCGGAGATAGTTCCTATTTTTAAGAAGGGTGATAGAGCCAACCCGGCCAGTTATAGGCCTATAAGACTAATCGACTCACTGCAGAAACATTTCTGCAAGCAGGTGTTGCGACGAGTCCAGGACTGGATCTCAGAGCATCACATTCTGAGCGATTTCCAAGCAGGCTTCCGTGCTAACATTAGCACATTGGACCAGGTTTTCCGCTTCTTGTGTATCTACTGGAGGGAGGTCAGCATTAGAGGGGGCAGACTATATGTTGCCTTTGTGGACCTACGTACTGCATTCGATCTGGTATCATGAGCCATGTTGTGGAGAGTGTTGGCAGAGATGGACATACCTCATAACCTATTAGAAATTTTAATTTAGTTGCACTCTTCAAATACTGCACAAGTTAGGTGGGGGATAACAATCAACTCACTGAGCAATACCCTGTCGAATGTGGAGTGAGACAAGGGTGCGTCCTAGCGCCCACATTATTCTCCCTTTTTATTAATGGGGTGATTGATTATTTAGACAGGGATGGATGTGACGCATCAAAGGTGGGGGAGAGAAGAGTACCAGCTCTACTCTTCGTGGATGACACCCTATTAATTTCTAAACCCCCCCCATGGTCTGTAATAATTTTTTTGAGTTCTGCAAGGAGCATGGCTTGGTACTAAACGAGTCAAAATTAAATATATGATTTTCTCGAAGGGGAATTCCAAGCCATCAAAAAGACAAATGTATGTAGGAAATAGCCCAATAGAGCAAGTTTTTGCTTTTGACTATTTGGGTATTCATTTAACCTCAAAGCTAAATTGGGCGCCTCACATCGAAAAAGCACAATTATCACTAATTCAACAAACTGCTCATCTAAGTAAAATACACAAAAATACAGTGTCCAGGAACGTGGCCTTAGCATTAGAAATCTATAATACCAAAATATTGGGGGGAGCCCTCTATGGGGCCAAATTGTGGGGCATTGGAAACACAAATTCTCTCACTTCTGTAGAAAACCGGTTTCTCCGCTCAATGTTAAACCTTCCCACTAGTACCCCCCTGGCTCCTATGTTTCTGGACTTGGGCCAAAAACTGCTATCACACAAGATGGGCTACAAGCAGCTAATGTTCTGGCACCGTCTGTGGTCGGCAAATGAGCTCCCCCCATACAGAGCGGAGACGATTGATCTCCTGAAGCGATCCCAGGTTAACTCTATCCCGTGGTTTAGCTCCCTGAAGAATCTATTGAAGAGACTTGGGATGGAGGAATATTGGTCCACCCCAGAAAGATTGGGCCTTATCCCAGAATGCAGGGTCAAAGAGATATAGTGGGATACTATAATGGTGAAGGAGATGGCTAAACCGGTGGGCACATTGACCCAAGGTTTTATCAGTTTTAAATTTGCCCCATTTTATGAGGAAACTATTGACGAAATTGTACCACCGCTGGCACGGAAATTATTTATACAATTCCATTTTAAAACCCTACCCACCAAACTGTTCTGTAAAAAGTGGTGTAGCAAGGCCGCCACATATGATCAGTGTCCGGCATGTAAGGCTTGCTCAGAATCAATTGTCCACTTGCTATTCTTCTGCCCCTATTATAGAAGCCTGCGGGGCAAATGGTTTGTGCCATTGTGCAAACTGATTAGACCTGGGCATTACCTAGAGTTTATGAGAATTTTAGCTACCGACACACACAGGGTGGTTGTATTTGGTTTGGCCAGAGTTTGGCATGCATTATGGATCAAACGTTTTAAATGTATTACATAGGTTTTTAATTTTTTGCATATCAAATCTTGGGCCACCTTATGGAAACCGATTTTTAACCTTGTATTGTTTTAACCACTGTTGCATACTGTACCTAGAAAATCGTTTTTTATTGCTTGTACTGCTTTTTTATTGTATGGCACTTTGCACTTTATAAGATCCTTGTGATTGAAAATAAAGTATTTGATGATGATGATGGTATTCTGCCTGCAACTGTGCCTTTTTCAGAACACATACATTACTGGAACAGAACACATACATTACTGGATATAAACGATTTCCTCATTTTTCCTTGCAGGTCAGGACTTGAATGGTGCAGCAGCTGCAGTGGTACAATGGCCTAAACCTCTAGGAAACCCTCTGAACATTGATTTTTGCTATACGTTACTACTAAACAAGCAGTCACAAGTGCAGTTACCCTGCAGGCACAAGGGCCATGATTTGAATGGTACAGCAGGTGCAGCAGGTGCAGTGGCACAGGGGCCAAAAACTCTAGGAAAACCACTGAACACCGATTATTGCTATATGTTACTACTAAACAAGCAGTCACAAGTGCAGTTATCTTGCAGGTTCTAGGGCCATGATTTGAATGGTGCAGTAAGTGCAGTGGAAAAGGGGCCAAAAGGCCTAGGAAACCCACTGAACATCGATTATTGCTATATGTTACTACTAAACAAACAGTCATAAGTGCAGTTATCTTGCAGGCACTAGGGCCATGATTTGAATGGTTCAGCAGGTGCAGTGGCACAGGGGCCAAAGGCTCTAGGAAATCCACTGAACACTGATTGTTGCTATATGTTCCTTCTTAACAAGCAATTACAAGTGCAGTTACCCTGCAGGTACTAGGGGCATGATTTGAATGGTATGGTAGGTGCAGTGGCACAAAGGGCCAAAATGTCTAGGAAACCCATTGAACACCAATTATTGCTATATTTTACTACTAAACAAGCAGCCATGAGTGCTTTTTTGGTACTTTTGTAACCATTGCACCAAAAGTAACACATAGACTAAAACATTACTGCAATAAAAGCTATAAACTATTGGATTTTTCTGTCGACCTACAACTTATGTTTCATTCAGCGCATTTATATGGCAAATTTTCACAGTGTTTGTATGGTCCTAAAATGCTTCTGAATCTGGACACACTAACACCTTTGCAAGGGCATTCTCTATTCTATAACATTAGTACATTGGCCATTGTAAACACTATATAAATACTTATAACTTACCATATGGCATTCCATACCAAACATTGGCAAAGCCAATGAGTCTCGCCTATGCGAGATCTATTGGCTTTTACAAGGTTTTAGCCATATTATACAGCAGCGCTAGCTTCAGTGCAGCATAACTGAAAAAAAGGGCTATAACGCAGACAACACCGGCTGTGTCCTACAGTTTTTTACATTTCTTTCAGCCATTTGCAACAAAGCTAAAAAGCATTAGCAAAGCCAATAAACCTCACATAGGCAAGACCTATTGGCTTTGTCAATGCTCATTATTTTTTAAGCGTGGGGTGATTAAGTGATTTGTCAAGAATTACAGGACGTTTAGGCACTGTTGAGACCCGAACCTGGCTCCCCAGTTCTGAGGTCGGCAGTTTGCACCGTCCTTAGATGTACTGTATCAGGCATAAACTGAAAATAGAGACGAATTACGCCGCAGATCAAGCCTCGTTTGAGATTTTTGAAAAATATGAACTAGTCCTTTGTTTGTCTTCACACCTCTTTGAAGATACCATGCCTCCCTCCTTAAAATGGTAATGTCTCTAATGCTTGAATTATAGGGTGTGTCAGGACGGATGTTCTAAATATGTAATCCAGCATGGATGAATTACTTTAATTAGTATTAGAATTTTCTTTAGGATAGTAAAGAGAAAATGTTTAAAGCATTTTTCTCATTACTTTTTGCTAGAAAAATGCTAATGTTAATACAGCTGAAGTCATGGACGTCATTTAAGGGTTGCCAGGGGTCGCAGCTGCGATCCCTGGCATGCCCCTTGCTACCCCTTGACACTGCCTTTGCGACTCCTGGCCTCAGAGGTGGCAAAATCCGTGGTTGGAACACAGGAGCAACTCGTCCCAATAAACATCAGAGCTCCATTTTCCTGGTATTCTGTCAATTTTTTTATTACACAAATAGTGAATAATATTATTCACTATTAGCATAATAAAAAATGGAGTATAATGAGCTGGAATATGACCCTATCTGACAACACAAGATAAGTATAAAATGCTTTTAAATGTATGGTGTATGAATGTTTGCAAGTTAGCGTGTTTGTTTCAGAGGGAATGCGTGAATGTGTGTGCATGTTTAAGCATGTGTGTTTGAGTCAAAGTATATGTGAAAAAGGTGTGTGATGTCCCTTCCGATACCGCTGGCATTTTGGTGAATTGACGCCCATGGCTGAAGTGCTGTCAAGTGAAAGAAAAAGATACTGCGCCGTTGCTTCTATCCCACTGTTCTTTAGTGTGCCTTTCCGGGTTTATTTTGCAGCAGGGATGCAGTGTACAAAATTTTCACCATAATCAAAGAGGCCCAATAGGCAAAGGCAGTCGTTAATCTGAACTCGAAGAAGTAACTTTTCCCATTCGTGCAGATTTACGATATTCCTTTATTCTCAAAACCCAGATGCGCAAGCCTTGAAAGATGTGCCAAGTGCAGCTTTCCAGGTGTACTACTGATTGAATCATGTGATTTTTGTAAAGGTTGATATTTCCCTAAAGAATATTTGCACCAAGTTAGGATTCAGGCTTGCCAACCAAATGAAAAATCACACCTTGTGAGAAGGGGGCATGTCTTGGAGGGGTTGGAGGGGGCGGGGCACCATGCTGAGAAGAACCTAAGAGGCACTTGTGCCCCCACCTTGCCACCAAACCTACTCCTAAAAAAAAAATCTAAAAAAAAAATCATAAGCTTGGTTAGGCTGCTGCCGATGTCCTGGGGTGTTTTCACACCCATTAATGGACATTGGCAGTTCAAAGCCTTCGACCACGAGTTGGCTTTCAGCTCGTTTTCCATGCACCGTGTGATTTCAGCTCCTCACCAGGTGACCCAGTGAAGGGAGTCAATATTGGGTGTCACCCGGTGGCATCGTGTGAGTTGATAGATCTGAGGATTGTGCACTATTGAAAAGCAACCTGATGTGCAAATACGCATAGCCCCCGACCCCCAACAGGGAAAATGTATCCCCTGTGTAGAAAGATACCTCTTACCCTACATCAAGTTTGTGGGTGATCCACTCTCTTTCCTAGAAATACAGTTATTCCAACTGCATCCATGATGGGAATGTATCAGATATACATTTGTAAATGCCCATAAGAGTTTGGGCATTTTTAAACTAAGTTTGAAGGCAAACCACACCTTGTTTCTCTTGCTTCCAACCCCTTGCATGTGTTTTACTTCTGCGTTGTTCGTGCATTTGTTGAGGAGAAATATGCAGTAGAAATCCATTTGAACATTACATGTATCCTTCTGTGTGTAGCTATCAGGAGTGAATGGAGTCATTTGCAGCGCTGTAGGTAGGTGTATGGCCACAAATGGCTTTTTGAATCCGAACAGAATATGTATTATTGCACTGCACTGATTTTTAGAATTCTGGTCAATTTTGGGACTATTTCATCATCTAAAAACATGTTGATCCCTGATTGGGATGTGATTCAGGGCACTGAGAGGAAACTATGATTGGCATTATGATATTCCATGGAAATCACTGATGGAGGTCTCAAATGATGAATATTTGTGCATATTTTATAACTTCAGAGATTGCTCGTACAGGAAGTATGCCACCAGACCAGATCAAGCAGTAAATAAAATAAAGTTTAGTCCAACTTTGGTCTAATATTTGTTCCCAAATCTCAACAGTGGTTATTAACACTGACTGCCTTATTCTGCTACGAAGGATTCTGCCACTGCTTCTGTTAACTCACTGTAATAAACTTCCCATGGTCTTGGTGCTATACCTGCCTGATTACTGTAACTTTCCTAATGATGGTGATCAGTGGCGTAACATGAAGGGGGGCCACCGACGCTCCGGACCCAGTCAGGAGCTCTCAGGCCATGGGCCTGCCACCCGTGCACCGTGAGGGAGGGGAGGCCCTAGGAGACCCCCCCCCCCACTACCGCACCGCAAGGGCTGTGCTGGTTATTGTTATGCCAATGGATGGCGTACCTATGAAAGCGATCATGAAACACTGGAGACTGCATGCAAAGCAACTAGATTCTGCCTGAACTTGATAAATTCGGTTCACATTGCCTGGTTCTCATAAACCATCACAATGGTATGTGGGCAAAAAGAGTAAAGTACAAATTACTTAGCATCATCCTTTACTGCTTGTGAGAGCAAGTCCTCAGAGTGCTTACAATCTCTATCTTCATACTATAAACGCATCTGAAATTCAGGCCAGGCAGTGCCTACGTTCAGAACAGATTCGCAGGATCCATGGAGGAAATATTTTTGGTATTACGCTGATAGAGTGCGTTGGTGCTCTGGTATTTGTAGGGGTGCATCATAATCACGGATAGTCCGCTCCCGCATATATTCCTTCATTGTGCTAACATTTGGTCTTTAGAAAGTGTTTAGTAATAACACGTGAAAGTGTGAATGGTAGGAAAAGTGTTGTGCCATGTAAAGAGACAACGTAGTATTCATGTTCTAATGTTGTAATTCATAGTATTTGATGTCATTTCCCTAACGAAATTGCTTATGTGTGATGTGACGCTTATGACTTAAACATGCACCATATGAAAGTTGCACATAGAAGTGACCAATTGCATTCAACGTGTAGGATTTCATAAGTGATTGTAATAGAAATGCATTGTTGTATTTTTGGAATGTGATGATGAAAAAGGCCTGAATGAAATGTTCACTTATATGTGTATTTGAAAGGCCTATGTATTTCACTCTTATGTTGGCCGAATTCTGTAGGCCTGAAATGTACTTGAGAGTAGGGTTGTTAGAAATCTTATGTGCACGTTGAAATTGTTCTGTTCTCACATTTCTGTTGCAGGTGGAGGAAGTCGTCTTTGTTAGTTAAAATAACGTCTTTTTTTTTTAGGAGAGTTAGGCTCGGGGAGGATGCAATACAAATGTGCATGGACCACTGATAATTGGGAGCCGGGGTTCTTTCTCACTGAGGGAGGCTTCGGAAACAAAGTCATCGAGATAGGAGCTGGGAACATTGACATCGCGTGGAAGATCACCTATGGGAAGTGTCCAGCAGGATGAGGTGATCTGTCGGCGTGTTCTACGTTTTTGTGTTTTGTATTAGGGATAGTGCCCTGGGGTGGAGGCAGGAGAAGAGGTGAGGAGAGCGGAAGGAGAGAGAAGGAGTATCTTAGAACGAGCTCCGTAGCTTTGGCTACTTGACCCATACAACGTGAGTGTACTTCCCAGGAAGTCTTCATGTGCTGACACCCTTTTTCTGGTCTTGCCTGGGAAAGGCTAAGTAGAGACCTCTGTAGTGAGGGGAGAAACCAGGAAGATTAGGGAAAGTTAGTCATAGAGCCCCAAAAAGCCCAGAAGATGAAAGCTCAGAGGATTGAAGGCAGAGGACGACGGATTTTAGCAGAGACTGACGGAGAGTGATGGTGCAGAAGGAACAGCAGTTCACGGTGGAGTGAGTATGAATAGGGATATGTGTGTTAGATTGCGGTGATGATTTGATTGTGTGATGTCTTGCGGAGTTGGGTTGAGAGTCGAGTGATTGTGGTTTCGAGCCGAATGCACCCGGTCCATGTGATACGATTTGTTTTGTTTTGATGTCAGGCTTGGCGAGTAGCCTAAGATCCCGGGATATATTTGCGGTGTAGAAGACACCAGAGCTGTAATTGTCTAACCAGTGATTGTGGGAGTTATGAGGCATCATCGACAAACCCACTGGGAGATAGGGAATGTGTGTGAGAGAGCTTGAGAGAGTTGTGTGGGAAGCTAGAGCACAAGGGCAGACCACAGCGATTCAAGTGGCCAACGCAGGTCGTGGGTCACTGTGTGTGTGAGTGATCTAGAGCGAGTGGATCCTATTGATTAGTTATATGACTTTCTGGCCGTTTGTGGGCAGATGGTCTGAGGTGACTGTCCGGTTGTTTCGCGGAAAGACGGTTGCCAGAGGTGAGGCAGACAATTACTTGTGAGATTGTCTGGTCGTTTCGTGGACAGACAGTCGGTTATGTGACTGTCCGGTCATTGGGTGGACAGACAGTTACTTGTTTCTATGAATGAAGTGCGTGAATGTGTAAGGAAGAGATTGTGAAGGCGGGTGAACTGCTGAACTGAGTGAGGAGCGGAGTGACATTGGAGTGTGCCACGCTGCAATAGGTCGGTTGGTGTAAAGCCGCGCTGGGATTGGTGGGTTGTTATCAGGAAGTAAGAACGACAACATCTTGCTGGGAAAAGGAATTGGATTTAACCATGCAATGCTTTAGGGTGCTACGTGACCTTTGTAGGGGAGATATGGGAGCAGTAACTCTAGTGGGTGAAGAGGCACCACCCGAGGACACACCAGTACACTATATGGCTACGAATGTAGGACTCCATACCATAGTCTGGCTTCAGAATTGGCATAAAGTTACTGAGAAGGAGGGAGATTTGGCTTTTCCACGTTATGGGTCATTTAGATTGGATGTTTTGTACCAGTTGAGGGCAAAGATGGCTTCATTACGACATCCACCCAGATCAACACAGTGTGACGCTTTGGATGCATGGATAAGAGCAGCACATGCGAGGAAGAGGGGCCAAAGCCAGAAAAGAGTGAAAAAGTCGATAAGGGCGTTTCAAGATGCACGATGGGATGCATTGGCAAAAAGGTGGAGAGTAGAGAACATTGAGGGGGAAAGATTCATCCCGATGTTGGTGAAAGTAGGCGATGTCCAAAAGTGGAAGGAAGAAGAACATGATAGTGACACAGATGATAGCTTGTTGGAAAGGATGTTAGCAGAGCGTCCGCCTCCGTACAACCCAATGTCGGAGGAGGGAAGACAAACGCTTACAGAAGGGACAGGAGAATCGCATACGGGTCCTAGTGCGAGAGTAGTGGGAAAGATTTCAACAGGAGCGGAGAGAATAGGAATACAGCAATTGAGAGATGCAGAGACGAGTGGAGCTAATGCTGTTACTCGGTTACCGGATGCCCTTACGGTGCCGGTCACTATTGGTCCCATAGTGTCAGTATACGATCCAGGTCAAGTAGGAAACGATAGTCAAACACACTTATCGTCAGCCGGAGAAGGTATCACTGCTGGAGGAAATGGTACAGTGGGTGGAACTGGTCCTCCTTTGCGAACTTTAGAGGCTAGTACTCCATTGCCAGCCACTGCAGACTCTTCTAGAGTGCATGCTGAGTCTAGAGCGGTAAGATCAGTGTCGTTGGCAGACTCACGTTCTGATTTGAGAATGTGGGAACCCCCCTTTAGAGGTCCCATGGGGAGAATAGCAGGAGGGGGAATGGATCAAGGGATTTCGGGGAGTCAAGGTGTCTCACGGTCCATAGTTGAGGGGAGTCACAGAGAAAACCAGAGCAGTGAAAGTGAAGAGCAAAGCAGTACATCGAGTCAGGGAACAATCAAAGCTGCCATGAGGGCTAAGGTGCTAGATGTAGTGAGGGTGAAGGCAGAAGCAGATGAGATTATAAGTGGGAATTTGCCTTTGGAAAGGATGGAGCTCTATGAACAAGATGAGCTGCTGTTTGTGGCAAAAGATGTGACCTGTAAAGCAAGGAAAGCTCATGAGAAACTGTTTGAACTATCACGGAGATACGATGTAGATCTGTCCAAAATGAATATGTTTCAGGGAAGTCACAGGAGGAATTGGAGGAGAAAAGAGTCATAGGGTTGAAAACACACATTCAAGAATTGATTATAGGAATACATGCATGGAGTATGCTTGACAAGTGGGAAGAGAGATGGTCCAATAAGAAGAGTGTTAAGAAAGGTATAGGCGATACGCCGCCTCCTGGAGGAGGAGCAGCAGGAGTAGAGGCTTACCCATTGCGAGAGGTACCGAGTGGAGGGTATGAAATGTGCCTTGGAGTAGGGGTGATTTGGCAGCATTCACAAATGATTTTCCTCGGCTGAAGGAAAAACCTGTTGAGTGGTACAAGCAAGTTGATCGCTTTGTTAAAATCTCGAAGGTTTTGTGGATTGATTTGAATACATTGTTTGACATTGTAGTACCAAGTGATTTGTGGTCAGCTTGTAAAATCGCCATTGAATGGCCAACATCAGAACCAGAACGAGTTCCTATTACCCATGGTCCTTCACCTGTGGTTATGAAAAAGTTTGAGCAGGTGATCACGTGGTTACAGGCACAAATTTCACCTCAAGATATTAACTGGGCTAAAATAGATTGAACTACCCAAGAACCCAAAGAATCAGTTCATGCTTATTATGAGAGGCACTTGCAGGCCTTTAAGCAATACAACGGACTAGACACCTTAGATTCCAAAGATATGGGGCAGTTCGTCTCCAAATTCGTGTCAGGGTTAAGGCCAGAGATTAGTTTCATGATTCAACAGCATTTGATCTGCTGGCAGAAAAAGTCCTTGGATGAGATTCTACGGTATGCCAGATATTGTATTGATAAAGTAGACTCGAAGCACAAGAAGCTTACGGATAAGTTGATGCTAGTCCAAATGAGAAATGCAGAAAGGATAGATCAGGCACAGCGTAGCGGAGGAACACTGGAACGAACACAGGGGAACGGTCAAAGGGAATCCCAAAACTCATCAGGCCGAGGGAAACCTATAGACACAAAGACAGGAGTAGATATTGGTACCCTGAAAAAACTACTGCATGTCATTATTGTCACAAAATCGGGCATTGGAAGCGCGAGTGCAGGTCAAATCCCGCTAATCAGATCTAAGAGGAGGAGATAGTACAGGTACCTGAGATGATTAATACTGCAGTCAGACCCAGGTCTGTACAAGGGCGAAGCTTGGGACCACAAGTGCAAGTTCCCCAATCACCAAGAATTCCACAAGCAAGGTGAGCATATCAGCAGATGCCACTCATTGAGACATTCAATGAGTTTGACCCAGACCCGTTACAATGACGGTGCCTGTGGGGGAAGGAAGACTGTACCCTTAGAGCAGTCTTGGAGGTAGACCAGAGAGGACCGTATGTAGAGGCAGATGTGGATGGTCACCCCATCACCTTTCTGATTGATACTGGTGCTACCCATTCTACTGTGAGATCAGCAGTAGTCCCCACCTACCCCTCTCGGGACAATCAATCCAAGTTGTAGTAGTTGCGAACAAGAGAATGACCAACCCATTGACAGGTGAGGTGCCTGTGAGAATAAGAACATTTCACGATCGACACCAATTTGTGGTGTGTGATTCAAGTCCAGTCTGTTTGTTGGGTCGTAATCTTTTGTGTAAATTGAACTGCATCATCTATTGCACACCCAAAGGAGTGGAGTTGCAGACTAATGATGATGACATTGCATTCAAACTGGCGAACCAGAATCTCTGCATTGAGATGTTCCCTGTGTTAACGGTTGAGGATTTACCACTTGATTTGAGGGACTCTGTCTCTCTGGAGGTATGGGATTTCACGGGAAAAGACATAGGATTGATCAAGGGGGTTGAGCCAGTTAAGATTCAGGTCAAGTCAAACGCTGAGTTCCCAAGAACGCCTCAATACAATCTGACGCCGGAAACGCCTGTCAAGCCTGTGATTGAGTCCATGATCGAACAATGGATTTTGAAGGAGATAATGGGGAGCCCATGTAATTCCCCTATAATGAGACTGCAGAAGCCGAGTGGAAAGTTTCGAATCGTACAGGACCTGCTAAAGGTCAACACGATTGTAATTCCATGTTGTCCTGTGGTACCGAATCCATCAGTGATCCTATTCCAGATACCGTGCGAAGCTGAGTGGTTCACAGTAATCGACTTGTGCCAAGCATTTTTCTTGATACCCTTGCATGAGGAAAGCCAATTTTTATTCGCTTTCCGCCTGGAAGATCGTGTGTTAATGTGGTGTCGTATCCCACAAGGGTATACAGAGAGTTCATCGATTTTCAATCAGATCTTGAAGAAGAATCTTGAGTCTCGTACTGCCACAGAATTCAGTTCTCGTGCAGTATATTGATGACCTCTTGATTGCGTCTGAAACAGACGATGCTTGTAGGATTGATACTGTTGCACTGTTAAATCATCTAGCAGAGAATGGGCACAAGGTGTCTCTGAGCAAGTTGCAATACTGTCTGACTGAGGTTCAGTATTTGGGTCATCGAATTGAGAAAGGTAAGAGGAAGGTGTCACCAGATCGTGTTGAGGCAATCATGAATATGACTGCGCCTACAGCACAAAAGGAAGTCAGGATGTTTCTAGGAATGGTTGGGTACTGCTGTCAATGGATACCCAACGTTTGACACACAGGGACATAAGTGATCCGGTACCATGGGATAATGACTGTCTGGTTGCCTTCTTGGAGCTGCGAGAGAGCCTTTGTCGTGCTCCAGCCCTGGGAATGCCTGACTACAATCAGTCCTACTCACTTTTTTGCTGTGAGAGAGAAGGTTGTGCACTGTCAGTACTAACGCAGACTCATGGAGGTGTCCGTAGGCCAGTTGCCTATTTTTCAGCTACCTTAGACCCAGTAGCTTCATCATTGCCCGGATGTCTCAAATCCCTTGCTGCAACAGGTGTCAGCATTGAAAGATGTGAAAGCATAGTCATGGGTCACCCTTTAACTGTGTATGTTCCACACTCAGTTGAGCTCCTGATGACGAGAACAAAAACTCAGCATTTAACCAATAACAGACTCACACGCTATGAGCAAGTCATACTTGCCTCAGAGAATGTGACTCTGAAAAGATATTCTGTATTGAGTCCTGCTACTTTGATGCCTTTGCCAAATGTTGATGATGAAGATTGTGAGGACCATGACTGTCTCGATGTGACTGAACTTTGCACCAAACTGAGACCTGACATTGTCGATGAACCTCTACCTGAATCCGATAAAATCTTTTTTGTAGACGGTTCATGCCTAAGGGATAATGTGAGTCATTTGAGAGCAGCATTTGCTGTATGCACCATTTCTGGAGTTGTGGAAGCTGCTTGTTTACAGGGAGTATACTCTGTACAAGTGGCTGAAATCATTGCCTTGACCTGTGCCTGCTTGGTTGCTGAGCAAATCCGAGTCACCATCTACACCGAGAGCCAGTACGGTTTCAGTGTGGTTCATGACTTTGGACAGCTATGGTCACAGAGGGGATTTTTAACGTCATCAGGATCTCCGATCAGGAATGGGGAATATATGAGGAAGCTGCTGGAAGCTTTGCAGTGTCCAAAAGAGATTGCTGTGGTTAAATGTGCCGCCCACTGGAGGGGGGAGGACTTTGTCACCCTTGGAAATAGGTATGCGGATGAAGTTGCACGTTTCTGTGCTGAACAAGGATATATTTTTACAGGAGAATATACTGCAGAGAGCCCAGAAAGAACCAAGCTCAGCATGATGTTAGCCATAGCACATACTTGGAAGGAGCTCAAGCGCCTGCAGGGAGAAGTGTCAGGACAGGAGGAAGCTGGTTGGATTAAGGCAGGTTGTGAGAAAAGAGATGATGGTATTTGGGTTTCAGCTGATGGTCGAGCAGTGCTACCAGATGACTTATTGAATCCTATGGCAAGGCAGATTCATGGAGCAGTTCATATTGGAAGGGATGCCATGGTGCGAGTGTTCAGGCAGACGTGGTTCAATCCATGGTTCTGTGCGTTTACTGAGGCAGTGTGTCACAGATGTGTTACATGTCAGCAAATGAATGCTGTGAAAAAGACTGTGGTTGCATTGAGTCACATTGGGAGGTCAGGGGGACCCTTCAATAGAATCCAGCTTGACTTCATAGAGATGCCTAGGTGCAATGGCTTGAGGTACATCTTGGTCGTGGTGTGTGTTTTCTCACGATGGGTGGAAGCTTATCTGACAAGGAGGTGTGATAGTCTCACAGTAGCAAAGTTGTTGCTTAGGGAGCTTATACCACGTTTCGGATTTCCAACTTCATTAGAGTCAGAAAGAGGAACACACTTCCATAGTGAGATCATGAGGATGCTTTGTGCTGCCTCACAAGTTGACCAGAGACTCCATTGTAGCTACAGGCCTGAGGAATCTGGAATTGTGGAACAAATCAATGGAACACTTAAGATGAGAATTGCAAAAGTGTGTTCATCCATGTCTTTGAAATGGCCTGATGCATTGCCTTTGGTGTTGATGAGTATCCGTAGCATTCCCAACAGGAGGACGGGTCTCTCGCCTCATGAGATCCTGATGGGGAGGGCGATGCGATTGCCAGCAGTGCCATCTACAGCTTTGATAAACATCACAGATGATTTGATACTTGACTATTGCAAAGGACTGGCTGACGTAGTCCATTCTGTGTCTCACCAGGTGGAAGCTGCGGCTGCCTCGACCTCGAAGGACCTGTGCCATGATTTGTGTCCAGGTGACTAGGTGCTCGTTCGCAAGCATGTGAGGAAAAGTTGCCTTGATGCACGTTGGAAGGGTCCATATCAAGTGATCCTCGTGACAAATACAGCTGTGAAGTGCGGAGGCTTGCTGAACTGGATACATGCCTCCCACACCCGCAGAGTTTCAGAACCCTTGGAAGAAACAGCTCCTCTTCAAGAAGAAAATCCAGCTGTGGTTGTGAGTCCACAGGAGGGGACAAGCCAAGCTGTGGGGGTTACTGACGAAGCTGGTTGCCCACCAGAGCAAGCTGAGGGGGGTCATGCTACACAAGGCCCAGGTATTGACTCTGAGGGAGACGGTAATGTTGCTAGTGGTATAGAGTCAGACTCAGCCAAAAGAATTGGTGCTCAAGGTGGTCGGGTGCAGAGAAGAGGAGCAGAGCTTGCGGAGGAGACGTGGCCTGGGAGACAAAGGAGGCTAAATCTAAGATTGGCACCTGAAAGAGATCTTGCTCCTGTGTCCGAAACATCTGAATCAGAGTTAAGTGACGTAGAACAAACACTGGGGAATCTGAGAAGGTCGAGAAGGGCGAGTGCCTTGTCAGAGATACGCCGCCCCAGAGTGGACCTATCTGGCTACTGATGCCAGGAGCAGTGGGGACCGGGAGGCTGAGGTCTTCACGGGTGGTCAGCAGGACTCCTGAACTGAAAATTGATATCGAGCTGATAGTTCCTGGACTGGAAATAGAGGGGGTGTTGACAGTGACAGTACCAAGACCTCCGATATTGAGCAAAGTGCAATTTCTGATCCTCCAAGACTTGTCTTTCCCAACTTTTGGATATCAGCCACCAGCTCAGGAAATTGCAGCTGTTCGTCTTCAAATTCTGCAGCGTGTCATAATTGAAATTGGTTCCGAGCTTATAAGAGACTGTTGATTGAACTGTGAACTGTAAATAAGCTTGCTTTGAAAGAAGATAACTTAGGCCCGAGTGGAAGAAGAATAAATTTAGGGATCTTTCCGTAGAAGAAGAAAGAGGGCTAAGGAAGTCTTTTAAACTGTGTAAATAAAAAGAAATAATGAACTGTGAAAATATTTCCAGAACTTCAGAACATTGTATTGAACTAAATTACAGCAATAAGGGGCAGAGAAAGAGACTTTGTGCTAATCCTCTTGCTGTGTCGCACTGACAGTCGAAGATGATGTCTGGAAATTCAAATGGTAGGTCCAAGTGTGTAATAGGTACACTCATAGTAGGGGTAATAATAGTAGTAGCAGTAGTTATTATTGTTTCTGTAAAAATTTCACATGATGCAGAAGTTGAAGGGGTGGAAGTAAAGGGGACAACCACACCTGTTACTTCTAGCACAAAAGAGGGTATCGTAGGAGCTGAAAAGGCTATGCTAGATCAGACTAGTCCATGTTACACGTAGATTTGTCTAAAGGTGATTACACGCTTAACGCTTATGCCAAGCTGCTCTATGAGTATGTAAACAAGATGGATGTGAGAGATTGTTATGTGTGTATGCAGTTGCCTGCTTCTGTGGAGGAAGGTATTCGTTACCATCACCTCCCTTTGACTTATGGTATTACGTGTAGCTTATTGCTTAGTATGTTTTATGGTAAGGGTCACTATGAATATTATTTCTCTAATTACAATGTGGTGCTTTCAGAGGTTCCAGCTTATAAGCACCTGAACAAGTACGATTATTATAAGCAAGAAGATAGAGTAGGATAGTATTTCATACCTACCGTCACCTTAGATACAGCTTATGCACATCGTCATAATATGACATGTATGTTAACTGACATAGAAAAGAAATTTGTAGATCAAGTAGAAGATAGACATAGTCAATTGCCAGTACAGGATAACAGTAGAGAAGGGAAAACTGCTTGGACCCAGAAGGAATCAGCTCACAAGGCGAGAGGGAGTTCTGGTCCAATAGCTTTGGATTTTGAACAGAGAAGGAAGCTTTGCATTAGACAGGTACAGACATATTATGATAATATTTATGTAGGACAGAGTGTGTGTGATCACATCTTCACGATAGAAGCGACTGCAAAGATGTTTTTGCAGGAGACGGTGCAGGTAGTACCAAAAGTGTGTTTTGTGTGTGGGAAGACTGCCTATGTGTGATTGCCGTTGAACTGGCATAAAACATGTTATGTGGCTGTGGTGTTTCCTAAGATATATCATGTTGAGGATTTAGGACCTTTGGAAGGTGGAATGTATCATAGAGAGAAAAGAGGTACAAGTGCAGGAGAGATAGTTGGAGATGTATTTGGAGCGATGATACCAAGTCTTGGAGTGGCTCTCAGTGACATTAAAATTAGAAGGTTGTCAACTATTGTGGATAAGTTGTCGACGAATACAGCTCAGTCTTTGTTGCTTGTAGATGGAGAGATGGTGTTGATAAGAGCTATGGTGATGCAAAACCACCTTGCGCTGGAAGTTTTGTTAGCTCAAGAAGGCGGAGTCTGTAAAATGTTGAGGGTTCAACAGTGCTGTACTTATATATCTGATAATAGCAAAGATTTGAAGAAGTATAAAAGTAACATCACTGAGATACATCATGAGGTACATGATTTGGCCACAGAGGGTGTTTGGGACAAGGTTGGAAAGGGTCTTAGAAAAGTTGGAAGTTGGTTTGCAAACCTAGGAAAGGGAATACTTGGTTACATTTTGAGGCCCATCATCGTAGTCGTGGTTTGCGTGATTATTTTGTTGGGACTTGTGAAAGCCTACAAATGGCATAAGGCAGGACAGGCTGAGAGAACCCTTAGAGAGCGAGAAAGGAGAATGGAGAGACTGCAGGACAGTCACTATGAGGTTCTTTCCCCAGGGAGTTGTGGTTGTTGTGATGACACTTGTCATCAGAGGGGGGGACTGATAGAGAGCATTGGTGCTCTGTTATTTGTAGGGGTGCATCATAATCACGGATAGTCCGCACCCGCATATATTCCTTCGTTGTGATAACATTTGGTCTTTAGAAAGTGTTTAGTAATAACTAACCCTGGGCGGTGAACTCCGCTCTGCTCACGGAGTTTGCGGAGTTTCCTGCACTCCGCGTTACGCGGAGATCCGAAAAACTCAGCTTTGCGTTGCGGAGTTTTTTTCCTCGCTCACGTTCGTCAACGTCAAGTTGGTGACCGCGAGCGGGGAAAATCAACTTCCCGGCGAGATTTTTCCTTGTTCGTGATCGTCAACATCAAGTTGGCGAGAGCGAGCGTGGAAAATCAACATCCCGGCGAGATTTCTCAACGCGGGGGGGTCAGGTTTCTTATTGCGAGTGGTCGCGTATGCTCGCGACAGCTCGCGTTGAGAAACTGCCCGTTCGCGTTCAGAAAGCTGCCACTCGAGTAAAAATCTACTCGAGCGGCAGAAAAGGAAAGCAGGGACGGCTTGCACTGTGCAAAGTGCCGTTCGCAATGATTGCACAGTGCGGACAAGCATCCGGCACTGTGCAATCACCGCGAACGTCATTTTTCTATTGTACTCTGCCGCTCGCGTAGCTCCGCGTAGTGAGACGGCGGTTTTTTTGCACTTCGCATAGTGCAGCGTAGTGCAACTCCGCAAATTCCGCCCAGGGTTAGTAATAACATGTGAAAGTGTGAATGGTAGGAAAAGTGTCGCGCCATGTAAAGAGACAACATAGTATTCATGTTCTAATGTTGTAATTCATGGAATTTGATGTCATTTCACTAACGAAATTGCTTATGTGTGATGTGACGCTTATGACTTAAACGTGCACCATATCAAAGTTGCACATAGAAGTGTCTAATTGCATTTAAAGTGTAGGATTTCATAAGTGATTGTAATAGAAATGCATTGTTGTATTTTTGTAATGTGATGATGAAAACGGACTGAATGAAATGTTCACTTGTGTGTATTATAAAGGCCTATGTATTTCACTCTTATGTTGGCCGAATTCTGTAGGCCTGAAATGTACTTTCCCTGGGGCTCGAGAGTAGGGTTGTTAGAAATCTTATGTGCACGTTGAAATTGTTCTGTTCTCACATTTCTGACTAATGCTTTTTATTCATACACCACAGATGAAAACCGAACTTGATGTGGGGGCAATCATTGCCTGTGTTCTGCTTCTGGAGATCGTCATTATCTTTATGATCCTTCGCATAAAGTTGGCCCGTAGGTTTGGATATGTGTTAGTTCCAATGTACTTTTATAACCTCTTAATGAGGTGCTTGTATATCCAGTTGTTTTTGGTTGCGTAATAAACCCACTAACTTGGAATTCGAGGTCTGTAGTTCTTTAGGATCATGTTCTTATAGATTTAAAGTTGTCTTGATGATTTATTTCTCCCCACTACACTTCTCAGCAGGTAACAAAAGATCCATTGACCCGGAGTTCCAAAGTGAATTTTGTAAGGAGGAACTCGACCCCATCAGTGCTGTCCACAATTTAAATAATTTGTGGAACATGTTTGTAAAAGAGACAAAGTTTAGATGCTAAATCGTGGCAGGAAAATACCCGATGTCTTCCTCCTACACTCGCAAACTTTGATCATGGTAACCAGAACACAACCTATGGCAACACTGACAGCCTCAGTTCTGATGAAGAACACAGTCTATTCACACTACATTGGGGGGTTGAAACATATAAACCTTAGATCGAGGAAGTGGCACTGCTTGTAATTCATTGTTTATAAAATAATCTCTCACCCCAGAGAAACAGGAAACCACATAGAAGGTCACAGGGAGCGTTCTTGAGCCCCCACCAGTGTGGCTAACCGTTACAGATCTCAGGAGCACACTACTTTAATTTATTCATTCAAAGCCTGTATGCCAGTAGCCAGAATATCAGAGCCAGTAAAACCAACTGTGATACAAACATTTGGCTGAAAAAATGGTATATAACTTGTTTTTATAATACGAGTGTTAACACAAATTCATGAAGGGTCACAACTACGATTTGATTTATGCATTAGTACTTATAAGTCTTTTAATCTGTGAATACATCTGAAGTACCACCTTCTTTTGATATGTGTGTTCTTTGAAATAGTTCTTCAAATGATTTTGTAGAGCTCTGAATCTTTAGAATATTAGTCTGAAAAGCATGTTGCATTTGAGGCACTTTGATTCAAAGTTTATAGAAAGGTATGTAATGTAACATTGTGCGAGATGTGATCTAATAAATGTTCCACTAGCATTGTACATAAAGTTATAGCACAGAATTTCAACGTATTCTTTGGGCACCATTTTTTTCTGACATTTAATTCAGCCCTTACTCAACTGTGTACATGGGCTACACCCCTTTTTCTTTATAACCCAAGGGAGGTGGGGCATGGCAGTGAGTGGCAAGGAGCAAGGCTCTGACAGAACCATAATTATTTTGCACACCTTGCCATCTCACTTTAGACACAACCATATGCAAATCAGTTTTCACCCTGCTCCAATAGGAACAGTCCAGTCTGAACTGCCAGCTCAGGTCCACCGTGAACCAAAAGAAAAGTAACACAAGACGGTTTTGCCAATATAAGGGCTCCTCAGTCGAGTCTAGCTTGTTCCAGTGGCACAGTGTGCATGGGACTCACTTTTGGCCATACCTGTTCGACTTAGGGCATATCAATTAAATACACAAAGAAAAGAGTAAAGGAATGATGAGCTGGAATGCTAATTCGCGTGATTGTCATTGGTTAGACTTATTGCATGATTCCTCCTATCCCATTTTGTGTGTTTGATGTAATGCTCTAAGTGGCCAAACATATACCTAGACATGGGTCCCCTTCTCACTGTGCCATCGGAACCAACCCACACCTGAATGACGATCCCTAATCAGGGCAAAACTGGACTTGGGTTGATTGTGTTTTGGTTCAGAGAAGACCTGGCCTGGCAGTTTAGACTTGACTGCTCCCATTGGACCAGGGTCAAAACTGATTTGCATATGGGTGGGTCCAAACTGAGGTGGCATGGTGGGCAAAGAAAGATGATTTGGAATGCTGCCCATGCGGTTGTCAGTCGTTAGACCTATTGCAAACATTCCCCCCACCACCTTTTGGTTGTATGCTTGTCGGTAGGCTTAGTGTGCTCTGACCCCCATTGTGCCGGTCATGTGAATTGGGTTATGTCCATATGCAAAGCTCTACACATACCTGATGACATAGGTTCAGGTGTATTCCCTGTACCCAGCCGTTCCTGTGCACCGTTGAAGGTCATGAGCATGAGAATTATGTGCACACAGGTGATGAGCGCAAGGCCTGGCCCAAGACCAGGCCTTGCAGTCAACCCCCAATGCACTATGCAAAGTGGCTTATAGCCACATGGATGCTGGTTGCAGTGTGTGAACAAAGACAAGGCAATGTGTCCATACCTCCTGTGCATCTCTGTAGCCCATGCATCGTGCTTATGCAGTTTTTCAAAGTGATAATATATATAATCACAAAACCCAAAAACCTATAGTGAAAAAACTATGGAGAGCTATAGCTAACTTCTCAGAAGTCAGAAGTTAGAAAAACACAGAAATTCACTAAAAAACGTCAGATGAAAGAGCAATTAGTTTATGAATCAAAACGGAAAACCCACTCAAATACACCAGTCATGGCAAGTAACATGAGCATAACGCGATTCTAATTCACTGTTCATGACCTAGCATGTAATCTCATAGATGGCATTATAAATAACCTCATGGATTAAGTCAATGGTAACATCAAATATCACCTCATCATTGACCTGGTTCTGGTTAAATGTCTTTGTTTATAACTGCCATGCATGAAGAAAAGCATGGCCTGCACCACATGAGCACTGATAACGGAGATAAAAGGCACCATAAGAATCGCGTCTGCTCCCATAATTCAACAATTATATTTAATAGATTAATATGTGCATTTACTCAAATATTTATTGCACCCAGGTTTATGTATTTTGTCTTATCCCCTGAACCAGATGCACACGCCCTTTGGGTGCGTACTGTGACTATGATATAGGGCTGTGGACACCATCCTATGAAAATCAGCTGTGCACATAGGCCCCATCCACCTATCTGAACATGCTTAGATTTGGCCATATGAAGTAGGCTCCGGGCAAAGAAACTGGCATGTGTCCAGGATCTATGCCTGTCTCATCCACTCACATCAGCTCCATCAGTGCCTACAGTGCTCACTGTGCATGGCCATTGGTCGTACATGGTTGCACTGCATTCGTTTCCTTTTTATCCCAGCCAAATAAATTGTTTTCTTTACAAAATTTGCAGATCTGCCCATATACTCCCTGGGGGGATGCAATGCTCCATCTCTCACCCTTTGCACCCCCAGATGATGTGAGGCTAAAGGTCCGCGCATCCTGTAATGACTGCCACAAAAAACATAATTTCAATTATGGTCAGACAATCGGAATGCTCCGGCCTGCACGAACTACCTCATATTAATCAAAGCAATCATTAATTAATTGAATGTGCAGGAGGGGAGCAAGAGCTAATGCAACTTCTAGGCCAAGACGTATATAAACCACCCCTTAATCCCATTCAACAGGAAATGGAATAGGATGGAAAGATGAAGAAGGAAAACGACTGGGAAAGGACAGGGGAAGGGATTAATAAACTAATCGCGAACGGCATCATATTAAAAAAATCTATACATTTTTTGGTTTTTATCGATTTCGCCAAACGTGGAAAAATAGAATTAACACCCTTTTCTATGCTTAACCGAACGCTTATCTACATTGTGCTTCTGGAAATGAGCCTGATGTACATAAGGGTGAGCATCTTTTCGTGTTATTAGTGAATGGTGTGGTAATTAAAATGTTGGAGACCATAAACTTGAGTCAATCACGCCTCTAATACTTCACGTTATTCTAAAGTAGAGGGCTTTATCCAGCAGAGAGTAAATTGCTCCTCTTTCTTTGTCAACATATCATTTTGCCAGCATCTCTGATATCTTGTCATTTTAGATGATAGATACTTTAGGATCATCCTCAGAGTATAATGTAGTTAGCACTAGATGATTTAGTATATATTTGTCTCTAAACCAAATTATGCCATGTATAAGACAGTCTTTAAATGTCCTCAAATATATGTTTATGGTAGCTGGTGTTAGCGCTTTTCAAAGTGCTAATTTCGGGGACCATAAAGCGCTATCAGATAGATCAAATTCCACACCTGAACCTGGTCAACAAATCAATACAATCAATAATATATGTAGCACATTAGGTTCCACAGAAAGGACAGATAATAATTTGAGTTTCAAACCTTGACGTTTTATTAAAAGTCCTGCTGACAGGTCTTGTTTTTTTTTAAATTCCAGGTAGAGGTGGTGCTGGATAGTAATTCAGCAACTACATGGTCATGTAGCTACTCACCTCTAGAGCTGCAGGCCACAACAAAACTCCAGCAACATGCATGGGAAACTTTCAGGACACCATGCACCCCAGGAGATGGAGTTGTAAGGTAACCAGTTTTTCAAAACTAAAAACCAGGAAATGTTGTCACGGACATAAATGTAGGACAACAAATTGGCAGATATTATATACACCAGTGAAATACAATAGCCTCTACAGACAGTGAAAAGTAACTACAATGGAACAATGCATAGATACCAAAAATAGGCTGGATATAACTGTGGCATGTAGTTCAATTAATATGTATTTTGCTCAACATTAGCACATTTTCACTCTCAAATTGCCAGAGACAAACATAAGTATCTCATGCAGTCCAAGATTTACGTTATTTTCTGATTTTTTCAGTTTTGTTTTGCACAGTATATACAATGGACAACAAGGACAAGAATGCAAAGAACACCTGACTAGATGAGTGACTCGTGCCACTCCAGGCTTGTTTGAAGCCACTGATGGGGCCGGGTTCCCTGACTCCAATATACTCTGGAACCTTCGATCAATGGACCGTTGGTGCCGGCTTAGAAGTGTAGAGGGGAGAAATAACTTTTCACATCTGATTCAAAATTAAAATAGTTTGTGACTCCGAAGAATCACATACTCCAGGTTCTAAGTTAGTCGATTTATTACAAAGCCAAAAATAACTGGACATACAGGCACCTCAAGATGAGGTTGTAGAAATACATCAGAACTAATACAAAGCCGAACCTGCGTGTGATATTCAGTCTTTGGATCATGAAAAAAATTACGAATTCCAAAATCAGGATGCAGGAAATAGGTGCCCCCACGCCAATATCAGACTTCATTGAAGGTTTGTAAGCAAAAATCATTAGTCTGTCCCTACACTACCATTACCACATGACATCCCTACTTAGCATTTCTCAGGCAAGTCAGAAAAAGGTGTCAGCGCGTGAAGACTTCCTAAGAAGTGCACTCACGGTGTATGGGTCAAGTAGCCAAAGGCTACAGAGCTCGTTCTAAGATGCTTCTTCCCTCTCCATCGATCTCCTCTCTTCTCCTAACTCAACCCCCGGGGCACTGTCCCTAATTCCAATACCAAAATCATAAAACACGCCCATTAGGCATCATCCGATCGCCTCATCCTGCTGGGCATCTTCTCATAGGTGATTTTCCACTCAGTTTCAATACTCCCAGCTCCTGGCTTGATGACCTTGATTCCCAGGCCTTCTCCAGTGAGAAAGAACACCGTCTCTCACTAGCAGCACTCCTTGTACAAATGTATCCTCTCCTCCCTGAGCCTAACTCCTAAAACAAAAGCATTATTCTAACTAAGAAGACAAATTTCTCCACCTGCAACAAAACTTAAGAAAAGACAAATCCAACATGCACCTGAAATTCAGCTATTAAATCTCTAATATGAGAGCTTCCAGGGAGAATGCATTTCAGGCCTACACAAATCGGCCAACAAAAGGGAATAAATAGTACATAGGCCTCATAAACTACATATAACAAACATTTTTACCAAGCATTTCTAAATCAACACGTTACATAAGCACATCAAGTTTATGTATAATTGTAAGCATCATACACAAACTCTGCACGTTAATGTTTTGAACTAAACACATGTGTATTACAACGTTAATTTCTTCATGTTTATATGGAATATATACCTAGCACCTCACCTTTCAAAATTATTACAGTACACATTCAACTGTCCCATGTTAATACGACAAAAGAAATAAATGCAGGTGCAAACTACTCGTGATTATGATGCACCCCTACAAAAGGAAGAGCACAATCGCACTCTATCGGTCCCCCCCCTCTGATGACAAGTGTCATCACAACCAATTACAACTCCCTGTAGAGAGAACCGACCTAAACAGAAGTCGTAGCCACCTTTCCCTGTAGGAACTTTTCTAGGCTTTTGAGATTCTCATAGTGACTGTCCTGCAGTCTCTCCATTCTCCTCTCCCACTCTCTAAGAGACCTTTCAGCCTGTCCTGACATGCCATTTGTAGGCCCTTACCACTCCAATCAAAATTATCACACAAACCACTACTATGATGATGGGCTTCAGAATGTAACCAAGAATTCCCTTACCAAGGTTGGCAAACCAACTTACAATCTTTCCAAATCCCTTCCCAACTTTATCCCAAACTCCTTCTGCTGCCAATTCATGTACTTCATGGTGAATCTCAGTGATGTTACTTATATAGTTCCTCATATCCTTGCTATGGTCTGGGATATAAGTGCAGCCCTGTTGGACCCTTAACATGTTACAGACGCCGCCCTCTTTTGCTAATAATACGACTAAAGCACGGCGGTTCTGCATCACCATGGCTCTTATCAACACCATCTCTCCATCCACAAGCAACAAGGACTGAACTGTATTTGCTGACAACTTATCCACAATAGTTGACAACCTTCTAATCTTTATAT
This sequence comes from Calotriton arnoldi, assembly GCA_963921515.1. Lineage (NCBI taxonomy): Eukaryota > Metazoa > Chordata > Amphibia > Caudata > Salamandridae > Calotriton > Calotriton arnoldi. The sequence goes on from CAWUFW010007531.1 coordinate 690,374, forward strand.
CATTCAGAACCACTCTCAAACTTGGTATCATTGCTCCAAATACGTCTCCAACCATCTCTCCTGCACTCGCACCTCGCTTCTCTCTATGGTGTAATCCACCTTCCAACGGTCCCAAATCCTCAACATGATAAATCTTGGGAAACACAGCAGCCACATAACATGTGCCATAACAATTCAATGGCAACCGCACATACGCATTTTTCCAACACACAAAATACACGTTCGGTACCACTTGCACCGCTTCCTGCAAGAACTTCTTTGCAGTGACTTCAATTGTGAAGATGTGATCACACACTCTGTCCAACAAAGATTTTATCATAATAAGTCTGTACCTCTCTAATGCCAAGCTTTCCTTGCTGTTCAAAATCTAAAGCTATTGGACCATAGCTCCCTTTCGCCTTGTGCGCTTACTCCTCCTTTGTCCAATCAAACTTCCCTTATCTTCTGTTAAGTTTTACGGCTAATTGCCTATGTCTATCTTCTACTTGATCTATGAACTTCTTTTCTATATCAGTTAATATGCACGTCAAGTTATGACGATGAGCATAAGCTGTATCTAAAGTAACGGTAGGTACGAAGTACTTCCCTATTCTCTCTTCCTGCTTGTAATAATCCTACATATTCAGGTGCTTGTAAGCTGGGACTTTGGAAAGCACTGCATCGTAGTTCGAGAAATAATATTCATAGTGACCCTTACCGTTAAACATACTAAGCAATAGACTACAAGTAATACCATACATCAGGGGCAGGTGGAAATAATGGATCCCCTCCTCCAACGACGCAGGCAACTGCATACACACATAACAATCTCTCACATCCATCGTATAACAATTTCGCATAGGCATTCAACGTATAATCACCCTTAGACAAATCTACATGCAACATGCGACTAGTTTGATCTAGCATAGCTTTATCTGCTCCTAGTGTACCCTCTTTTGTGCTAGACATAGTAGGTGTGGATGTCCCTTGCATTCCCACACCATTAACTTCCGCTTCATATGAAGTTTTTACAGAGACTATAATAACCACCGCTATTACTACTATCACTCCTACTATGAGTGCACCTATTACACACTTTTCTCTACAATTCGGATTTCCAGACTCCATTTTCAACTGAGTTCGGTTCAGCACAGCAAGAGGATCAACACAAAGTCTCTTTCTCTGCCTCTGATTGCTGTTCAACAAAACTCACACACAGCTCCTTGGAGTCCTGGACATCTATTCACAGTTTGTTGCACTTTTATTTACACAGCTCAAAAGACTTCCTTAGCCCTTTTTGTTCTTCTACGGAAAGGTCCCTAATTTTATTCTTCTTCCACTTGGGCCTAAGTTATCTTCTTCAAAATAAATGTTTTATTTACAGTTCACCGTTCATTCAACAGTCTCTTACAACCTCAGAGCCAATTTCATCAATGACACGCTGTAGAACCTCAAGACGAACGGCTGCGATCTTCTGAGCCGGTGGCTGATATCCAAAAGTGGGAAAGGACAAATCTTGCAGAATAAAAGCCCTCACACCACTCAATATCAGAGGTCTTGGCACAGTCACTGTCAACACTCCATTGGCTTCTATTCCAGGAACTAATAGTTGAATTTCAATGATCAGTTCTGGAACTCTGCTGACCACTTGCGAAGACCTCAGTCTCCCTGTCTCCACTGTTCCCAGCATCTGTGATCAGATAAGTCCACTCTGGGGCAGCGTACCTCTGACAGGGCACCCTCCCTCTTCTCGATCTCCTCAAGCCCTCCTGTGCTTGCCCTGTGACACTTAGCTCTGATTCAGACATTTCAAACACAGCCGCAAGATCTCTTTCAGATGAAAGTCTCAAGTTTTGCCTCTTCTGTCTCGCAGGCCACGATTCTCTTGCGAACTCTGCTCTCCTTCTCTGCACCCGATCACCTTCCACACCAGTTCCTCCAGCTGAGTCGGACTCTGTACCTCACGCAACATTACCATCTCCCTCAGAGTCAATACCTGGGCCTTGGATCTGCCTCGCCATAGGGCTCAGTAAATCATCTGGCAACACTGCTCGACCATCAGTCGAAACCCAAATGCCATAATCTCTCTTCGCACAACCTGCTTTAATCCACCCAGCTTCTTCCTGTTCTGACACTTCTCCCTGCAGACGCTTGACCTCATCCCAAGTGTCCGCTATGGCCAACATCATGCTGAGCTCGTTCTATTTGTGCTCTCTCCAGTATATTCCCCATTGAAAATGCACCCTTGTTCAGCACAGAAACGCGCAACTTCATCATTGCCCAGTGTCACAAAGTCCTCCCTCGTCCCATGAGCAATGCACTTCACCACAACTATCTCCTTTGGTCGTTGTAAGGCTTCCAACAATTATCTCACATATTCCCCATTTCTGATGGGAGAGCCCAATGACGTTAGTAACCCCTTCTGTGACCATAGCTGTCCAAAGTCATGAACCACACCGAACCCATATTGGCTATCGGTGTAGATGGTGACTAGGATCTGATCAGAGACCAGGCATGCATGTGTCAAGGCAATGATTTCAGCTACCTGTGCAGAGTGTACTCCCTGTAAACAAGCAGCTTCCACAACTCCAGAAATAGTACAGACAGCAAACGCTGCTCTCAAATAATCCGCATTGTCCTTTAAGCATGAACCATCTACAAAAAGTATTTCATCTGATTCAGGCAGAGGTTCATCAACAATGTCAGGTCTCGGTTTGGTACAAAGTTCAGTCACATCAAGACAGTCATGGTCTTCACAATCTTCATCTTCAATGTTTGGAATAGGCATCAAAGTAGCAGGATTCAGTACAGAACATCTTTTTAGAGTCACATTCTCTGAGGCAAGTATGACTTGCTCATAGCGTGTGAGTCTGTAATTCGTCAAATGCTGTGTCTTGGTTCTCGTCATCAGAAGCTCAACTAAATGTGGAACATATACAGTAAGAGGATGACCCATCACAATACTCTCACACCTTTCAATGCTGACACCTGTTGCAGCAACGGATTTGAGACATCCGGGCAATGCTAAAGCTACGGGGTCTAACGTAGCTGAAAAGTAGGTAACTGGTCGACAGACACCTCCATAAGTCTGTGTGAGCACTGACAGTGCGCAACCCTCGCGCTCGCAACAAAATAAGGAGAATGATTTGTTGTAATCAGTCATTCCTAGAGCCGGAGCACGACACAGGCTTTCTCTCAGCTCCAGAAAGTCAACCAAACAGTTGTTATCCCATGGTATCGGATCACTCACATCCTTGTGTGCCGACCTCTGCAGAGGTTTCGCTTTCAATGAGAAGTTGGGAATCCACTGACAGCAATGAGGTCTGGTGACACCTTCCTCTTGCCCTTCTCAATGCGATGACCCAAATACTGAACTTCAGGCAAACAGTACTGGAGTTTGCTTGGGGACACCTTGTGTCCATTCTCTCCCAGGTGATTCAACAGTGCAACAGTATCAATCTTACACGCCTCCTCCATTTCTGATGCGATCAGGAGGTCATCAATGTTCTGCACAAGAACTGAACTCTGCAGCAGTACCAGACTCTCGAGATTCTTTTTCAAAATCTGATTAAACATTGATGGACTCTCAGTATACCCTTGGGGGATGCAACACCACGTTAACACACGATTTTCCGAAAGGAAAGCACACAAAAATTGGCTTTCCTCGTGTAAGGGTATTGAAAAGAACGCCTGACATAGATCAATAACAGTAAACCAATCATCCTCACATGAAATTTGAAACAGGATCACTGATGGATTCGGCACCACAGGACAACATGGAACTACAATCGTATTGACCCTTCGACGGTCTTGTGCGACTCTGAACTTCCCACTTGGCTCCTGCAATCCCAATATTGGGGAATTGCATGGGCTCCCCATGATTTCCTTCAAAATGCCCTGTTCGATCATGGACTCAATCACAGGCTTGATTCCTGCCACTGTTTCCGACATCAGGTTGTACTGGGGCGTTCTTGGGAATTCAGCATTCGGCTTGATCTTTATCCTAACTGGCTCAACCCCTCGGATCAGTCCTATCTCTTCTCCTGTGAAATCCCACACCACCGGAGAGACTGAGTCCCTCAAGTCGTAGGGCAGATCTTCAGTTGTCAACACGGGAAACATCTCTATGCAGAGATTCTGATTTGTCAATATGAATGCAATGTCATCATCGTTAGTCTGCAACTACACTCCCTTGGGTGTGCAATAGATGGTACAATTCAATTTGCACAATTGGTCACGACCCAACAAACAGACTGGGCTTGAATCGCACACCACAAATTGGTGTTGATCCTGAAAGGTTCCTATTCTCACAGGTATCTCATCTGTCAAGGGCTTGGTCATTCTCTTATTAGCAACTCCTACAACTTGGATCGATTGTCCCGAGAGGGGTAGGTTTGGGGCTACTGAGGACCTCACAGTAGAACAGGTAGCACCAGTATCAATCAAGAATGTGATGGGATGACCGTCTACATCTGCCTCTACATACGGTCCTCTCTGGTCTACCTCTATAGCTGCTCCAAGGGTACAGTCTTCCTCCCCCCTCAGGCACCGTCATTTTAACGGATCTAGATCTAGAACTCATCTAAAGTTTCGATAAAGGGCATCTGCTGATACACTCGATTCCCTTGTGAGATTCGTGGAGGTTGAGGAACTTGCACTTGTGGACTCAAACCCCTTCCGTGCACGGACCCAGGTCTTGTCACAGTATTTACGACCTCAGGTACCTGTACTATCTCCTCATCCTGGATCTGATTTGCTGGATTTAATTGACACTTGCGCTTCCAATGCCCGATTTTGTAATAAAAATGACTTGCAGTGGTCCTCTTTAGGGTACCAACCTCTATTCCTGTCTTGGGATCTATGGGCTTCCCTCTTCCCTTTCCCGCCAGAACCGATGCATTCTGGGTCGCTCCATGATTGTTTCCCTGCTTCCGTCCCAATGTTCCTCCACTCGACTGCACTTGGTCTACCCTATCTGCATTCCTCATCTGGACTAGCATTAGCTTATCCTTTAATTTTCTGAGCTTTGAATCAACCTCATCACTACAATATCTGGTGTACCGTAGAATCTCGTTCACGGATTTGTTTTGCCAACAGATCAAATGCTGCTGGATCATGAAGCTAATTTCTGGCCTCAACCCAAAGACAAATTTGAAAAAGAACTGTCCCATGTACTTTGAATCTAAAGTGTCCAGCCCACTGTACTGCCTAAAGGCTTGCAAAAGCCGCTCATAATAATTTTTACCCAATCGATATCTTGTGGTGAAATCTTGGACTGTAACCATGTTATTACCTGCTCGAACTTTTTCATAACCAAAGGTGAAGGACCATGCGTTATGGGGTCTCGGTCGGGTTCAGTGGATGGCCATTAAACTGCAATTTTACAAGCAGACCACAAATCGCTTGGTACTACAATGTCAACCAAAGTATTCAAATCAATCTACAATACCTTTGAAATCTTGACAAAGCGATTAACCTGCTTGTATCATTCAACAGGCTTTTCCCTCAGCTGAGGAAAATCATTTGTAAATGCTGCCAAATCACCCCTGCTCCAAGGCACATACACATACCCTCCGCTTGGTACCTCTCGCAATGGGCAGGCCTCTACTCCTGCTGTCCCCCCTTCCGGAGGCGGCGCATCTCCTATCCCTTTCTTGACGTTCTTTTTCTTGGACCACCTTTCCTCCCACTTATCAAGCATGCTCCATGCGCGTATCCCTACAATTAATTCTCAAATGTGGGTTTTCAATCCTATGACTCTTTTCTCTTCTAATTCCTGATCACTGTTATTTAACCTATGACCTCCCTGTAACATTTCGGTTTTGGACAAATCCACGTCATACTTTTGTGCTACCTCTGTCTCATGTGCCCTCCTTGCTTTACGAGTAACATCCTTTTCCACAAACAACAGCTCATCTTGTTCATAAAGTTCTATCCTTTCCATGGGCAAATTTCCACCTATTATCTCATCCACTTCCACCTTAATTTTAACACTTCTAGCACCTTAGCCTTTACTGCAGCCTTAATCGTTCCTTGACTTGATGCACTACTCAGTTCTTCGCTTTCACTGTTCTGATTCCTACGGGGGTTTCCTTTTGCTACGTTCCGTGGAACATACTGACTCCCAGAAATTCCCTGATCAACTCCTCCTCCTGTTATCTTCCTCATGGGTCCTCTAACTGGAGCCTCCCACATCCTCAAATCAGAACGGGAATATGCCAATGACACTGATCTTACTGCACTAGACCCAACACGCCCTCTAAAAGAATCGGCAGTAGCCGGCAACGGAGTACTAGCTTCTATAGACACCAAAAATGGGCCATTCCCGCTTACAGTACCATTTCCTCCAGAATTGATCCTCTCTCCTTCTCCAGACTGTGACTGGCTACTGTTTTCCCCCTCCTTTGGGTCGTACACTGACACTATGGGTCCAATGGTGACCGGTACCGTAAGGGCTTCCGGCAACCAGGTAGCAGCATTAACTCCGTTCATCTCAGTACCTCTCAATGCTGGTATCCCTTTTCCTTTTATTCCTGTGGAAATCTTTTCTACTACTCTTGCACTAGGGCTCATCTGTGGTTCTCCCGTTTTCTCCATAAGAGCTCGTCTTCCCTCATCTGAATCTGGATTGTATGGCGGAGGATGCTCTGCTAGCAACCTATCTAACAAGCTGTCATCAGTGTCATTATCATCCTCTCCCTTCCTCTTCCGAGCAACTCCTGTTTTCACTAATAGTGGAAATAGCCTCTCTCCCTCAATGGTGTCTACCCTCCACTTCTTCAACTGTGCGTCCCATCGCACATCTTGATACGCCTTCATTGTCCTTTTCATCCTTCCCTGACTTTGCTCTCTACTCTTTGCCTGTGCTGCTCTCATCCATGCATCCAATGCCTTAAACTGCGTTGGTCTAGGCAGAAGTCGCAATGGGGCCATCACTCCCCTCAACTGGTACAGCACTTCTAACATAAATGAACCATACCGTGGAAAAGCCATATCTCCCTCTTTTTCCGTAATCATATGCTAATTCTGAAGCCAAGCTATGGTATGGAGTCCTACATTTGTGGCCATATAATGTGCTGGGGTATCCTCGGGTGGTGCTTCCTCACCCACTCGAGTCACTATTCCTCTATCTCCCCTACAAAGGTCTCGTAACATTCTAAAGCATCGCATGATTGAATCGAATTCTTTTACCCATAAGATGTTTTCGTTTCCACTTCCTGATGACAATCCACCAATCCCAGCGCAGCTTTACACCAACCGACCTATTGCAGCGTGGCACACTCCGATGTCACTCTTCCTCCTAACAACTGTTCACCCTCCTTCACAATCTCACTTTACGCATTCACGCACTTCACTCATATTATCTAGTAACTGTCTGTCCACCAAACGACCGGACAGTTACATATCTGACTGTCTGACCACATAACGGCCAGACAGTCTTGAGTAACTGTCTGCCTCTCCTCTAGTAACTGCCTGCCTGCAAACGACCAGGCAGCTGCATGTCAGACTGTCTGTCGATAAAACAATCGGACAGTCATATAAATAAAATCGATAGGATCCAATCACTCAAACCATTCACACACTGCGACCCACGACCTGCGTTGGCCACTCAAATCGCTGTGGTTCACCCTTGTGCACTAGCTTCCCATGCGATTCTAACAATCTCACTCACACACGTTCCGTATCTCCAAACGGGTCATCGATAGTGCTTCACAACTCCCACAATCACTGGTAAGACAATTACATCTCTCTGTGTCTTCTACATCTCAAATCTATCCAGGGATCTTGGCTACTCGTCGCGCCTGACATCAAAATCAAATCGTATCACACGGACCGTGAGAGTTTGGCCCAAAACCACATTCATTCGACTCTCATCCCAACTCCGCAAGACATCACACAATCGAATCATCACCACAATCTAACACACACATCCCTATTCATGCTCACTCCACCATGAACCGCTGTTCCTGCCGCACCGTCACTCTCCGTCGGTCTACGCCAGGTCCCATCGCTCTCCGCTCTTGATCTTTTGGGCTCTCATCCTTCGGGCTCTTTGGGGCTCTATGGCTAAACTTTCCCTAACTTTTCTAGATTCTCCCCTCACTCCAAGAGGCAACCATCTGACAGTGCTACCAACTGATGGGGCCGGGTTCCCTGATTCCAATATACTCTGTAACCCTTGGTCAATGGACCGTTGGTGCCTGCTTAGAAGTGTAGAGGGGAGAAATAACTTTTCACATCTGGTTCAAAATTACAATAATACATGACTCCGAAGAATCACAGACTCCAGGTTCTAAGTTAGTCGATTTATTAAAAAGCCAAAAATAACTGGACACACAGGCACCTCAAGATGAGGTTGTAGAAATACATCAGAACTAATACAAAGCCGAACCTGCGTGTGATATTCAGTCTTTGGATCATGAAAAGAATGATGAATTCCAAAATCAGGACGCAGGAAATAAGTGCCCCCCGTCAATATTAAGCCTGGGTGTAGTTCGCGGAAATTTGCTACATGGAACTCCATGAAGTTCCAAAAAAACTCTGCGAAACTAGGCAAGTGGCGGAGTGTGGTGCTATCTGCTGTTCGCGCTGGTCTTCCTGTCGCTCGGGTAGAAATTCTACCCGAGCGACAGCTCGCGCTCGTGAACTTACCGTTCGCTAGCGGGGAAAAAACTCCGCTGCACTACGCAAAGCGGAGTTTTCTGCACTCTGCGAGCTCCGCGGAGCACGGAGTGTAGAAAACTTCGCAAACTTCGCAAACCCCGCAAACGGAGCGGAGTTTAACGCCTAGGCCTAGTCAATATCAAACATCATTGAAGGTTTGTAAGTGAAAAGCATTAGTCTGTCCCTACACTACAACTAACATGACATCCCTACTTAGCATTTCCCAGGCAATTCAGGAAAAGGTGTCAGCGCGTGAAGCCTTCCTAAGAAGTGCACTCACATCTTATGGGTTGTTCTAAGATGCTCCTTCCCTCTCCATCGATCTCCTCTCTTCTCCTAACTCAACCCCCGGGGCACTGTCCCTAATTCCAATACCAAAATCATAAAACACGCCCATTAAGCATCATCCCATCACCTTATCCCGCTGGGCACCTCCTCATAGGTGATTTTCCACTCCCAGCTCCTGGCTCGATGACCTTGAATCCCAGGCTTTCTCCAGTGAGAAAGAACACCGTCTCCCATTATCAGCACTCCTTGTACAAATGTATCCTCTCCTTGCCAAGCCTATCTCCTAAAACAAGACAAATTTCTCCACCTGCAACAAAACCTGAAAAAAGACAAATCCAACATGCACATGAAATTCAGCTATTAAATCTCTAATACGAGAGCTTCCAGGGAGAATGCATTTCAGGCCTACAGAAATTGGCCAACATAAGGGAATAGCACTTAGGTCTCATAAACTACATATAATGAACATATTTACTAAGCATTTCTAAATCAACACGTTACATAACCACATCAAGTATATGTATAATTGTAAGCATCATACACAAACTCTGCAAGTTAATGTTTTCAACTAAACACGTGTGTTGCAACGCTAATTTCTTCATGTTTATATGGAATATATACCTAGCACATCACCTTTTATATTATTACAGTACACATTCTACTGTCCCATGTTAATATGACAAAAGAAATAAATGCAGATGTAAACTACTTGTGCGTATGATGTAAGCCTACAAATGGAAGAGCACAATCGTGCTCTATCACCACAAATGAGGTGATGTATCACACGGGAAATGAGCCACGTGGTTGCTAAGCACATGAACCTGTAACAGTGCTTAATTTGAGCCAGTAGTTTCCGGTACTCCTCACAAGCACTTAATTGACAACCCCAGCACTTATGACAGTCAGACAAATGAGGGAGCTGTTTGTCTAATTTAGAAATTCAATATACATTACAAATGACTAATACCTGACGCCCAAGCTATTCTTTTAGATTTGGGGTCTGTAATAGTCTGAATTGTCACACTTGTAGGAGTGTGATAGTTAGTAGTTGTGTTGATACTGTCATTTGCAACACTCGCAGGGCAATGGGTCGTGCAAGTTGCAGAGGCCTCTTGGCGAGGGCCCAAGCACTTAATTTTTTACAAATTAAGTACTGACATGTAATGGACATCATTTGTTTCCTTACACTTAAAATGATAAACCAAACATTCAGGAGTCCAACTTCTTCTCTCTTAGTGCAGATATGCATGTGATTTACAAAAGACTGCACTATCAAGTCTGTAAAGAAATATTGATAGACAAGTGTCTGGAATGCTGGATATCCGAGAACACATGAGTAGGGGGTTAGAGAGATTTGAAGCTTAATGCTTAGCTGTGCATAAATGGATAGCCCATTCATCCACCCGTACATACACTAATTCATCATCTTAACCATTTATGCATTCTCACACTCATTCATCCGTCCCCACTCTCAGCCATTGATCTAATAATGCATTCATCTTGTCATCCATATATTCATGCACCTGTTCACCCATCCATGGACTCCTTCGCTCAATCACTCATCCATCCCTGCCCTCACGTATATGTACATTCATGTACTCGGTCACCCATCCATCTATGCATTCATCCATTCATTCATCCAACCACTTAATCTTACATTTACACATGCACCTATGCACACATAACCACACTCTCGCTCTTTCACACTCACACACACACACACACACATACATACACCCACCCAAACGCATGCGAGAACACACACACCTTTCAGCCAATGGAGCAGCACTCTAAATATCAAACAATAATTGGAAGGCCAATAAACCTGGCATCGGATAACTAGCAGTACCGTAGTGCAATGTTTTATTTTTTGAAGGCATATGCAGCATGAAATAAAAGAATAAAAGTGAAAGGAAGATAAAATGCTGCCATGCACATGTAATCAAAAATAAAGAACATAAAGCATTGCAACCGGTGGTCTTCTTTGAATGATACTATGTAAGCTTTATCATTGAAAAGAAACCTGTTAAAAAGAAAGGAAAACAGATGAAAGGGCCGAGCCCATAGGTTCTGGATTTATTCTAGAAAAATGATCTGATGATTCTTTTTAACAGCATGAAAGTGTAGAGGGAAGAAATTCTTCATAAATGACAATCAATTCAACTGGGATTTCTCTAGACACATAGTAATCACAAAACAAACTCACCAAACGAGAAGGACTGAAAACACATTCAGATGTCTGAGCACCCCATTTGGATGTTCAGAATTAGAAAAGCTGGTCAGATGACTTTACAAATTGAAAGAAAGAACCCACAGGAAAACCCATAAGGTTGTAAAAATTGCCCTCACCCACTAAATAGTGCCATGCTTCATCATTGGGCCGCTAACACACCCTGGGGCAGGCCAACGCTCAGGGTGAAGCGCATTTATTTTGTTTTTAGAAAGAATGTTTTTCTTTGAAAGGGATCCCAAATGCAGAGCAAGAGAAAATATTTAAAACTGTCTAAGTGGGTTGCCCATACCTTATTTATTCTTGGCCACCATTGACAGGATTAATAGAAGAATGGGTATATTGGAGAGATTATGTCTCCATTACCCCCGCTGCCAGTATCAACATGTTTCAGCCTCTAAGAACTGCCCCCACGGGTCAAAGGCCTTCTTCAGGATACAGACCCTGCTAGGGGCACCTGAACACGCTTTCTGACAGGGTGTCCATGTCGGAAAGGCCAGCATGGCAACCCTGACGGAAACCGTGCATCGTAATCCCAAGGGCGGAAAGACCGCCCTTTGGGATTAAGGATCAGCCTCCGACTGGCTGATGAGCTCCTTGAGCCCATCAGAAGCCAGCCGAAGTGATCAACTGGCTTGAATTCTGACCGGCTGATTCATAATCAGCCGGTCGGAATTGAAACCGACGATGGTGGTCGGAAATCCTCCGACAGAAGGTCGGAGGCTTTCCGACCGCCACCATAATAAGCCCCTTAGTGTCCTAAAACTTGTCCATTTATGGGTCATGTACTTTGGAATTATCTCGGAATCATCTTGGTACAGAACAACATTTTCAATAAGATGGATGCACTACAAAGGGGATTTTGCCAGAGCTAAGAATGCTTTCTACAAATAAAGTGCAGTTTTTACTGAAAAACCACTAGCAACAGTTTCATTCTCAGCAGAAACTTTTAGAGTCCTGTAAGTGGTCTGTCCCTGTGCATACCTGCAAACTAAAACAGAGATATCACCAGGTGAGGAGGGGCGGGGTCTCCTCCAGAAAGAAGAAAAAAGCTTGCTGAGTCTGGTGCCAATGTTCTGGGGCATTTTCATACCCTTTAATGGACATCAGCAGTTCAAAGCCTCCTAGTTGAACATCCACTGTTACAGTGGTTTCCAGCTTGTTTTCCCTCTCACCGAGTGATATTGGCTGTTCACCATGTGACTGTGTGAAGAGGGCCGACATTGTGGGCCATCATGTGAGCTGGCAGGTCTGCCTATGCATAGCACCATGGGAGGTAGTGTCTACATGCTGTGGCATCTTTTGTCTTCTGCTCAAAAGGTGTCTGAACATCTAGTGCTGCATAAATCTTCGGTATAATTGGTCATGGAGTTGACCAGGAAATGAACAATGTCATATTACCTCCCAAACAAAAAGCACCAGTTTCCACGTGGACATGCATAAACCAGCACTGTGCCACATCAGAATAAATGGTGATCTGCCACAGAGACACAGACTGTGCACACCTGCATGCCCGAGCAGGAGACAAACAGCCACAGTGACCCTCTAAACTTCTCTGGCCTTTTAGAGTCGTGTTATAGGTCCCTGCAAGGTTGGGGCAGTACCATACCAGTTAGGGGCAATCAAGTTCCCTCAACGTTTGGATGCATGTGTAGGTCTCAGCATCATGTCCAAGGCCACAAGAGTTTGCTATCTATATGCTTGAGGATCACTTGTGCACTGAAAAAACTAGTTGCGCAATCATTTTACTGTTCATGGACACTTCGGTAAAATGAAGCTGAGTGTAATTGTGTTAATCTTAAATATCAAGAAATCTTGAGGTGAGAAAGTGGGTAGTTGGTTGAGGGCAGTGTGAGCTCTTCTCAAGCAACAGCCACAATCTTGTGTTTACTGCTGTGGTAGCTTGTCACAAAAGCATTCACGCTAAACTTAAAGGCAATGTGTAAAGTATTTAAACAGCACTCAAACAATAATAAAGTGAAAACACAATAAAAGAAAAATCTATCGCCAATTTAGAAAAATAGAATCAAATTTAATAAATGATTTGACTTCAAAACAACAAAACTCCAATCCGTAGAACTGGAGTTATGAATATTTAAAGGTTTTAGGGCAATCTAGCATCTAAAAGATCAAAGCGCCAATAGCAGACATCTAGTAGTACGAAACCAGGGCAAAGTGGAAAGTTATGGCCGACCGCGATGGAGCGCGGTTAAGATACAAGACGTGGATTGGGCTCTGTCTTGGCTTACCTTCAGACTTAGAAGAAATTTCAAAGAAAAATGTCTGAGAAGGTAAAGTTCAGCGGGGCAAGACAGCCAGCGGTGTCCAAGGAGAAGGAGTCATCGTTAGGGAGCCGTTGGACGAAGTCACTGTGAAGATTTCTTTGTTCAGGCGTAGTCTCTTTTTTGGAAGTCAAAGATCTCCAGTGAGAAAAGGCTGCTGGCTGAATCCGACGAGAGATCCAAGAGGCCGGATATGCATCCTTAGAGAAGCAGCTGAACAGGAGTTGCTCCTGCAGAGAAGAATGTAGCAGGAACTACTGAGAAGTCAGGCCAACCAGCAATGCATCTTGGGTGGATCCACAAGCAGGTAAATCCCGGTTTCCTCTCAGTTCTTAGAACACATTTTTGCAGAAAAGTCCCAAGTTTGGATTTAAGCTAGATGGGCACCTTTACCACCAATTCCAAGGGTCCAGGACTGGGGGACACCATGTGAGGGTGAGGACTCACTTCAGGCTGGAGCAAGTTGCACTTGATGTTCTTGGAGTATTTTGTGTCACTGTAGCTCTGAACAGGAGGCCAGCAAACTAGCCCTTGGAGTCACTCTGGTGGCCTTAAGTTTCACCAGAAAAGCAGGCCTCAAGAAGCACAGGGCAGGATGAGGGTACAGGGAAGGCTTCAGACATTAGTGCTGTCCTCTTGATTGATGAGCAGGGTAGTCCTCTGAAGTACACAGCAGACCTCAAGCAGCAGGGAAGTCCGCAGGTGCAGAAGTGAACTGAAGAGTGAATGTGAGGGTACTAGTAGGAAACTGGGCTTTTGTTGCAGTACCCCCTTCACTTTTTGCCTAATATCTGAGGCAACTTTGCCTGAACGTGTACTGGGTTCCTGCTAACCAGGTCCCGAGTACCAGTGTTCTTTCCCTAAATTGTACCATTGTTCCACAATTGGCACCCCTTTAGAATTCCTGTAAGACCCTAGCAAGTGGTACCTCTGGTACATAGGGCCTTGGAATTACAGAAGGTCCCTAAGGGCTGCATCACGAATTGTACCACCTTAAAGGGCCCCTCACCAAGCTCATGCAAACTGCGATTGCAGCCTGCGTGTCTTGGTGCAGAGAAAAATGAAGAGTCAACATGGCACGCACCCCTGTGTGCCATGCCAGCAAAACACTGCATGTGGTATAGGTAAGTGACCCCTACAGCAGGCCTCACAGTCCTAAGGCAGGGTGCACTATACCAATGTGTGGGCATATCTGCATGAGTGGATATGTCCCTCTGATATCTAAGCAGAACCTTAAATATTACAAGTGCACAGGGAAGCGATGACAAGTATGTGGGCTGTACACTCGTGATTACGAGGTACCCAGCTACATGATGCCTTCCCTGTACCCCAAGGTGTTTGGCACCAAACACCTCACCTTGATAAACCCACACTGATGCCAGTGGCAGATTTATTAAACAATGCTCCCAGAGGGCACCTTAGAGGTGCCCCCTGAAAACCTTCCGACTACTGGTGTGTTGACCAACTGGTCTTGACCAACCAGCCACCATAGTCAGGTTTATGACCTCCTGAGGTGAGAGCCTTCACTCTAAGAGACCAGGAACAAAGCCTGCTCTGGGCAGAGGTGTTCACACCTCCTCCACGCAGGACGCGAATTCCAGGGCAGGAAGCTTCAAAGGCCATGCTGCCTTTGTTATGTGACAGAGGCCTCTCCAGATAGTTGAGATGCCCACCCCGTCCTGCTCCCACTTTTGGTGGAAAGACAGGTGGGAAAATTAGTAAGATTAGGAGGTGTGCACACATGCAGCCAGAACCACCCCTTGGGTGGGCCAGCTGATGTGGGCCCCACTTTTCAGATTCCTCTATTTTGTTTTGGACAGAATTAGCATTCTAGGTTCAGGGCTATGCCCACCTCCCACAGGAAGTAGTCATATAGAGGGTGCTGACACCCTAAAGGTAGGTAGCCCATTGACTACTACCTGTCACTCCCCTTAAATGCCCCATAATTGAGTATTTAGGTGGTACCCCTGAAGCCAAGAACTCAGATTCAACGGAACAAGAGAAGAAGGATGAAGAAGAGTCACTGCCTAGCAAGAACTGTAGCAGAACTGTGGACTTTTGGCGAGAAACCCTTCCCGTCCTCAGCCCTCTCACTACAATTGCAACAGAGTGACTCGTCCTCAAGCTGGAGAACTACCAAAGCCTTGGTTAGTCTGCCAGCACTTCGAAAATTGCCTACAGTCTCCCTTAGAGTAGAGGAGCTACTCCCCTGCAGTCCGCAGGCACCAACAAGCAAAGTCTGGTCCACCGCCTTGCAGCTCCCCGGTCCGACAGATGCTGCAGATGACCAGGAGAAGGTACCCATGCTATGGAAGGTCAGATCTGTCTCCCCACTGAGTGTGAAGACACTAGGACCAACCGGAGCCGTTCTGCACCAACCCCCAGGGTATCGGACGCCCTGCACCAAACACCAACAGTGAGAGTCTGGTCCGGATTCCCACTGCACCAGGACCAAGTAGCCTTTGAGGGACTTCAGCATCACTGAGACCCACTTCATGAGTGGTCCAGCTGCCTTGATTTTACCCCTGCCAGGTGTTTGTCCCCGACTGCGAGAAGCATCTTTGCGCACCCAGCCCAGCCGATTTAACCACTCTGCACATTACAGGGCTACTTAAGTGGGTGGCACAATAGTGCTGCAGACCTATTAGAAGCATTTAATTTACTGACCCTGGGTATATGTTATGCCACTTTACCAGGGATGTATATGTAAATTAAATATGTCAATCGGTTGTAAGCTAATTTTAATATGTTTTAGGAGTGAGCATAAGCACTTTAGCACTGGTTAGCAGTGATAACGTGCACAGAGTCCTAAGGCCAAGAATAACTAATTGAGCAAAACAGGAGGTGAGAAGGCAAAAAGTTTGGGGGAAGACCACCCTAAGGCTGACAGGTCTAAAACTTGACCACCTATGTTCCTGCTCCTAATCCTGCACTAAAGACAGTGAAAATCAGCCATATTGGGGATATGTTTGATACAGAGCTGGAAATTCCTCGATCCTAATTCTTTGGTTTGATTTCCAATCAAGACTGGGGAATTCTAATCCCAAATCCTGTCACAACTATAATTCATGACCGCAAAGTTTTTGTGAGTAAAATATAAAAATAATAATTCATGCAAAGACAATACTGAATTGCAGTAAAGAATGCCTGATGAGTTTGCCCTAAACCAAACATGTCATGCACCAAAGAGATTGTTGGTCAAAATAGCTAAGATTGAAAACAGAATGGCTAGAGCAGGCTTCCCTTAAGGCTAGAAGCAACTCAATGTAATACAGAAACAAGTATTGCTTCATTCTATAGCCATACTCATCAATGGAATCAGACTATAATGAGAGATTGTGAATTAGGTTAAACAAAAGAAAACTTTTCAGCTTCATTCTCTCCCTCTTCTGAAAAGGCAAATCCCTTCCATCCTACAATGACCCCAGTCTTTTCTCTGTAGATCACATAAACAAGAATGTCTAGCATCATGGAACACCCTTTCTCCTGGCCATCGTTCTGTCCCACTTTGATGGTGGCACTGCCATCCTAACTGATCTCCTTGACCCCAAACACATCCCACTCAAAGCCGTATACTATAAATCTGCCCCTATTCACTGGAGAACAAAAGAGATATCAAATCAGCTCCACACCTAGAAAAATCCGATCAATCCCTCTACATGCATTAACAAATTAAATTCCTTGGCCTCATCTACAAAGCCCTAAACCCACAAAACCCTGACTTCCTAGCAGAACTTCACTGTCCATACCTTCCAAAAACACCCATCAGCTGGTCCTGGAAATACGTAAACCAGGAAAGGAAAAAAACAGATCACTCCAACCAAGACAAAATTCTTGTTATTTTCCAAGAGCAACAAACAAGATACAAAACAAATTTGTCTCAATGGCATGAACCTTGGTGTCTTTGACCCCAACTCTCACTGAATGCCAAGTCGCTTAGATTCACCTTAAACACCAACTTCACCCTCAAAAACACACTGGCGAAAGAAACCAAAGAAGGCTTGGTACCAGCTTTGAAAAAATGTCAATTTTTTATGGTCACCTCCCTTTATTGCTGTATTTATTGCTGTTTTTTATAATATGCACACTGGAGCACTGCTGCTCAGTGCCCAGTGTTTGTGCTCTGACCCCCCTAAAACATGTTGAAGTTGGGTGATCCCCGATTGTTGTATTTAACTGTTCCATAAGGTTATAGACTATGGTGCAGTAATACACCCATGACATGAAAACTAAAATGTCACCCCTGGATCTGAGCATTTATTGTGCCATCCACTAGTATGAGAAAGGAAAACATGGCTTTAGCCCTACCATTGTAGCATCATTGCTGCAGTGTAAAACCTGCCTTGCGACCTGTTAAAATAACCCTTTTTGACAGGTTAAAATCTCTCTTTTAAGTATTAGTAAGTAACCCTTATGCAGGCCTTGCAGCACATAAGGTAAGGTGCATTATATTTAAAAGTGGGGCATGTAGAATTTTTTTAACCTGTTTTTATTGGTATTTCTTAAGAGAAATTACAATGAGGCAATGACCTCTAAGTAACAGTAGGGAAGAGAGAGGTAGGGGGCGGGTGGGACTGGGAAAGGGAAAGAGGCACATTTACAGAATCAATATAATGTAAAAGCCATATTGTCCTCAGCACTACATCATATCACTTTTGAGCCAGGGCTACATGGAAATAAGTTTAATTATAACACAAAATAACCTTGGGTCTATGTACGCACGAAAGCAAACTGAAAGTGGACAAGTTTGTGTCTCATCAAATCTCCTAGGGGAGAGATCCTTTTAGGACGAATACCCTCACCCACCTATGGTGGCATGCTTCATCATATGGGTTTCTCCTCCCAGTGGGAATACCTAGTCCCACTGAGGGCTACAACTCCCCACTTTCAGTTTGCTTTCGTGCGTACATAGACCCAAGGTTATTTTGTGTTATAATTGTGTTGGAAAAGGGGATATTTTTCCTTGCAGGTCTCTAAACTCCCTCCCTTGGACCCTCTCGTCCTGTTTTTGTGTTACGATACATGGAAATAAGCACAACGGGCCCGATTCACAGAACTAACTTACGTCAAAAACGTAAAGTTAGTACCTTTTGGTATTCACAGAATACACTTACTCATTTGGTATTCACAGAATGCACTTACTCATTTGGTATTCACAGAATACACTTACTCATACTAACTTTATGTCCGCATTCGGGCCGGAGATTCCGGCCGCTTGTGGAGACTCCGGCCCGAGGTGGAGATTCCGGCCGTTTATGGAGATTCCGGCCGCTTGTGGAGATTCCGCCACCGGCCGGAATCTCCACAACCGGCCGGAATCTCCACAAATGGCCGGAATCTCCACAAACGGCCGGAATCTCCGGCCGAATCTCCACAAACGGCCGGAATCTCCACCTCCGGGCCGGAATCTCCACCTCCGGGCCGGAATCTCCACAAACGGCCGGGAATCTCCACCACCGGGCCGGAATCTCCGGCCCGAGTGCGGACATAAAGTTAGTATGAGTAAGTGTATTCTGTGAATACCAAAATGAGTAAGTGTATTCTGTGAATACCAAATGAGTAAGTGTATTCTGTGAATACTAAAAGGTACTAACTTTACGTTTTTGACGTAAGTTAGTTCTGTGAATCAGGCCCAACATGTGGGGGAACCATGCAGCGATACTCCCCTCAGCGGGCGAATACCAGAGAAAAAGACCACAGTGCACAGGGAGCACTCCCATCTCAAGAGTTCAGCCAGGGAGGTGTTTATCTGGGCCGCCTGGCACCTACTCTGATGTGGCGGGGGTCTGCCCTGGGTGAATCCCTCCCAGTCACAGGTGTGGGGGGTGTCTCTTTGTTTAAAGTAGGTTATCAGTGCCTCCAAAATGTCTTTCGGGCAGGATCTCCGAGGAATCAGGTCCCAGTATTTAGATAGTTGTTCTGGACAATAGATAGCTTCTCACAGCCAGGTGTCAGCCTTGGTGTTGTGCGCCTGCCCCAGTGTATAGCAACTCATCTTTTGGCTATTAACAGGAGCATAGCTGTAAGGCGTAGGAGTCCAGAGGGGACATCTTTGACATAGCCCAGGAGTCCAACTAGGGAGCGGATGGCTCATAATCTAGTAAAGTATGGCATGCACTTCAGAACAATATCCCGCCACCCACAGATTCTCCCAAGAGAGATGGGGGAAGGAGGCTGGCAGCTCTGAGCAGCGCAGACAGTGCACCTCATCCACTAGCCCCATTCAATAGTTGTAGCGGGTGGGGTAGTCCTATAATTTATATAGGAATTTGAAATAAATAGGATGCAGCCTATAATTAGGTGACAACGCCGCTGTCTTCCTGAAGCAGTATGTCCACTGCGCATCTGTGATGTGGGGCACAATGTCAAGATCCCAAGTGATGCAGGCCGCCGGAGCATGCACTGGCACCAAAATCTGCATCTCCGAATATAAGCAAGAGACTAGTTTATCAGAAGAGGCGGTTGGTAGAAGTTGTTTAAGCGCATGAAGCATGGGCAGCGGCACAGGGAACATGGGGTGCAACGCACGGCAGATAGCTCGCAACTTGTGATATAGAAAGATATTCAGTGTGGTGGGCCGGGGGGAGGGCTCTGCCGATGCAAAGGGAGGCAAGAATTGACCAGCTGGATAGATGTTGGCAAATGTGGCGAGTCTGCATCTATGTGCACATGCTTTAGCGTTGTCTTCTTGAAGCGCCGGTATCTGGGGCTTGTGCATGAGGAGGACAGAGGGGGCTTAGAGGAAGGGAAATTGTGCGTGGCACGGCATACCATCCGAAGCCCACCGCACACACTCTATGTTTATTCAGGTCCGAAAGGCCTGAAAGGCTGATAGAATGCAGTGAACAGCGGACATGGACCTGCCGTGTGGGGCTGAAAGTGCGTAGGGTAGAGCAAGAAGTGGAGATACTGTGCTTGAGCGCATAGGGTATAGAGTGTCATGTCGGGTACATTGAGGCATCCCTGCTGGAATGGTGGTGAGATCGTCTCCCATGTGATTCTCTGTTGTTTTCCAGCCCAAACCAGGGACACCAGATTGAATCTCAAGCACCAAAGGAAGTGTGAGGTGAGTAGGAGCAGGATATTGAGGAATAGGTATGAAAACGTAGGCAGCAGAACCATTTTTGCAATCACGATCTGGCCCGCGAGGGACAATGGCAGCCAACTCCAAGCTGGGATTTGCTTCTCCAGCCATGTCATGGCTCTACTATAATACAAGGCTCATAGAGGCAGCGACTTAGCCACATTCCTAAGTAGCACACCGGTTCCGAGGCCCACCGCAATAGGTATTTTGATTTGAGTGGCTGCATACCCTCAGTGAGAGGAAATAAGATGAATTTGGCCAGGTTCATGTGGATTCCAGAGTAGCCCTAAAACCTAATGACATTGTGGATTCCATTGTAACCGCGAAAAGATGTGGGGGGGGGGAGTGCACACCCCTGCCTAGTGCCATGCGCAACCAAGAATGGAGTCAAGATCATACCATTTAATCATAGTCTGGCCGTCGGGGAGATCTATAAAAGCCAAATCAGGTGCACAAATTGTGGGCTGCTGCCGAGGCGCATGAGGAGTAGAAATAGAAAGGGCCAGTTTAGTGAGTCAAACACCTTGGTGACATCCAGTAGAGCAGCGACTGTTGCAAGCTGGAGGTCCACGGAGTGCATTAGGGCAAACATTGTGTGCAGGTTGTGTGCAGCGGTTTTACCCGGGACAGACCCAACTGGTCCAGGCGCTATAGAGTTGAATATAGAAAGAGGTTATTGCCTGGAGCAGGCTGGCAGGGGAGGATTGCCACTCCTTATGCTCATCGAGTAGTTTAGCCACATAGTGCGAGCCCATGGAGCAGGTTGGTCAGTGTCTTACCGGGGAGGTCCCCCTCGCCGAAGCAAGTTGCAGTTGGTTCAAGGTGCAAACTTTTAGTTTCTGCAAGGCCTCTTCATCGTATTCCAAGAGTTTTTTGTGAATAATCACCATGGCAGAAGGTCTCTTTGTGGTGAAATGTTCCAATTCGAGAGATATGAGGTCGCCCTCGAGTCTAGCCAGTTGCACCAGGATCTCTTTGAGAATGCCCGCCTACTCTGCGAAGCATGCACTCTAGACAACCACTTTGAAAGCCTCCCATAACGCAAAAAGGGATGAGACAGACCCAGCATTGGTAGTGAGATAGTCAACGATGGCTGTCTCTGAAAACCTTTGCACAGCACCCCAGGAGCTAGGCACCAGGTAAAGGCCAGCAGGGCAGTCAGAGGCAGGGACAGTTCCAGCAGCACCGGTGCGTGGTCTGAGAGTGTGCTGGGTAATTGCGTCACAGAGGTGGTCAAGTTAAGAGCATCTCAGGTAGGTAGCCAGTAGTCGATTCATGACCATGCGCCTTGCGCAGTCGGGATACAGGTGACCTCCTCGCTGCTCGCATGCTGTAGCCACCAAACATCAGTCAAGCAATTATCCATCATCAAGGTGTGGAGCTGAGCAGCCGTGTTAGGGTTGGGTCATCGCGGGCCCCTAAACGGTCCACATCAGGGTCAAGTACTACATTGAAGTCACCCCCCATATCACCGCACCTCGTCCCAAGCCCTCTATCAGCCGCCACACATCTACAAAACAATCAGGGCTGTCAACATTTGGGCCATAGATAGAAGCAAGAATGACTGGATGTCTGTGGACTGTGCCAGTGATGAGGACGTAATGCCCAGCGGCGTCGCAAATGGACTGTGTCAGGTGCCAGGGGACATGTATAAAATTAATGGTACCATGTCCCAATTGTGACAAGGCCCAAAAAGCGATCTTCACTGTGGCAGACCTAGCTGTCCTATATAGAAAACCAGAGTACAGATTCAAATACTAATGCTGTATTTCAGGAAGAGGACAAGCCAGAAAAATTATTAAATCACTGTGATTAATAGTTATTAAAATCCAAATCAATGATGAAGACAGATTTATAGCAAATATTAAGGAAAATTTACTTTTAGAAAGTTATCCTTTACCTGCCTAACCTGTTAGAAGGCGAATTAGCATAAGCATCTGCTAGCTCCCAGCCTGTCCTCAAGTCTGGGACTAAGGGCCTGATTATGAGTTTGGTGGTATGGGAGAGGACCGCCAGGCTAGAGCTCCTCTCCCACACGGCCAAACCTGTGTGCCGCCCACCTGCCAGATTACGAGTTTAAAGTCCTCTGGCAGACGGGCAGCATGGTGGTCCCACAACGGTGCCTTAAAAACAGGCACCGCAATGGGAACGCCATACAAGGTTCCAGCATGGCATGGACTGTGAAGTGCCTAAAAGTGGGCAAGAGGTGTGAAATGCCTCCTAGGTGCAAACAATAGGCTGACCTGAAAAAGCAGAGATGTCTCCTCTGAATTTCACAGAATATTCAGAGTGGGGGCTGTGGGCATTCGCGTCTAATCACACTGTCAAGTCCTGCTTAATAGGCCCGTTGAGCCCCATATGACACTTGGGGCGCACTTGAAAGGTAGAAAACAGTATCCTCCGTCTGGTTTCTGAAGGACCCTGCTTTTGTCTTATTTTACCAGAATTCTACCTCTGGGTTTGCTGTGGGTATAGTGTCTGCTTCAAATTGGATTTTAGTGTTAGATATGGGAGGACACTAGGATCACCATAGTACACTTCCTACTCACACCTTTAGCCCCAGAGCCCAAGTTTAGTGTGGCCGAAGACCTTCCCCATCTTGGAATTGCCCTGACACATTGCATTTTAGATCTGTTTGCGGAAAAGCAAACATGATCTACCGCAAAAGTGGGTAGTGTAGGGGCCTGTGAACTCTAGAAGTGTCCTGGGGTATTCAGGTTTGTGAACCCTACAAAACTTGTCCCTACCTCAGCCTTCCTCAGAACACTGCTGGACTTGCTAAAAGATACCAAGTAGACTGAACCTGCTGCACTTAGCATCTCTGACCTGTGAGAGAGAACTGAGGAGGTTGAACCTTCTTCTATTTGAAATTCAAGGGCAGAAAGATATCCAGGGGCTACAACATTGATCCTCTTGGTGGCTCCAGGGACATAAAAAAGCTGAAGAGGACATTCCTGTGAAGAATTCTAGCTGGTTAGTGCCAATAGGATCTGGACTGGACTTTACAGTTGCCTTCTGCCTGACACCCAGAGAGTTTCTAAGTCCATCCCCTAAGGTCCTGGGGCATTGGAAGTGTAGTCTTGTGGTTGTTTGGGCACCAAAAGAAGTTTGTGAACTTTTTGAAAGATTTTTGCTCCAGAGCTTCAAGGGGACCAAAGGGGACAAGTATCTGTCTGGCAGGCCCATGACATCTGATTAAATTTCAGATTTGTCCAATGCGGAGAAGAGTTTTTCCTCAGAAAAACGACAAAATCTCTTTTCAGATTGGGACTTAGGAACTTTTTCAAACTTCCCTACTGTCAGGCCCTGGTGGGGCCAATCTACTTAGTAGTGAAGTAGAATCTATTGTATTAATCACACCGATTGCAATAAAATAAACTTTCCGCCACATTACAAAAAGAATCCTAAAACAGGTGTATAAAAAGAATCTAAAATGTGATAAGCACTATTTCCTAACATTTTATGAGCTAGGTCTAAAAATTTCATTAATTTGATAATGACATTATTAGTTTTAATGATAAAACAATGTCTAATAGCCTCTGCTGTTGTCTTTATCTTTGCATCATTAAAGAGACTTCAAAAGCAAAACCTTCTTAGTTGTAAGAGTTTTGGACAGATGCATAATATATGAGGGAGCGTTTCCTCTTTATACCTACAAAGTCGGCAAGCATTCTTCCCTGGCAAAGACCAATTCCATGATCCCTCAAACTCATAGATATGTAAATAGAGGAGTCAAAATCTTAGATACTTCATTTTTATTGTGTCTTGCAAGTTAGAACTGGTGTATTCCTGATGCAGCGACAAATAGGACTCAAATACCAATTCTATATCCTCGTATGTGCTGTTCCTACGTTCTCGATAAATCAAAGATTTTAAGGTTGCAGAGTCTTCCCCGACACAGTCACAGAGGTAAAAAAAAATTATTTTACAGAGTTTTATATAGCGTGAACTTGAGCCGAAACGGGTATCAGAGCACTTTACATAGCACCAGTTGCATTACATGAGGACACATTCATTTTTGTTAGGCACGGGGAGATTAAGGATTTGCCCAGAATCACAGGATGTTCAGCGTCATTGCCGAGACTCGAACCCAGTTCCCCAGATTCGAGGTCGACCGCCCAACCGTTAGGCCAACTCCTCTCCCCAATTCACAATAGCCCCCTTTTGGAGTGATATTAATGATTTCTGGTTCAACTCCCACATAATAACATAATAAGGGGTAGATGTTTGAAGATGTAGGAGTTGTTGGATGCTCTGCATATAGGTTTTCTCGAGAACAGTTATAGTTTTACAATTTAAGTCTGGAGATCCATAAAGTAGTAAGGGAGTGAGTTCCATTCTTAATGCTTTTAAGGATGAACCAATTGCTCTATCTCCAAATAGTTTTGCAAATCTCATTATTAGTTTAGTGCTAACAGTGAATTTCACTTTTCTGGTTGAAATATGGTTAGTCCAGGATAGCCTGGTATCAATTGAGACTCTGAGATAATCATATTGATTGACTGTTAAGATAATAGCATCTCCTAATACCCAACATATTTTCTTACTTTTCCTTCCGAACACCATGAACTTCATTTTTGCCTGGTTCGCTATTAAGCCAATAACAAGGTTATTCTTGTTCAATTGGCATAGGCGATGTTGTAAGGCTTTTGGCGTTTGTGATAATATCACCAAATCATCGGCATATGCCAAATGTGAAATCCTTTGCATTCTCAGTTTCGACGGTACTCCTTGATCAAGGCTGAGAAATTCGGGCAAGTCGGCTATGTACAAGAAATATAGAAGCGAAGCCAAAATGCAGCCTTTTGTAAGACCATTCCCAGAGTGGGTTTGCGGTTGACAAAGCATTATCGGTGATATGTCGGATTGCATCAGTGTGCAATTTGATTACAAAGTGCAGAAGTGATAAGTCAATTCCCCAATTTCTAAGCTCATTCCACAACCATTGGTGATCTACCATGTCAAAGGCTGTGGAGTAATCCACAAAACAAGCACAGGGGGACATTTTATTTTTTAATGATTTTTTCACCAGAAGAGACAATGCAACAATATTATTAATCGTGGAGCAACTTGAGTGAAATCCAGTTTGAGTCAGTGGTAATAAATGCTGACTTGTGGACCACAAGGCCTCTTAATCGTATTCGGAGAGTTTTTTGTGAATACTCGCCATGGCATGCTGAAATGCAGATTTGTGGACCACAGCACCAAGATATTTAGTAAGGTTTTTGCAAAACATT
This sequence comes from Calotriton arnoldi, assembly GCA_963921515.1. Taxonomy (NCBI): domain Eukaryota; kingdom Metazoa; phylum Chordata; class Amphibia; order Caudata; family Salamandridae; genus Calotriton; species Calotriton arnoldi. Next base: position 716,138 of record CAWUFW010007531.1, read on the forward strand.
TCCCTTCAAAGTCCAAAAGAGCAATTAATCGATAATTTCTCTGGTCCTGCTTTGAACCCCTTTTGTGTATAGGTTGGACAAATGCTCCTTTCCATGCCAAGAGAACCGCCCGGTGGAGATTACATTTGAGAATAGGTGATCCAGTAATAAACTCCAGAGTGGAACACCGAGTTTGACCAGGTCGAACGGTATTCCTCTTTGGTCTGCTGCTTTTGAAGGGCAAGAATTTTTAATTACATTTGGTATTTCTTTCGGAGTTGTTTTTAAAGCTGATGCATAAAGAGGTCTTCTTGTGTGATGTTGATATTTGACGTGTATAATGTTTTTATATGTGTGCCCCATTTGTCATTTGAGAGGAACAAGACATTTGTAGATTCCCTGTTCCCTGTCCAATCAGAGTCCAAAACCCCCTCTCATTATGAGTATTATAATTATTGGCCCAAACCTTTCTTTGATTATCCTGCTTTATTTCCATTATTATTAATAATCTACTTGCTATATACAAACTGCGCTCCATTGCCATATGCCTCAAATCACACCTAGGTCCCAGTCTACTGCAACCATTAACTATCATTGGTGCTTTGCGCTATTTGGTACGATTTTCACTTAACTCTTAAAAATTCTTATCTTCAGTTCCCCTTATTGGATTTTTGTAATTTTGGTGTCATTTTGCTAATTACATTTCTCTCTGTATCTCAATGCATACATGTCTCCGCTGGTCGCCCTAATTGAATCCTTTGGAACTACTACTACTTCATATGCAAACGACACCCAATTGATCTTGTCTCTGGATAAGAATTCCTTCGGTTATAAGAACTGTTTTACTCAAGTCCTCAGTTGGATGAATTGTAATCACCTTAAGTGCAATACAGATAAAACAGAAATTCTTCTGTTGTGAAAAACAACTTTTCCCTGCCAGGGACTTGTGGCCAGATTTACTTGCCAGCCCACCCCCTCCCAAGCAAGGAATCTAGCGGTCAAATTTGACAGTGATCTATGGTTCTGTCAGCAAGTTATGACAGTGTCTGGAACCTGCCTCTCCTATATCAAATCTCTTAAAACCTTCTTTGAGTTTCTCCCTCTTGTGGCCAGGAAGATGGTAGCGCATGCTTTAAATACCTCTAGGATCGACTATTGCAACAGTCTTAAATTGCAGGTTATGCAAAATGCCACAACTCAACTAGTGCTTAAACTCCCTCATGGGAGTTCCACACCCAGGTAGCTTAGGGTTCTTCAATGGCTACCAGTGGAGAAACAGATCCTATTTAAACCTTTGATATTTGCTTTCAAAGCCTTCCATCAAACTGTACCGAAATATCTTTCTGACTGATTAATGCATTGTGAGACCCAAAGAATTTTAAGATCCACCAATATCAAACTTTTACTTGTACCCACATTTTGACTAGTCATCAGAGGTGAAATATCTTTCTCTTTTTTGTGAGCTAAAGCTTGGACTAAAATCCCTCTTCCACAGAGAATAGTGGGAAATGAGGCGACATTTAGAAAGCATCTTATGACTTGGTTATTTTTTTTAACATAGGCATTCCTTACAATTCTTCAGGACTGTTTTCTTTTTTAGTAAGCAGTGTATATGGGATGGTAGTTGCACTCTTTGGTCTAGTGCCAGGATTCCAAATTGGGCTAACAGTGCACTTAATAGATAGCCATTTCATTCATTCTCTCTTTTTATAAATTGGATTAGGATTTTATAGTGTTGTGTTTTTGACTTTTTAACTGTTTTGGTACTTCTAAATGCTTTATATATTTTCTCCAACTTAAGCATGTCTGCTCTGTGCCACAGCTATCAGGGCTTCAACTGAGGTTTAAATTACTGAAACCTTTAACTGGACCTAACAAGATAGTGACTTTATTACTTGTGGTGAACAACTACCCCCCCCCGAAGTAATAAACCACTTTGCACACCAGCTCTATCTTCTAAAGAAAGTCAAGCCATTTGTTCCAGAATGCAGCTTCAGAACTACCCTACCCATCGCAGCACGTCTCATATAGGGCTTCTTCCCCATCTTGGTAGAACACTCTATTGGCTACCCTGGCTGACCCTCACCATCTTCAGCACCAGCTACATTATTTGCAAAGCCATCATGACAAGCACTCACACATATCTTGCAGACAAAGTCACCACCGCTGGTGGTTCTTGGTACACCCAAAGCCAGCACACTATCAGACTGCAGAGTAAGAAGTGCAGTCCTTTTCCATCTATGCTCCCAGGGCCTGGAACAACATCCCCATATTCATCAGGACCAGCTCAATGCTACTCTGATTTAGGAAAGAGTTGAAGACTCACCTCTCTAAAGAACTATCTATCACAATGCAGCGGTGGCTACTGACAAATCGACCTGGAGGGGCAGCGTGGAGATTTTTTATTTTTTTTAAATATGCTTACCTTTGGTGGCCAGCCACGATCTTCTGCTCTCGGCACTCCAATATCCAGGAGCACAGGCTCCCAGACTCCCCACACAATCCCAATGCTGCTCTCATGCTATTACTCCCAGCATGAGAGCAGTGCTGGGATTAGGCAGAGCGGGCCGGTCTCATGCTCCAGCAGGGAGTGGTAGCCTGTGCCCTGAGCACTGGGGATATCCCCAAGGGAACATCCTGGAGATATCCAAGTGCGCATGTCGGTTTGGCTGGCTGTGGATGGCCGGCCAAACCGACATGCATACTTTCAATGCATACCACCACTCCCCTGTGCTGCTGACGCAACATGGCCCTGTCCCGCCCTAAGCTCGCCGGATTAGAAGTCAAAAATAAAATGACAAAAAAGTTTTATTGTCATTTTATTTTTCTTCTGCCTGCTGCATTTCACCAGTCGGGCGATGCTCCTCCACCATAGCACAGGAGCCGCCCCTCTCGCAATGCATTAACTGTCCACATCCACAACTTAGCTTGCTCTCCTATTACTCGTTGACTTCAGGCTTGTATTTGACCATGTAGAGTGCTCTGCTGTCTTTTGAATTGGTTTGCTCTATAGAAATGCTATATACACATGTACAAGAAAACAAGCTTTTCTTCTTTTACATCTCATTATGGACGAGTCTCTCCTTCACTTAAGAAAAGAACTATAACCCCTAATCTTTGGAAAGACTTTTGAATTCATCCCCTCACCCTGAAACCTCATCTGATGGTTGCCTTGATGTTGATGAAAAGAAAGTACATCCTGTAATCTTGTGACACCTTGAAAACATAGGGGCATATGTACAAGGAGTTAATGCCGCGTTAGCGGCACTTTTCCTCCGGTTTTGCGGCGATATTTTTATCACCATATGTACAAGCTGTCGCTAACCGCTGTTAGCGGCAGTTTTCCGGCGAAAACATCCCTTATAAAGATCGCCACTTCTGTTAGCGATAATGACATGCAAGGGAGGCGTTCCCGTGCAAAAACGGCCGCTAACCCCACTTCGCGATATTTACAAGTGGATTCTTTAAGTTTGGAGGACCAAAAAAACTGCCTCTAACTGCAGTTAGAAGCAGTTTTTTAAGACCAGAAAATACATGGTCTTAAAAATGGAGATAACACTTGGGGCCTCATTTCAGCAGGTTTTGTTGCTGGACTGCGCTGCAAGCAATGTTGCTGCACTGCCCTGCGACAAAACTACAGGGCAGGACTGCGCACCATCAATAAGATAGTGCGCATTCCTGGGCCTCACTCATTAAAAGTGTTGCAGCGCTGCGACAAGACAGCGTTGCAACACTTTTCACTACCCCCTTCTTGCGACACCACGGATGCGCTGTATTCACTGGACAGTGCTCCATGACGCAAGTAATGACAGATACGTCTGGAATCCTGATGTATCTGTCTGCGCTAAAGTCACGCATTGCTGCAGTCGTGTCACAACCATGACGCAACTCCAGCAATGCATGGGGCCAGCCTATCCCTGTGGCACTGCGTCACCCTTACGCCTGCCATCATGCAGACGTAAGGTACTGACGCAGTGCCGTTCTTGAGGGGTGCCCGGGCGTCGGCGCAGTTTGAGATCCATTGGCGGCGGTTGCGCGCTGCAGCATCATCGTCTGTAAGCGTTGGCGGAGTGGTGGTGCTGAGGGAGTTGACAAGACGTACTTCGGTGGCCTTGATCCAGCTGCAAGGGGGGCGATGATGGCGGTTGTGTACGGTGGGCATGGTGAAGACGTGATGTATACAATGATGGTCGGTCCAGAAGAGTTCGGTGGTGTGGCTGTAGTTGAAGGTCCCGCTGGCGGAGGAGACGTGCTCGACCGTGTGTCCTACTATGTGGCTTGCTGCTGTGACTAGCTGCTTGAGTCTAATGTTGGGGAGCTACCCCAGGAGGGGGTGTTGTTCTGGTCACTGGGGTTGTCCAGGTGGAACTTGAGTTCGCCGAGTAGGATGTCGTCGGTGGATGAGAGAGCCTGGTGTGCAATGAGGTCTTCAATGGTATTTGAGAATGGGTGTCCATGGCCCGGGGGGCCTGCAGATGAGGGTGCCGCAGAGGATGGGGTTGGGGTTGGTCCTGATCTGGAAGTTAAGGTGTTCCATGGTCACCGTTGGGTCATTAGAGTGCGTGGTCAGTCGGAGTGTGCCTCTGTAGGTGATGGCAATGCCTCCTCCTGGATGGTCGGGGTGGTCCTTGCGGGTGATTTAGTAGCAGTCAGTGAAGGCGATGGCGATGTCCGGTCCGGAGCAGATGTTGGTCCTGGCAGGCGATGTGGCGTCTAGGGTTGATGGCGAGGAGGGTGCTGGTGCCGTAGGCGTGGAGTGTCCGAGAGGAAGGGTCCTTGGTGCTGAGCACGGTCCAGGGGAAGACGAACGCAGATGGACTTGCCTATGGCTTGCCTTTGGCATGGGAGACGTCCATTACAACGCAGGCACTACATCGTAATGCCTTTACAACGCAAATCCAACAATGCAGGTGCCTTTACATCGCATTCCATTACAACGCATTGTGAGGTCAGTAATGGGGTATTTTTAATTTTTAGGGTGGGTATGGGTTTCGGGTGTCGGAGATGAAATGTGGGGTGTATTATGGGGTAATATTTGAAATTTGGGGTGTGCATTTGGGGTCAAATATGAAAATTGGGGTGTGCATTTGGGTCAAATATGAAGATTGGGGTGTGCATTTGGGTCAAATATGAAAATTGGGGTATGCATTTGGGTCAAATATGAAAATTGGGGTGTGCATTTGGGTCAAATATGAAACTGGGGTGTGCATTTGGGTCAAATATGATTTTTAGGGTGTGTTTTGGGGGCTCAATGATGAATTTTAGGATTCAGGTTTTGCTTTGGGGTGCAGGGGTCAGTTTAAGGGTTGCACTCACTGAAGTGGGAATAGTAATGTTTACATCTCCGCAATCCAACACCTTCCCTACTGTTTCAATATGCCTAGTATTACTATGCATTGTAATGGAATGCGATATAATGGTATGCGTCATAACTCCATATATACCTTTGGCACACCAGTGGTACGCCCGCTGCGCATGGCCGCATAGCGGCCGCCATTGAGAAGTGCTGCGAGGGGGACTGGACAGCTGGGAGGTGGGAAACGCCGGAAAGAACACTGGATGGGGCGTGGACGTGTGGGTGTGTGTGTGTGAGTGGGTGTTGTAAATATTTACATGAGAGAAATCTTACCTCGAGGCCGGGTCCCGTGTCTTTGTTGCTCCTGCTCTCCTGAGTCTGCCTCCAGGAACAGGAAGTAGGCAGCCAGGCTCCCTCCCCTAAGCCAATCACAATGCTGCAATGCGGCGTTGGGATTGGTCATTGGTGCCGGGACGAGGCGTTCAGCCAGGGGCTGGAGGTGTGTGCATGTTCTCCATGCAGGCTGTAATGCAGCCTGCATTGTGAACAGGACAGTGCGCATGACTGCTTTGTGCGGCCTGAGCGGGCCGCCCAAACAGGCACTGCGCACTTGAGTGGGCATGCCACTCTGCCCCTGCCCTGCTCCGTGAGTGGAGCAGCTCTACTCACCCTCCAGCCCACAATGGAAACATGGCACCATAACATCAGGAAGTTATCATCATGTGATGATTGTTCCTCTTCTTGCACTGCTTGGAAGCAGTGGGGCAATGCTCTTCCGCCATAGCGGATGAGCCGACACTGGGGTGCGTCATCCACTGGTGTAGGGCCTGGGCAACTCGACCCCCGGGCCTCTTCCGCTACGTATCCCACCTTCTCCTTACCTGTGTTGTATTCCGCTTTAGGTGTCCGTATATAGGTTTTCCTGAATCATGTCCTTATGTAGGCACAATTCGCATTGCCCTTATATAGGCATAGAATCCCTGTCCTTATTTAGGCATTAACCGTGCACTCCAAATACAGGCATGGTCACCGACATCCGTCCACACTAACGTCACAATGAGTTCTTAGAAACCAGACCCTTAAGCTTCGGGAGTTCCCCTAGCACAGGACTATTGATTTCTCCAAGAACTCATCTATGTATGAACCGTTATACCTTAAGGGTTCAGTCCTGACGTCTTCCTCTGTCCGACTTCACGTCAATGCTAACATTCCAAGGCACCTACCAGGTATAAATATACCTTCCCTTGCCCAAGCAATTTAGAGGAGACCTCGACTTCAGAGGAGCCCGTATCCCGACCTGACGCACTGCGAAGACGCTGTCATTCCTGCACGCAGACGAATCCAGCTTCCAGTGTTCTGACTCCCTTCGCAGGGTGTTAGAGTTCCAGATCCGGCAAGAGATTCCCACCTCTCTCATTCTCAAGGTATGGAGCTGACTAGAACCTAGAGGGACTCTTGGCATACTTGGCGTACTATACTTAACATACTCTTAGTATACCAGACTAGAGAATACTCCACCTACTTCTTACCTTTCCCTACACCTAGACTAGGTTAGGTACATTGGGGTAGAACTAGCTTAGAGACGCATCGTATGAGTACTCGCATTTTTAGCTCATGTTATTTATGTACGTGAATATATGCTAAAAGATAATGCTAGCGCAGTATTATTTATTTCTACTGCTTACGCTGTACATTATTTATCTTGCATACTGTCTTGTGATCATAACAGCACATATCTCTTACACGAGAAACAAAACTGTTCAATAAAACCTTTTTATTGAAACGCCCGTCTTTCCTTTCTGTGTAACTCTGTAGAAACTAAGCATGCACGATTGACTGAGTGAAACTGTTATCTATTGTTTCCACAACTCTGAGACGTGTTCCGATTCTAAAGGGAAACAAAGTTGTCATGTTTTTCGGTTGCCAGAAACTACTCCCTTCTTGTTCTCAAGGAGTTTCTAGTGGCCTCTGAGCTAGCTGGCACAAGTAATTAAGTTTAATATACTCGATAGGGACATACTGACCTTAGTCCTATGTCAAGCCTATAGGTTATATTATTCCAATGCGCAGAGCCTATTAGGGAAATAGGAACTACACTACATGGCGCCCAAACATTTGGTAAGGCAGTAATTTAACGCTAGATACCGAGTAACTCAGTCGTGCTTTTCTCAGAGACCCCTACTCACATACTCCATAATACGTCTGGAGTGGGTAGGGTTAAATATCCGCCATAACTAATTAGGACAAAAAACCCTATATATTAGTTGTTTGGTTTGTTCAACGTTGAAGGATACAGTGTTCCAAAATATTGTGCACCTTATCTTTTGTTTCCTTGAAACTTGTTCTACATTTTTCAAAAAACAAATGTCCACACGGGACAATGCCACCGAAACCGGTGGAGCTACGGCTGACCCAGTCGTAACAGTTTTTAACTTTACAGGTTTAAATTAACCTGAGGAGGGTGTTATAGACATCGCTCCAAACTTAAGAAGAGCCATCACTCTAAAATGTATAAAACACGGCCTACCACCAAGAGGCGGTAGAGCAGTTTTCGTGATAGAGGCACACAAATCTTTTCAGACAGAGGTATTCTATTCATGGATAATATTTCCTGAATCAAATTCAGTAACAAGACTGTTTCACTTCTACAAAGAAGATGAACCACCAGAGGAATATATTCCTTTCGAGGATATTGAAATTCCACTAACATACCAGGAGCATCAGCTCTGGTTTAAAGGCGCCCTAAAACATCACAAAAACATTACCAGGCTCGGTCCACTAGGTAGACCAGGAGCAACATGGCCGATTCTAGCCAGCTACACTCCTCATCCTGACCTTGATATAATGTCAGACGAGGAATTACTTACTCAACTTACAGAGTTGATAAAAATTTACAGACAACTAGTCCAATATGTCATGCGGACTTTCACAGTCCAACCACCACTAACCATTCCAAATCAAACCCTCAACAGGGGAATACACTAAAAATTACACCACAGACTTTATACGCAGTCATGGGAAAAATGCCCACAAAACGTGAGCAAATTCCATTCTGGATAGCTCAAAAATTACTCAAATAGAAGAAGTATTTCCAAATACTAGCCCTTATGAGAAACACAGAATACTAACAATCTGTTTACCAATGGGGATCACACCACAACTGGAAGACTGCACCACTTGGGGCTCAGTCTTTGCTGCCATCTATACTAAAACACATGGTATTCCGTCAATTGCAGTAATACCTGATGTCCTAAAACAAATTCAAAACGAATACGGGGCAGAGCCTGCTCTGAATTTAGGTATGAAATTACTGAAAAATTTCAACCAGGTCTCAACAATAATATTATCTAATATTAAAGGGGAGGCAGTAGCAGTGGCGATCCACCAACGATTAAGGGAATTCGATGTTACAGAACATCAAACAGAACTACCCAGAATAATAGAACAATCTTATGCAGAATTAGGCAGAGATAGTTTGGGTGGAAGACCATTGAAGCCAAAACTATCTGAAAGTCCAGAGAAGGACTCTATTAAACAAACTCCTACATCTTCTAAAAAGAAGTGGGAAACTAATAGACATAATTCAAACGAGAAACGTTCTCAATCCCAAGGTAGGTCTCCTCAAAAGGAGCCCTCTGAAAGGAGGTATAACCTCAGGAATAGGGATAATTTGAAAAAGCCTGACAGGTATCAGGATACTGATACACGTTCCTCTCGTACCTTTCAGATATCGTCACAGTCATCGTAAAGAAGAGGACGGTCAAAACATAGAGAAGAACGCGTGAAATCGAAAGACGGCAAACACGTGCCGAAAAATAAATCAAAACCTCAATTCTCAAAGAAGAAAGTAGCAGGTCTGAAGATCAGACATGCCGAGGATACTGAGAACACAACTCAAGAATGGAGAATGGGCTCAGACAATGCTGGACAGTGCGGCAGAAGTCACTAGAGCTCGCCAGAACCTGAAGGAACTTCTGGAGATAGTGGACTTGAATGAGTACATTACAATTGAGACTGTAGACACCAGGGTTAGTACTCCACAAAAGTTATATGAAATAACACTCCGGATGGAGGGAGACATACCTAGACAGGTGAAAGCACTCTTTGGGAAAAACTTTCAAGGGGTTATGATATACTTCTAGCAGAAAAAGACTGGCAACCACAATTTGTCAGGGAGTGCCCACATGGCGAGGACATTATTATGCCTGCCTTCTCCAACCATATTCCAATTCACATAAAATATACTTATGCCAGGAAATGGGCAGTTGCCCAGGCCCCAGCATTATATAAAAATCATGTAGGATGGGATGAGGACTCACCTCACCATAAAATAAATCTAAAAATGAACCTACTGCACAGAGGCAGTACCCAATAAAGCAAGAAGCTAAAAACAGGTCAGGGAGATCTTAGATCAACTTGAATACCAAGGGGTGATTGAAACATGCACCTCTTCAATGAACAATCCTTTGTTTCCTGTCTCCAAACCAGACAACACCTATCGTCTAGTCTTGGATTACAGACACTTAAACACTTGTTCAAAAACTTTTGCAGTACAAAATACACATAGTACAGCATTAATGAATAACATTGTGCGTGAAAAATATAAAACCACATTGGATATCTCAAATGGTTTCTTTTGTCAAAACATAGCACCTGGAAGCATGTACTAAACAGCTTTCTCAATAATGGGGACCCAGCGTCAATTTTGTCGACTCCCACAAGGGTTCAAGAACAGCCTGGGGTTAATCTCAGCGAGGGTAATGGAGTTACTACAAATTTATGATAATGAGGCATTGTCATATGTCGATGACATCTATCTGACAGACGATGACCTGGACAAACACTTGAACAGGGTGAGTACCATTATATTGGGCTTCGCCTCTGAGGGCTATAAGTTCAACTTTAAAAAATCCAGAATTGCCCATCTCAATGTCCTTTTTCTAGGATATGAGCTTTCAAGTGAAGAAAAGAGCTTGGCAGCCAACTTTTAGAAAGGTGTGCGCTGCTCCAACCTCCAAAGACGCTGAAAAATTTACAATCCATCCTGGGTTTCCTAAATTTTGGAAGAACATACATTCTAAATTATGCAGAAAGGGTTAAACCTCTCTACGCATTAATCAAACCTGATTTTTCAATCAAAAATTGGACACAGGAACACACAGAAATCTTGCGTTCACTCCAAGCTAACATGTTAGCAACAAATCACTTACAAACACGCGTAAGTCAACGCAATTTAGTCATCCGAATAATTTTGGATCAATGCGGATTCACCTACTTAACATTTAATGAGGGTGAAAAAGTACCAATAGCATACAAATCACATTTGTATACACAAGCAGAAATGCGCTTCACTTCAACAGAAGAAATACTGACAGCAGTTCAAACCGCTGTAGCAAAAGAAAGAGCTCTAGCCCAAGGGAAATGCATTATTGTCGTAACCCCAGTACCGGCTCTAGAGGCGGTAACTAAAGCGAGCATTCCAAATGCTAAAGCATTACATCCTAGATGGATACAATGGGTTAATTCTCTTGCTGCAACAGATGTTGAATATGTTTTTGATCCTGATTTAAAAACACAAGCGTTCCTGCAATATGAACATGAATGTCCTCTGCCAACTGAGATTCTGCCTCTCGATCAGTATGAATTCATAATTTACACTGACGGATCCGCACAACCTGCTACAGGGAGTAAGCAAGCTTACAGTGCAGCGTGCGCAATCGTTAAAGGTCGCATGCGAGATGGCAACTTCAGACCTATGGTCACAAAAACCCAATCTTTAGGAGATTGTACAGCTCAGCAAGCTGAACTACAAGCATTCAAACCGGCACTTGAAAGTACAGATCGAGAATTCCCCACACTAATAGTGTGCGATTCTTTCTACTGTGTGCAGTCGTATAATGAATATATACAAACTTGGCTTGAAAATGGGTTCAAAGATGCAAAAGGTGGCACAATAAAGCATAAAACGCTTTGGGAACAAGTAGTTCAGTTAAAAAGCAAACTACCAAAGGCTCACGTGATACACACGCTGAGTCATCAACGTGATGGCGTTCACGTTGCAGGGAATTCATTGGCTGACGAAGCCGCAAAGGGGGCTGTTCAGACGGCTTCCGTAGCTGCGATCACTCGTTCAAAAACGAGAATAGACAGTGAGATAATGTTGGCTGTCAATGCTACGAGCAAAGGCAGTGGTGCAGCGTTACCAAAAAGATTCCACTCAAGTACTCTTATGTAATTGATGCGAACAACGTTCCTTTTGCTCGAATCCCTGGAGTGGGGGATAGGGTAATTCCAAACAAGGAACGTAGATTAGGACTAATCCTAGCATCACACGAAGGGATAGCCTCTGCCCATGCAGGCATTTCGATGCAACAGTATCTTTATTGAAACAAAGATATTGGTGGCCTGGCATTAGGAAACAGTCCAAAAACTATGTTCTGGAATGTGAAATATGCCAACAGATGAAAGTCTCCACAGTGAAACGTCCTGCGCAGACACCCCTGTTAATTTCAGACAAACCATTAGCTTGTGTTTACCTGGACCACTGTGGTCCCTTGCAAAGGGACGGTAACTATAAATATATAATGGTCGCAGTGGATTCTTGCTCTAGGTTCCTATGGATATGGCCTCAGCGCTCGGCTGACGCTCGAACTGTTATAAAAGATTTGCGAGTCTTTATTGGCACATACGCAATAGGCACAATACATTCTGACCAGGGCCCTGCGTTTAGCTCTCGGGCTTACAAAGAAGCCATGGCCAGTCTGGGCGTTGCATTGCGGTACTCCTCTCCGTTTCATCCTGAGGGAAATTCTGTTGTGGAAAGGAAAAACCGGGACATAAAGCAGTCTATAACAGCTAGGGTATTAGGTTTGAGTGATGGGTGGGTCAAACATCTTTATGGTGTCCAACGCTCATTAAATAATTTGCCAAGAAGTTCTCTAGGGGTGGTCACTCCATATGAGGTCCTATTTGGGACAAGAATGTGGGTGCCAGACCTAGAATGTAGAGGCACAGTGGTGGAAAATAAACCCTTTGATATCAAAGATCGTTTGGCTGTTTTACAGGATCTAAATGAACTAAGATCGAAACAAAGCAACGTATTCCTGCAGCCAACCACCACTGGGGGAAAACCGGCGGTCCCAGCAAGGCCTGTCTGGATTCCAAAAGTTGGGGATATAGTCAGAGAGAAAATTGCAGACAAGAAGGAATTTGGACCTTCTTACAGACAACCAGTACCTGTCCTAGCCATACACGGAACAAGAACAGTACTTCTGCCGCCCCTTGCTGGAAAAAAGGAGAAAAGATTTGTGTCCATCGACCTCATCAAACCACAGTATGCGGCCAATACTAAATAGTAGGCCTCGTGGACTCCGACCTAGTAGCAGACACACTCCTCTCGCTACTATCCAAGAGGTTCAGACTGAAAGCCTGATAACCATCGAGAATTCAGCAGTAACAGATGAAGGACTGAGCAACAATGCTATGGAACTCATCCCTCTTGAAACTCAAGTAACAGTTCGTCCAAATACACCTGTCTACACCAATGTAACAAGTGATCAACTGGTTCCAGCGATTTCTACAAATCCTGATGCAATTCCAACAATTGACAGAACTGCTTCTGGCTATTTCATTAACTTTGATACGTTTTCTGAGGATCTGAGTGAGCCTGAGACGTCGCCAGCATCAAGAACTTTCAAACAGCAAGTACAAGACTTTCTTCATTTTCTGAAAAAGACTTATCTGGTTTCACCATGGATTGAACTATGGATTATTTCTGGAATCTTTTTCTTTCTGCTGTGGCTAGCTTTGGTTATGACTATGAGCGTGCTTATAAATGGCAGATATATCCATGTGAACACTGAAAGAAAAGAAGTGAACTTACTTTTGAAACCTCACAAATCATCCCATCGTGAAACAAGAGACTTGTCTGCAGTGAACATCACAGCCGTTCCTATACAGGATGGTATAGTGTGGGACAAAACTGATTTCGATATTTTCGGCCCTACGGAACATTTGAACATTCCACATTTATTTAAGATTTCACTAAGTGATTTTGTTTCATCCAGTACCTATTCTGATGATTGGGACTTTGAAACTGTAAATGACATGATGTTTGACCTAGAAAAGTCTGCTGCATTTTCTAATAATGAATATTTAGAGGGTTCATCAGACTATGAACAGCTGTATTGCTATAATCACTATGGTCATCATTTTTTGCATAAATCTGCAACACCTAGAAATGTGTTTATGTTTAACCAATGGGAGCATTGTCCTACACCACCAAAAGGTAGTTAAAAACATTTGCTAAAAAGTTTCCATATTTTTCAGGATACAATACATCTGATCCAGAAACATTTTACTATAAAAATGTAAACAAAACAGGACTGAAAATTATGTTAACTAATACAAAACAGATTTACTCTGCAGCATTTATTGCCCAACTGTCTAGACATGGTTTCGACTTATGGAAAGACACAATAGACACAAAATCTGTCTGGGGTACTAAAGATTGGCAAATGCAGGGGATAGAAGCTTTGTTTAGAGCCTGTATCATCCCTCAGCAAATAATGTTTTTGAATGACACTGTGCAACAAACGTCTTGCCTTGGTTTAGCCAAGATTAAAGACATGAAAACACCTTCTGTACCAACACCTGCAAGTGATAACAATACACAGGCAGCGGTTACAGTTGACACAATACTACAACTCAACAGAACAAATCCTGATTGGAGAAAATGGTTGATCTGGCCCACAGACACAAACAACTGTCAAGAGAGATTCCTGAATAAAACACAGGGGTTTACTATTCATAGGCCAGACCCACGATACGTCCAAAGACAGCATCCGGGTGTAGTAACAACATACAGTGTAGGAAAATTATGCCTCGATTGGCTGCAAAAATCTACACTTAAGGATGTGAAACAACACTTATCTTTACTTAAAGAAGACGCAGACCTTAAGTAATTCTTACTTGGACCAAGAAAACCACGTCAAAAACGTTTCATATATGCCGGCATCTATGCTGCTTATAATGAAGCATGGAAGGTGTCACAGATGGAGGCCGCAGAACGAATAAGTGAACTTGATCGTATTAACTTAGAGAAAACTCTCACTGTGGTCGACAATGGGTTAACAACTTTGTCCTTCAGAATTTATTCATTGGACAGTATTGTATCCTCTGCTATCGACATACTGGAACAAGATTTAGCCATGTTACAACAAGGCCAATCTCAGTTACGTTCTATTATGTTATTAAGCTGGACGCTGCAATCTTTGCGTGCAGGCTCTGTGCCTTGGCATTTTATCAACACGTCGGCTCTGTTTGTAGAATACAATCTAACTGATAAACAGATTGAACTGGCACAAAGGGGAGCAAAGTATACAGTGCTGAGCATTGAAAAACTTGAAAAACTACCATTCACGGTGGCAGAAAAACCAGCTACAGAATGGCTTATTCATGGCAAAATTAGTCTACCTGTGACTTCTTTTCAGTTTCAGTATTGCCTCAAACAGATGCAAGCAGGCAAATATGAAAGGTTGGGTAAAGAATACATTAAGACATCCTGGAATTTACCTTACACATATAGATGTTGGAGTGGGGATCGTGAAGTGTTTCTGAGCGGTACACACTGTGAAAGTGCACTAAGCGGTTCACTAATTTGTCAGGACATTTCTTTACACAGGGCTTGTAATGGTTCTGTGGCAAATTTGTCCTGCCGCCAGCAGGGTACACCAGCTGCTGTGATTAATCCAATGTTTGGCCAACTTTCTAATGGGAGTTACCTCATTTTGAATGATCAGAGTTGCTGTGGCATGTTGCCAGACATCCCATAGCTAGTAACGGTCAACTCCAGGGTCACTTGCTGTATGCAAATATTGTTTGCCCCAATAGACACAGTCAGGGAGTCGCCTTTGTGGCCTTCGTTGAATGTCTCTTTTATAAGATTTGATACTTTAAGCAGAATGATAACGATGCTTTAAATGTACAGTACCTATTGCATTTCAACAGTTTTGAGCTTCTTTTAATATGCTTTTAGAAATGTTTTTAGCAACATGTGGTACTCAATTTTATGTTTAGCACTTAAATGTTTAGCATTTAGTATTATCGTTCATTCGAAAGTGGAGTGGGTGTTGTATTCCGCTTTAGGTGTCCGTATATAGGTTTTCCTGAATCATGTCCTTATATAGGCACAATTCGCATTGCCCTTATATAGGCATAGAATCCCTGTCCTTATTTAGGCATTAACCGTGCACTCCAAATACAGGCATGGTCACCGACATCCGTCCACCCTAACGTCACAACGAGTTCTTAGAAACCAGACCCTTAAGCTTCGGGAGTTCCCTAGCACAGGACTATTGATTTCTCCAAGAACTCATCTATTATGTATGAACCGTTATACCTTAAGGGTTCAGTCCTGACGTCTTCCTCTGTCCGACTTCACGTCAATGCTAACATTCCAAGGCACCTACCAGGTATAAATATACCTTCCCTTGCCCAAGCAAGTTAAAGGAGACCTCGACTTCAGAGGAGCCCGTATCCCGGCCTGACGCACTGAGAAGACGCTGTCATTCCTGCACGCAGACAAATCCAGCTTCCAGTGTTCTGACTCCCTTCGCGGGGTGTTAGAGTTCCAGATCCGGCAAGAGATTCCCACCGTCTCATTCTCAAGGTATGGAGCTGACTAGAACCTAGAGGGACTCCTGGCATACTTGGCGTACTATACTTAACATACTCTTAGTATACCAGACTAGAGAATACTCCACCTACTTCTTACCTTTCCCTACACCTAGACTAGGTTAGGTACATTGGGGTAGAACTAGCTTAGAGACGCATCGTATGAGTACTCACATTTTTAGCTCATGTTATTTATGTACGTGAATATATGCTAAAAGATAATGCTAGCGCAGTATTATTTATTTCTACTGCTTACGCTGTACATTATTTATCTTGCATACTGTCTTGTGATCATAACAGCACATATCTCTTACACAAGAAACAAGACTGTTCAATAAAACCTTTTATTGAAATGCCCGTCTTTCCTTTCTGTGTAACTCTGTAGAAACTAAGCATGCACGATTGACTGAGTGAAACTGTTATCTATTGTTTCCACAACTCTGAGACGTGTTCCGATTCTAAAGGGAAACAAAGTTGTCATGTTTTTCGGTTGCCAGAAACTACTCCCTTCTTGTTCTCAAGGAGTTTCTAGTGGCCTCTGAGCTAGCTGGCACAAGTAATTAAGTTTAATATACTCAATAGGGACATACCGACCTAAGTCCTATGTCAAGCCTATAGGTTATATTATTCCAATGCGCAGAGCCTATTAGGGAAATAGGAACTACACTACACCTGGACATTGACACTGTGGCGCAATCCGCTAAACTCTCTCCAAATCTGTGACTCACCCAGCAGGAGGCTCAGCCAGGTGGGATTTCACAAGCGTGGGTACAGCAGTCGCCGCCAAGTCCGCTGGTGAACCTCCCGATGCAGTTGATGCAGCAGGGCCCCCTTAGCCGTGAACTTGCAGCGCTCCCGCAACACAAGTTTGGCGCAGCTCAGGGGCCTCACCCTCCACAGCGTCCGGCCAGCGCAACCTCATCCGGCCTGTGATGCAGAGAGGTGCCGCCCACCGTTGGTAATCCTCTCTGTGCACCCCGGGTGTAGTGGTGGATCATAGTATGCGATGCAGACCTCCCTACGTTGCTGCGCAGGAGCGCCCCTACCATTCACAGCTCCAAGGGGCGCAAGGCGGTCTTCTCACACAGGTCAGCAACGTGTCTCCATGCGACCGACCAGACTTCACCACCAGGTACAGGCGATCGCCGTGCCTCAATGTCTACCACCACGGCTCATCGACTCCACAGCTCCTCCACATCCCACTCCAGGCTCCAGACGCAGGTCCAGCAATGCATCCAGGATCCAGGCGCAGGTCCAGCGAGGCATCCAGGCTCCAGACGCAGGTCCAGCGACGCATCAAGGCTCCAGGCACAGGTCCAGCGACACATCCAGGCTCCAGGCGCAGGTCCAGCGAGGCATCCAGGCTCCAGGCGCAGGTCCAGCGAGGCATCCAGGCTCCAGACGCAGGTCCAGCGAGGGAGTGTGAAAGGAAAGGCTGTAGGATGCCATTTTTTGCAACACACACCATAATTTGAATACCTGTAAATTAACTGTATGTATTCAGCAATTAGGAAAGCAAAAATGAATCATTTTCTTGTAATTCGGAAGTTGGCTGAAGACACAAATTTTAATGGGATCAAAACAAATCAAGACTCTTCACATGGTGATGCACAAATTAGAAATATTCACAGGAATTTGATTTCCACACATTGAGCCTGATTCACAAAGGTAAAATTACACATTTGTGTAAGTTTACTCTATTTCGATATTCACAAAACTGATTTAATAATACCTTTAATACTGCGGAGAATCCGTAATCGGGCGGAGAACTCCTAACATTAAAGGATAAGCCTGTCCTTTTTTTATATGTGGAGTTCTCCGCCTGAAGTGTGGAGTCTCCGCAGTCATAAAGTTAGTATTAAATCACAGTTTTGTAAAAACTGAAAAAGAGTAAACTTACACAAACATGTGCGTTTACCTTTGTGAATCAGGCTCATTATCATGTGTATGCTGTACTGTTTAATTAGTAAAACTGTTTGTCTGCGCAAATTTAGTGGCCATGTCAGTAAATGACAATTTGCTACCACACAATGCTTTAGTTACAATCAAAAATCGCCCTACCTCATGCTCATTAAAAGTAGGTGGTCACGAAAGCTTGTCAACATTGGGTCGTGGTTCAAAAAGGTTTGGGAAGCACTGCTGTACAAAAAATCCCAGCAAACTAAACACACATAAAATAAATACTTCTATTGGATTGGCTAGACTGGCAACTTGGACTTGCTACATTGGTACATGAGACCAATTGACTTAATCTTCTACCTCAAGGTCAGATTGGGGTCTGCAAAGTAAACAAACATCTCAAAGAATTGTGCCCCTTCCTCAACTACATCGCTAAAAAGTGATATATGCAAGTAATATGTTGGTTGGGAGAGAAGGCACTGTTGCAAAAGTGTAAACAGGTATGACAGGTTTTGGGTTTTAGAGCATCCCTTTTTTGAATAAAATTACTCTGTAATGTGTCAAATTTTATACATTCTGACCTGGCAGGGAAAAAGACATTCAGCTAATTTTCTGCGAAAATGTAATGATTTGGGATAAAGGAAAATGGAGTCCAAACAGCCAAACACCTCATTTGCTTCTGCGCAGGCCGACGTTAGTAAACAGAGGTTTTGTTGGTGTTTCAAAAGCACTGACATGTCAAAGGTTATGATCTACATTGCTCTGGGGCCTTATTGCTCTGTCGAGATTGGGCAAAGAGTAAAAGAGGTGAAAACCCTTGCTTCTGCGTGTTAATCTTATTTCGCCTGTCTTCTTTTTTTTTTTATTGAGCAGGGCTTTCTTTCGCCTCTCCTCTGCCTCAAAGGGATGAAAAAAAGAAAATGTTGTCAGCACTCCTGTTTCTTTTGTTGTTTCCTTTTTCTCAGAAGTCTTTTCTGCTTTTAACCTAATCCCAGTCATGCATGAGAGAACAGTTGTGCTCTGTTGTTTGTCTGTTCTGCTAGTTTTGAAGCAGTAGGGCTCCCCCTTTGTTCTCTTTATTTCTTGAACACAGAAAGGTATAAGAGTGGGAGTAGTGACTGAAAGTCTGAAGCAAAGACACCGTCTATATTTATTTAGATTGAATCACATTTTTCCCGCCTTGGAGATTGTCAAGGGTCTATGACAACATCAAAGAAGATCACAGCCCCATTAACATAAATAGTTTGAACTTCTATCAATAAGATTTTTTTAACCAGCATATTTTGCAGTCCACACAGCGGCCTATGACTTTATTTAACAACTCAGGAATGTCACTCCTTTGCCATTTTTCTTTGAAGATCTGTTGTACATAACACTGTTAAGTAAAGGCGACATGCACACAATTGTGAGCAAAGCAGGAGTTTTAGGGTCTGTTCAGAGAAGGTATTGTTTTTATTATATGTGTTCAACATCATAAAACTATATGCAGCTGAGCTTTGCTGTTTAGTCAGTGGAACATCAGCACTTTTTTGTGAGGTTGCCTCCTGTGTTTTTCCCTCCATCCTTGTTAGTGAACACAAACGGATGCAAAGCAAATCATCAAACACTATTGGCTGAAATAAGCACAATTTCATCTGTTTCTCCTTCACAGCTCTGGGAAAAATTATTTTTATGATATTAGTATCCAGCATACCCTTCCCCTTTGTTGCCATGGAGATGTGTTGAGCCTGGAAAGTCCCACATGCTCTTTCTTTCTGTGAAGTTTTCCAAAACTGTTTTGATTCATTTTTTCTGCTCCCTCCAACTTCTTGCTCGCATAGGATGCGTCATCTTTTGTTTCACATTTGATTTATGGCAGGTCGCTGTCATTTCAAATGGATGCGCGCTTTGTGCGGCGCCTCCACTCTATTCTAATGTAAACAGAAAAATAGTCCTTGCAAGGGAGTCTGAAAGAGTTGGTTATTGTTGCCCTCTGGATTTCTGCTCTCTGTGGTTGTCGGGGCTAATTAAAAGTAATTCAGACTTCTCAGTGGGGGCAAGGCAGAGCTCCGCAGGAAATTATGATGGTAAAAGTCTTCCTGTCGAGCACTGCACTTGGCACTACAAAGTGCCCGGGGCCCGGGTTACCTGAATAGGGGTGAATTAGACCAGACAAGCGCATCATCCCACTCCTGAATCTATTAGAGCCATATACAAGTGGCAATTGTTGATTGCAAAAATGGGATTAAGAGGCTCTTCAAGGCAATTGATTTTCTTATGAGAACAAAGAAAGGCCTAGTTTGAATCACACAGCCTGAAAGTCCCGTGAATGAGTTCCACTCCAGACATTTGAATTAAAGCGAGCAATCAGACATCCCCCATGGGGGCACGCAGGTGAGGCGAGTACACTGCTGGGGGGGGGGGGAGGAGTATACGCAGATGCTGCATGCTGCACATGAACTAAGTGCGTACGCAGAAGCATCCAGCATAAGTAGGGACAGACACAGTATACAAACATGCATGAACATGTTGCTTTTGTTTTTAATGTGATCATAATCTCCTAAAAAAGGATAATTGTAAAGATTATACACTCACTATCCACGCTCACTTAAAATAGGCAATGTTCATTTAAATGAATCGGTCCGGCAATGTTGAAGCATTCCCTTGCATGGTGTTGTAATATGTTATGTATATGTTTGTAGCGCTTCGTATCCCTGATGAGGCACTGAAGGTCTGGGCAGAAGGTTAGCACGCTGTATTAGCGGTTGTGGTGGGTTGGAAGGGGCGACCATAGTGGTGTGTAAATGTAATAATGTGTTACTGCGATTGTGTTGTATACAAGGCGTCTGAAAACATTTCAAACTGGATTAAAACTTCTTGCCAGGACAAAAAGTGTCGCCGAGGTTACTGCTGTCCTGTTGCAATACCTGCATTTATTTGAGAAATTGTGGAAGCTGGGCCATGCATGTCAGCGATGTTGGTACCTGAGGAGCTTCTTGCATTCAACATGCATTGAGCATGCGGGTCTCATATCTTACAATCCATCTCACTTTATGTTGCTGGCAAAGAAGTATCAAACTCATTATTTGGTGCAGATATTCATTTATGATCAGAGAAGAGTGGAATTAATACCAAAATGTACTGCGCATACCACTCGCCTAAAACCGGACAAATTATATCACGCAAGAATCTCTGGGCCTAATTCCGAAACTTGCTTCTGTGTGTCTTACTCCACACCGGGTTGCGGACTTGTTCCTGAATGTCCAGGCCTGATTCACAAAGCACTTTCCCATAGTGTGTGTGTGTGTCTTATTCCGTACCTAAGTGGAACTCACTCATACATTCTAACTTAAGGTACATGGACTCACAGAACTGATTCTTAAAGTTTTGTTTTTCATGGGTCAGCATGTCTTACTCCTAGAAGCTCACATGTATGTCAATCCTAATTCCAGAGTCAGGCACAACTTCACCAAGAATACCACTTGTTCATTAGGCCTGGAAAGTCTCGTGTAATACAAACCACAGACAGAATCAAAACATAATTACAAACATAAGTCTTTTGGGAATTGGGGCCTCAGTTTATAACGAGAGAGCTGGACAGAATTGTAATATGCATTTTTTTTAGCTTTGCAGTGGTGGCATGTAACACGACTTACATGTGCAATGTTAACATGTATACCACACACAACTGAACCTGGAATGTTTAAGGGTAAGCAGGCAATATGTCTATATTAATCAACTAATTGCATTGTACTTATGTAACCATGCTTTGAACTACCAAAGGCGGAGTTCCTTCAACTAGAACGTGAACCTGCCAAGTACACACTTCAAACTGAGCCCAGAAGCATGCACTCAACCCAGCATACTATCCTACCAGGATTTGCCAAGACCAATATGCAATTACAGATTAACAGATCTAAATGCCTCATAAAGTGCGCCACATTACGATAGCAGTGCAGACAGATAAAAGCTGTGGGTGTACAGTATCAGCACTGCACGTGCCAAGTACTTTAAAGTGGTGGTGAGAGGACAAAACCCTCCGTGCTATTGACTTATGTTGAAATGAATATTTTGATTTTAAGAGCACATTGCTAAGGAAATAATCACGAGCACAACACACTCAATTTACCAAGCAGTCACCATGACATAATAGCACTTTTTGAAAAATGTCTAGTTCATCAATGTTCACATGTAGACAGAAACAGGGCCCTTGTTCTGAATCTGCTTACAACTAGTGAGGATTCAACCAACATAATGCATAATGCTAAGTGATTTACAAAATTCTTAGGAATGAATAGCAGCAGAGGCATCTGGGAAATACATTAAGAGCAATGATTGATTTTCAGTAGCCAGAAGGAAGCAGATCTCATTATGTCATCTGACCCTTGGATGCCAAAGTATAAAAGCAAAGTATTGTATATTGATGATTTTTTATGTTAAATAAACAATAATTTGTTCCCCAGTCAACACGTAGTAATTCCTAAATGACCTAGTTGTGATGAGAGGCAAACAAAATTGGGGTCATATATAGCAACATTTAGCGTCTAGAAACCAGTAAATTCAAAATAAATACATTTACATATAATAATTGTCTCTCGTGGCAAAGCATATGCAATTATAAATTGAGCACCTCTCTTTACAATATAGTGAAAACAAGTAGGAGGTCACAATGTTCTGCATTGCTATTGAGGGTTGTATGTAGTGACAATATAAACAAAGAGGCCCAACCCAGGATGGCAGTATGGCACCATAGTACATGTTACTTACTATAAATGTTTTATATTATTTATTCTTGGACGATGTTATGTTATGTTATAAAATACTTATACAGCGCACGTACACCAGGAGGTTTCATGGCGCTAGCTCTAGAGTGTGTCGGGACCATTGGGTGAAGTTATTCATGAGCCTGCACAAACAGCCATGTCTTGAGCTTTTTCCTGAAACTTAGAAGATTATTACATGACCGAATCTCCAGTGGAAAAGAATTCCACAATTTAGGGGCCAAGGATGCAAACCTGCATCCTCCCTGACGTTTTAACTTGAAGGCAGGGGTGGTTAGTAGCTGAAGGTGAGCTGAACGCAGGTTGCGGGAGGGAGTGTACTTAGATAATAGGCAGTTGATAAATTTAGGGCTCCGGCAGTATAGGGACTTAAAGATTAGGCTCCCCGTCTTAAAGGCCGTGCGTTGGGAGATGGGAAGCCAGTGGAGTTTTTTTAGTAGAGGTCTGGCAGATTGCCATCTGGGTTGCTGGTGGATCAGTCTTGCTGCTTGGTTCTGGACCATCTGGAGTTGTTTGATTAGGAACAGTGGCTTGCCTAGGTAGATTGAGTTGGCATAATCTAAGTGTGAGAGTACCATGGCAATAACGACCTGTATCAGTGCTGCGTGGGTAAGCAAACAACTGATCTTCCTGATTTTGCGTAACTGAAAGAAACAGGTCGAGACCACTGCACCAACTTGGGAACTTAGTGAAAGGTCGTTATTTATGGTGACCCCAAGGCTTTTGACAGAGGTAGAGGGAGCAGGAGGGGACCCGAGTTCCCCCGGCCAATAGTGTTGGCCCCAGAAGATCTGGCTACTCCCTGTCAGAACCAGTTCGGTCTTACCTGGATTGAGTTTTAAATGGTTTAGGTCCATCCAGTGCCGGATGTGGAGCATGGTGGCCTAGAATTCATGAATTGAGTTAGGGGAGTTGTCAATAGTAAAAATTAACTGAAGGTCGTCAGCATAATTGAATGTGGTCACCCTCCTGTCCTTCATGGACTGGATCAGAGGTAAAAGGTATAGATTGAACAGGTGGGGGGATAATGAAGATCCTTGTGGGACCCCACACGTGGTAGTAATCTTGGGAGCAGTGAATGAGGCTAGGCGTACCGCTTGAGTACGGCACTCGAGAAAAGAGCCGATCCAGCCGAGGGCTGAGCCCAGGATGCCGGCCTGCCTGACACGGTCCAGCAGGATTTCATGGTCAACCGTGTCAAAAGCAGCCGAAAGATCTAAAAGCACCAGGGCCTGAGGAGTACCTCTGTCGGTTTTTTCTCGTAAGGCGTCTAGTACTGCAAGAATCACTATCTCCGTAGAGTGGGCGGGACGGAATCCCGCTTGGTGGGGGTCTAGATATTCAGAGTGTTCCATGAAATTGGACTGACACTTTGCCATGTGGGCTTCCAGAACCTTGGCCAAGTAAGGGAGCAAGGAGATGGGGCGATAGTTAGATAGGTTCTGGGGGTCAGCTCCCGGTTTCTTTAGGAGGGGGACCACTATGGCATCCTTAAATGCTTTAGGGACCTTGCCCTGTGAGAGGGACTCATTCAAAAAGGACATTATGGAGTGCGGCAGGACGGAGAGGGTGTCTTTTAAGATATAAGGTGGGCAGCAATCCCTGGGGGAGCCGGATATGACTCTGGATAGCAAGTCTAGGAAGGACTGGGTGCTAATGCCAGGGAAGTGATCCAGAGTGAACGGATTCATTATCGTGGTGGGGGGAGTCTCCGTGGGGCTAGATGTAGGGATGCTAGCTTTAATGTTGGAGATCTTTTCCACGAAGTAATTGTTCAGAGAGTTGCAGAGTTCTTGGGTAGGTGTAGGTTTAGGTAGTGCTCTCTCTGCATTGGATAATTCATTGACGATAGAGAAAATTTCCTTCGACCTATTGTGGGAGTTTAAAATTCTGGCGGAGAAGTGGGCAGCTTTGGCTGCAGTAATGGCTTTTTGTATTCTTTCCGTGCCTTCGCGTACTGGAGTTTCCCTTCGAGGGAGTAGTTTAGCCTCCATTTCCTTTCTTTTTGCCGGAGAGCCAATTTTTGGTTCTTTAGCACATTAGAGAACCATTTCTGTGCGTCAGAGCGGCGAGCACGGTTTAGTTTTTTTGAGAGGAGCATGCATGTCGCTGGCCGCTAATAGCCAGGCTGAGATATTTGCTTCCGCGAGATCCATATCAGGATTGAGAACGGGGGCTGAGATAGCTTGACAATTATTGTTTTTTTCAAACAGGGAAATGATTATTGTTTATTGAAAACAATAAATTAAATGCTGTACTATTTTGTTTGGTTGTAGTACAAAGAAGAGAAAAATAAATATGTAATTGAGAATGTAGACCAAGAGCTTTGCTTTCCTAAAGCATATTCTTTTTGTAGTAGGGAGAGCTTGTAGAAGCTGTTCTCTGCAAAGTGCAGCTAACAAAAGATAGTGATTGTAAATAGAATGTTGAGGTTTTGTTTACCTTTTGGAAAATAGAGTAACCCCTTAACTGCTGGACTTTTCCCCTTCCCATTGCTGAGCCCTTTTGTTTTGGCTATTTGGGGTAGTTCGCACTCAGGGCTCCATAACTTTTTTTCACGGAAGGTATCTATGCCAAAATTGCTTACTTTTTTTCCAACATCCTGGGGATTCTAAAGGTACCCAGGGTTTGTAGCTTCCCCGGGAGGAAACTGAGAATATAGGCAAAATATAGCTAAATTTTGGGTTTTGGGGGAAAAATAGGAACAAAGTGCTCCGGATAAAAGTGTCTGGTTTTTCTCCTATAAATGGCATCAATGAACGGTTTGCTGTGCTAAAGTGACCATCTTCCCAGTTTTTAGGAACATGCAGAGCTGATGAAAAAACATTTTTTTTACCACAGTTTTTGGCATTTTTTCAAATAGGTAGCACCTTTTTCTATTTTTATGCTTTTAACCTACATCCAGTTTATGGTAGAAACCAGTATGAGACCCTAGATGATCCAGGAAAGCTATAGATTTCTGAAAAGTAGATACAATTCCAAAGTTAACAAGGGATCATATGTGTAGATCCCTCAAGGTTTTCCCAAAAAACTAACTGCGGAAACAAAGAAATAATGAAAATGAGTAGAAAAAAGCAGCCATTTGTGACAACGTTTTCATCGGTAACTTTTGGTCACAGTGGCCTATTTACAAAAACAATAAACCATTGTGTCTGCTAGACCATTTCAGTTGCCGGGATATATAGGGTTAGTAGGTTTTCCAAGAACCCAAGGTACCCAGGGCAAACAACTGAGCTGCACCGTACAATGGTTTTTCCTTGTGTACCGAGTATAAACCAATTCATATGGTGAAATATTTAGAGTATATGTAGAAAAGAGGCAGAAAGACTGATGCCCCATTTAATTGGGATGGGGAATGGCCATGCCCATGGTGGGCAGCCTTCACCCCTATATTTAAAAATAAAAAGTTTTCCCAGGTGTCAAGTGGACTTTCTGCCCCCCGGGAGGCTGATCAGGAGTAATTACCCTAATTTGCCCCCCACGTGGCAGTAAGACTGATGCCCCAAAAATGCTTTCCCTGGCGTCTAGCGGGCTTTCTGCCCCACCAGTGGTAGATCGGTGTAATTACCCCCAGCTTCCCTGGGGGCCCGAAAGACTGATGCCACATTTAATTGGGATGAGGCATGGCCATGCCCATGGTGTGCAGCCTCCACCCCTATATTTAAAAATAAAAAGTTTTCCCAGGTGTCAAGTGGACTTTCTGCCCCTCGGGGTGCTGATGTGGAGTATTTACCCCAATTTGTCCCCCAAGGGTGGCAGAAAGACTGATGCCCCAAAAATGCTTTCCCTGGCGTCTAGTGGGCTTTCTGCCCCCCGGTGGCAGATCGGTGCAATTACCCCCAGCTTCCCTGGGGGGCAGAAAGACTAATGGCCCATTTAATTCGGTTGGGGGCATGGCCATGTCCATGGTGGGCAACCCCCACCCCTATATTTAAAAAAATGCTTTCCCTGGCATCTGATGGTCTTTCAGTCCCCGAGGGGGGTTATTACCCCCATCATGCTCCCGGGGGGTTGAAAGACTGATGCCCCATTTTTTGGGGATGGGGCATGGCCATGCCCATATTGGGCATCCCCACTCCTATATTTTTTTAAAAAAAGACTCCCCTGGTGTCTAATGGGCTTTCTGCCCCCCTGGGAGGCAGATTGGGGTAATTACCCCATCCGTCCCCTGGGGGGCAGAAAGACTGTTGAACCACTTAGTTGGGGTGGGGGCATTGCCTATGCCCATGGTGGGCAGACTCCACCCCTCTATTCTTTTTTTTTTTTTTTTAAAGCTTTCCCTGGCATCTATTGCGCTTTCTGCCCCCCTCCTTGTGGGGAGCAGATTTCGATAATTACCCCCATCTGCCTCATAGGGGGGCAGAAACACTGATGCCTCATTTATTTGGGCTGGGGGCATGGCCTTGGCGATGGTGTTCAGCCCCACCCTAATTTTTTTTAAATATGCTTTGCCTGGCATCTAGGGGGCTTTCTGCCCTCCCTCATGGGGGTAGATGGGTGTAATTACCCCATCTGTCCTCCGGGAGGCAGAAAGACTGATCACCCATTTTCTTTTGGGTGGGAGCATGGCCATGCCCATATTTGGCAGCCTCACCCTTATGTTTTATAAAAAAAATCTTTCCTTTGTGTCTAGTGGGCTTTCTGCCCCCATGGGGCAGAACGAGGGAAATTATGCCATCCGTCCCACAAGGGGTGGCAGACAGACTGGGGCAATTACATGTGCTGGGGGTGCACAAACCTTTGCCTAATGTGCCGCTCCCCCATCACTGGTGGCTTGTGGGTGGATCCCTGCCTGGGGATCGCTCTCCTGTGGCAATCCCCAAGCAGGGATCCACTGGGAAGAGATAGCATTGGAAAGAAGAAGTTCTCCCCTTTCCAACGATACCTATCTCAAAGGAATCAGTGCTCGTGGGGCTGAGATATGCCCCTGAGCACTGATTCAGTGAAAGTAAAACCATCCCATCGACTTGTTTTATTTATTATTATTATTGAAATGTTATATAGCGCAACAGCTACACACACAGGGTTTCCCGGTGCTTTTGCTACAGGTCAGGGTCTTGCAGGACACCACCTAATCAGAACATCCAAGTCTTCAGCTGTTTTTGAAAGATGGACAGTGAGGTGCAGTTTCTCAGGGGTTCCGGAAGATGATTCCACATCTTGGGGCTAAGGTAGGAAGAGGACCAACATCCCATATGTGCCAGTTTGACTCTGGAGACAGTACACAGGGACAAGTTACTCGAGTGCAGCAAGTGGGCAGGATCTCACCAGTTCCTGAATGTACTGTGGGCCCATCCTTGCCCTAGCCATGTGCACATAGCACAAAGCTTTAAATTGAATCTGCTTCTCCAAAGCGAGCCAGTGAAGCTCTCGGGAAGGGCTGATGCCAAAGTACGTTTTGGGAGTCTGTAAAGAAGCCTAGCAGCAAAGTTCTGGACAGCTTGAAAATGCCTTAAGAGGCCATATCAGCCCCTAGGTAAATGATGTTGCCGTAGTCCAATCATGAAAGAATTAAGGTCTGGATGGCTGTCCTTTGGCCTGAAAATGGGAACAGCCGAATGATTTTTCTCAACCATTTCAGGACACCAAAGTAGTTTGTGGCAACTTTAGCCACCTGAGGCTTCATGGACATCTTCTCATCCAGCCAGAGGCCAAGGTTCTTCTCCTTGGGGACTAGCTCCGGAACTACACTCAAGATTTCTGGCCAGTGGTGTGGTCCCCACAACAAAGGGTTCCTTACCAGCACTAATAGCTTAGTGTTGTCGCCATTGAGTTTGAGTGAATTGCTGTTCATCCACATAGAGGTCAAACCCAGGCAGGAGTTTAAGGACTTCAAATTGTTGCCCTGCGCAGATGATAGGGAGAAATTGATTTGTGTGTCATCTACATATGAGATTTGAGTAAAGCCACAGCTCTCCACTAAGTCTGCAAGTGGATGGACATAAATGTTAAATATCATCGGACTTAGGGCTGATCCTTGAGAAACTCCAGAGGTAAGGGTAGGGATTTTAAAGCGGCATTGGCGAGAAAAGCTGGAAAGGGAGTTCTTTTAAAAAAGATGTCATCCAGGACATAGCTGTTTCTTGAAGGCCCAGGTAAGCCAGTCTCTCTAGCAGAGTGTCATGTGACACAGTATCGAAGGCCATGCTAAGATCAAGTAAAATCAGCACGGCAGTCTCACCCTTATCCAGGAGCCGTCTAAGGTGTTCCTCACACTTACACTGGGACGAGTGTAAAAAAAGTTTGGGGCAACAGAAAGATGGAGAGTTGTTTGTTAACGTGTTTCTCCAAATGAAAACATGGAAATTAGTCTATAATTTTCCAATTGGTGGGGTCCAGATTTGGTTTCTTCAGGTGCACCAGAGGGGCCTTTAAGTGCCTCCCAAGTGTCTCCCAATGGCCGACCCCCGCACTGGAGAGGTAGTATGGCCATTGGCTGATGGCCACATTTAAAAGATTAAACAATGGACTATTTTGTCTGTCGTTATTAGAAAAACCCCATATTTCAGCAGGACATGTGAAATATTTTTCATATTTCACAGGGTCCTGTGAAATAGTTTCCGTATTTCATAGGTCCCTATGATATAGGTGCTATTTGGGCAATAAAAGCAACCAAATATCTATCTATCTATCTATCTATCTATCTATCTATCTATGTTTAGTGCAATGTGGTATGCATTGGCATTGTTGAGAGTGTAGAGGGTACCATGAATCACAAGACGTGAGCCTTCAGTGGATGAGGATGCCGTTCTCCTTTCTCTACAATGCTGAATAGTTGCATATTACATTCTGATCTTTTGCAAATTTGGTTTATGGTATAAATATTTGATTTAAAAATTATATTTACTGAAACCCAAAATTTCATAGATTAAATTTGTGCGGTAAGGTTCTAATGATGTTGAAGAGGGCTTTTGATTATTAAGAGAGCTGTTTCCCCATGTAAAGTCATTGTAATGTAATCTGAGAGGCAGTAAACATTGATTTTCTCATGCCAATTTCTAGGTTGTATGCTAAAGGAATTTGCTATTCATACTGTAATAATTAATGTGTGCTTATTAGCATGTGTGCTTGAAATAACATGACATAAATATGAAGAGAGATTACATAATGGGTAACTGTGTATTATGGGTGTGTTCTGCTATTAAGGTGTTCTGCTGACATCATAAACCAGGAGGCCAAAGCATAGGTTAACCATTGTTAAAATGCATTTATGGTTCTAAATTAAAACTCAAAAACCACTGAAATTTATATAGATATTACCACAATCCATAACTCTATATCAGCCATGCAAGCTATAACTCGCACACCAAAAACAATGCCTATGCACAATACCAACCAATAAAAGCAAAATGTAATTAAACAACGACACATAATCAAATCAGTAAATTAATCTAAATTGGGAGCAATCTCTGTCAAAGTGTAAGGGTAATGTGATATGCAATCTAATCTGTAGGATGATTTATAACATTTGGAACTGCGTTTGTTTCATTAAGTGTGAAGTCATGAGCACTGCATATGCTAATGTGATATAAATAAAGCGAACCATAGCTCAAATTACCCTTTGTATTTTTCAGTGAAGAATTGTTTTTTAATCATACACATATGCAACAAGTTCATGCACCGAAACAACCAGGGGCAGCAAGCCCCCCTCCCCGTGCACAGCTTTTGGCCGTGCACAGTGGGGGTTGGTCAGAGGGGCTGCAGCCAGTTACTCCAGCCAATCCTCCCAGGACAATCAAACCCTCTTGCTTTAGCTATGCATAGCAGGCGTGGGACACAACACTTGGCTTTTAGCTACATCTCTCACACAATCCTCTATGGGAGGCAATCCCTACTGCAAACAGAATTTGGCAGTGTGTAGCGGATTGGGCCGCAACCAACCTGGTCATGTGCCCAACTTGCAGTTGTGGCACAGTGACCCATTCCACTGTAGGTGGCCAACCCTTGCTGCACATGGCCTTTGGCAATGCACAACATGGGTTGGCGTCAGGGACTGACTGGACTGTGCACAAGCCCTGTTCAAACCCACAGTGTGCGGCCAACACACTGAATGTGGCTGTTGGCCAAGTGCATCTGCAGTGTCCTGAATACTTTTTCCCCATTTTTTAATGGTTTGTAAATCCTGAAGCCCAAGGAGGATCTGTGGGACCCAAGGAGGGTTCAGAATTTGAAATTCCAGCATTGGATTTGCCAATTCCAAATTAAAATAAATTCTTTGATATTTATGTTAATGCTGGGGGTACCATTGGGGGTCCCACCACATAGGCCTGAAGGTAAGGGT
This sequence comes from Calotriton arnoldi, assembly GCA_963921515.1. Lineage (NCBI taxonomy): Eukaryota > Metazoa > Chordata > Amphibia > Caudata > Salamandridae > Calotriton > Calotriton arnoldi. Next base: position 747,027 of record CAWUFW010007531.1, read on the forward strand.
AGGTACACCTTCTCCTTATGCCCTTTTTCTATTTCCCAACACTGTGCTCAGTATAGCCAATCAGGGCCAGCCAATCAGAAGGCAGTGGGCAACAGTAGAAAAAGCTCCCTAGCCCTATGGTGTGCATTTTTTTTTTTTACGGAATTCACAAGCTTTTGCATATCTATTGTGATCCACAAATTAATTGTCGAGATATATCTAAAGTTTAACATCTTTGCGCTCAGACCAGAACATTTTTTGAACTCTGAATTCCCAAAACGTACTGAGCAGGTTTACAACAAACCAAGCAACGGAACTTCCTTGAGTAAGATCTGTCTACACATCATGTTTGGTATAATTCCGTTCAGTGTTATGTTATGTTATGTTATGTTATATGGCTTTTGTATAGCGCAAATCACCTTCAGATCTCTAAGCGCTTCTAGAGAAGAGTGAGCAAGTCACTGGGGCAGAAATAAAACCAGCAGCAGTGGTGGAGGAAGATTACGCAGTTGTTAACGCCTCTCTAAATAAGAAAGTCTTTAAATGCTTCCTGAAGATGAGCAGAGCCGGTTCCCTGCGTAAGTACTCCGGCAGATCATTCCAGATCTGTGGGAGAAAAACAGAGAACGCTCTACCCCCCTTATATTTAGAGATGTACCTAGGGGAAACCAACCTACAAGCCTCAGAGGATCGCAGGGTCCGGCCAGGAACATATTTCTCCAAGCGAGCTTTTATATACTTGGGTGCCTGACCGTAGATTGCCTTGTGGGCAATACATAGACCCTTAAACTGCGCTCTCTGTTTAATAGGGAGCCAGTGTAGTTTATATAACAGAGGGGTAGCGCGTGTTTTTCTAGGAAGTCTAAAGATAAGCCTGGCCGCATTGTTCTGCACCACCTGTAATCTCCCAATAAGCTTCTGGGGGAGGCCGATGTAAAGGGCGGTCCCGTAATCCAGCCTGGAGATGGCAGTGGCAGAAGCAATTGACTGTAATGAGGATGTAGACAAAAGAGGAGCAAGTTTCCGTAGCTGCCTGATTAAACCAGTGCAGATACCTACTACCGTGGTGACCTGGCAAGACATAGATAATTCAGAGTCAATTTTCAGCCCCAGGCTTTTTACAACCGGGACTGGTACCGGGACTACACCTAGTTCCGGAGGCCAGAAAAGCTCACACCAAGGGATATTATTTGATGGAATGACTAGCAATTCGGTCTTATCCGGATTTATTTTCAATGAATTGGCCGTCATCCAATTCACAGTAAACCTGAGCAACTTTCTGGCCGACTCCTGGACCTGGCAGGAATTATTAAGCCGGATAAGAAGTTGAGTATCATCGGCATAATTGAAGACCTGACAGTCCATATGAGTCAGAGTCTCCACAAGGGTTGCAAATAGATATTAAAAAGAAGTGGAGATAGTGCAGAGCCCTGGGGTACCCCACATGCCAGAGAGCCCAGATCCGATATCTGCTCGCCCAGCTGCACTCTCTGAGTACGATCAGACAAAAATGACTTTAGCCATTGGTATGCTTGCCCGCTGATGCCCAGATTGGTGAGACGGTTCAGCAATATGTTATGGCTAACCGTATCGAATGCCGCTGACAGATCAAGTAGAATCAGGGCACTCGGCTGTTTATTGTCGACCATAACTCTGAGCTCATCCAGCACAGCCAACATCACTAGCTCTGTATTATGATGAGCTCTGAAGCCCGCCTGTCTACCTTGGAGTAACTGGTGGTCCTCCAAATACTTCGAAAGTATCTTTAATACGTACTGTTCCAACAACTTGGCTAGAAAGGTGAGCTGAGAAATGGGTCTGTAATTCTTTAGAGTCAGAGTATCTGCTCCAGGTTTTTTCGACAGGGGGGTAACCCTGGCTTCTTTGAAATTTATCGGTAAATAGCCCATAGTCAAAGAATTATTTAAAAGTTCCAGGATCTGCTTCTCCAGATCCTGGCAGGGCCAATTGAAAGATCCTTGGAGGACAAGGGTCTACCCGAGACCCTGATTTGGTGTGATTTGCTAATGATGCTAACGTGACTAAGTCAATTTTAGGGAAGTTAGAAAGCTGACTACTGGGGCAAAGGGAGGGGTAGGTCTGAAGGAGGGAACTGGGATTGGTAGGTGTTCTATCAATTTCCGAGATGATATCCTTAACTTTCTGAAGGAAGAAATCCTGGAAGGCATCACAATCTAATGATGCGATTGTGGACTTCTTCTCCGCTTTTTGACTCAATTCTTTCAGAATAGCGAAAGTCTCTTTCTGTTTGTTCTCTGCCTGAACAATCCTTCCTCATAGTACTCCGCTTTCCTTGCTAGGATAGCTGATTTATAGACGGAAAAAGGGCTTTATATGCATTTAGCTCTGTTGGCTCATAACTTTTCCGCCACCGCCTTTCAGCTTGGCGGAGATGTTGTTTTTTTTCCCTCAATGGTTCATTGAACCATGGGGCCCCCTTTCCTTTATCCCTAACTTTTTCTTTCCGTTCTGGTGCCACTATATCTATAGCTTGCTGTAGGTGGGTCAGTAAGGCTTCGCTTTCCTGGTCCAAATTGGCTATTTTCGTCCTAGGGGGCGGAATGGAGAGCAGGGTAGCTATTAAGTGATCTGCCTCAATGTTTTTCCACATTCTTACCCTTCTCCATAGGGGTGGGAGCTGTGATAATTGGCTATCGCTCGGGACCCAGCATCTAAGCAGCGAGTGATCAGACCAAGCACAAGGGCTGATATCTGTTATCTCTGCCCAAGGCTGTGAGGTCCAGATAAGGTCAAGAGTGTGGCCCTGTACATGGGTAGGACTATTGACCAATTGCTGAAGGTCCATCGAGAGACTCTCTCTGTGTCTTGTCCCAATGGTAGTTAAAATCCCCCACAACTAGAAGACGTTTATATCTGGAACATACATCAGTAATAAGTTCCAGAAAAAGCTCATTAAAGCTAGGAGTGGTCCTTGGAGGCCGATAAACTACCATAAGTACAATACAGGCTGATTTAAAGGAGATTCTTACCCCTAAGATATCTGCATTGTCACAATTTTCTGCTAATATTTTTGAGACCATTAGGCTCCTTTTAAAAAGGAACGCCACTCCCCCTCCTCTAGTGTCCCCTGGTCTATTTTGCCAGAAGGCATCAAAATCTGTTGGGACTGCTGCAATGATGTCTGGGGCTGACAAATCCCCTAACCAGGTTTCCGTAAGTGCCAAAATGTCTATATCACCATCTTGTAACAAAGAGAAAACCTCATGATGGTGCTTTTGTAAGGACCGTGTATTTAAAACAGCTACCTTTAAACCCCAAGCTGTAGGGATACGAACATTTTCCTGCATCATCAGACGAGATGCCCTGGGCATAACCTCGGCGCTGTTAGTCCTCAATAAGTTTTCAGCCAGCAACGTCGCCTGAACATTACCCTCTAAGATGTACTTACTCGCAGCAAGGGTCCGTAACAATTCCGCAGTGTAAATCAACCGGGGAGTAGGGGTCCTAGCCCCTGGTCCCGGCCGGGCGCGGACGGGCGCAGACAGGCTTGCCTTTGGCGCGCCGCCGGCGCGCCCGCTGCTCGCGTCTGCTGCGCGTCGGCCCCATCAGCTGGTTTTGAGACTGCGGTGGGCGTGTCAGTCAAAAAGACTAGAGCGCGTCTAAAAATGGCGGCGTACGATGAACTATCGGAAATGAGTGATTCCCATAAGCCCGTAACCGTCTACCCGTGCTCCCTCCACTCAATCAGCACTCTATAGCTGCGGTGGACCGGGGAGAGGTGATCGGCATACGGTGAGTAAATAAGGAAGATCAAATCGTTATGCCCCCAAACGTTTTAAAAAACACATTAGCAACCAATTGCAAAGAAAATGACCTTAAAATGTAATTATACAGATTCTAAAAATGAAGATTTCAAAGAAATCCCCCAAGCGCAGGGCCGTCAGCGTGTCCACCTTCCCGGCGCTACCTGTGCTTCTTTATGCTGCGCGTCGGCCCCATCAGCTGGTTTTGAGGCTGCGGTGGCGTGTCAGTCAAAAAGACTAGAGCGCGTCTAAAAATGGCGGCGTACGATGTACTATCGGAAATGAGTGATTCCCATAAGCCCGTAACCGTCTACCCGTGCTCCCTCCACTCAATCAGCACTCTATAGCTGCGGTGGACCGGAGAGAGGTGATCGGCATACGGTGAGTAAATAAGGAAGATCAAATCGTTATGCCCCCAAACGTTTTAAAAAACACATTAGCAACCAATTGCAAAGAAAATGACCTTAAAATGTAAAATTATACAGATTCTAAAAATGAAGATTTCAAAGAAATCCCCCAAGCGCAGGGCCGTCAGCGTGTCCACCTTCCCGGCGCTACCTGTGCTTCTCTATGCTGCGCGTCGGCCCCATCAGCTGGTTTTGAGGCTGCGGTGGGCGTGTCAGTCAAAAAGACTAGAGCGCGTCTAAAAATGGCGGCGTACGATGTACTATCGGAAATGAGTGATTCCCATAAGCCCGTAACCGTCTACCCGTGCTCCCTCCACTCAATCAGCACTCTATAGCTGCGGTGGACCGGGGAGAGGGGATCGGCATACGGTGAGTAAATAAGGAAGATCAAATCGTTATGCCCCAAACGTTTTAAAAAACACATTAGCAACCAATTGCAAAGAAAATGACCTTAAAATGTAAAATTATACAGATTCTAAAAATGAAGATTTCAAAGAAATCCCCCAAGCGCAGGGCCGTCAGCGTGTCCACCTTCCCAGCGCTACCTGTGCTTCTCTAAAAACAGTGTTTATTCTGTATTGAGGAGCAAGGAATCCTATGGGAGTTAAAATAGTAAATGTCACTCCCCCCCTACTTTTAGGCCCCTGCTTGACAGAGCTGTTCAAAACTTTTTTCAAAGAACTGAAAGTGGATGCACTTTAAAAAAAAAAACTTTTGCACAGATTTGTGAAAGAAATGGAATCAAGGTTATTAAGAAAACAAAAAATACCTTTTCAATGGAAACTCTGAAGTAATGATAATTACACAGGCGCAATAACCACTTTAAATATAATTGTAAATATTATACACATATATATACATATAGTATATTTCCTACTGGCGGTCGCCAGTAGGTAGTTATAGTTAGGACCTTGTTTCTATTCAAAAAGCATTTTTTCTTTTGCTAATATCTTTGGCGACGTTTGACGAATCTTCGCGAAATTTTCAAAACTAATGACCAGCTCAGGTCAGCTCCAGTCTTGAAAGTTTAGGGGTGATTTGTCAAGCGGGGGCCGAGAAAAAAGGGGGGTCCCAAAACACGTTCTCCCCATGTTAATTTCCTTAGGAATTTTGGAACAGGCTACAGCCCGAACTGCTGAACGGAATTACGCAAAATTTGGGAAAAAGGTAGCTCTTCAGAAAGCGACCTTTTTTTTTTAAATGGTGTAAATCCGTTCAGTAGTTCCTGAGAAATTCAAAAAATAAAAATATCGATTTCTGAGCACCGAGGAGGATTTGCGACTCCTCCCGAGCACGAGCTTCATTTTGATTGGCTACCAACACTCCAAACCAGGAAGTGTTGGCAGCCATCTTGTGACTCGGTAACCGAGTCACAAGAAAAAAGGTGATAAACAAGAATAGGGTGCAGGGTAGAAACACCCTGACCCCCTAGGCCTGCTCAGGGGGTCCCACAAGGACCCCCAGGGCCCAAAAAAGCATTAAAAAAAAAAATTGGCCGAATTTGCGCTGGGCGCCCGAATCCGGCCCAAAATAAAAAAAAAAAATGAAGTGTGGGCTCCCGCGCTTTGTTATCCTTAAGTCTACGGGTGGGCCAGGTCCCGGGGGCAATGTATAATTATATAGCAGGGGCCCGCGGGGGCCCCCGCAGCCCCGGGGACTGCCACCTCCCCGGGGCTTTACCCATAATGTGCAGGAGGTATGCAGCCCCCCCGCAGCCCCGGGGACTGCCACCTTCCCGGGGCATAATTTAAATATAGGCGGGGGCCTCGCGGGCCCCCCCAAGCCCAGGGGCTGCCACCTCCCCAGGGCTTTGAAAAATAATTAGTGTTGGGGGGGCTTGAGCCCCCCCACACTGCCCCGGGGACCACCACCTCCCCGGGCACTGTATATTTAAATACGGGGGTCTGTTGCGGACCCCCGGGGACCACCACCTCCCCGGGGCTATATTTACATTGGGAGTGGGGCCATGCGGCCCCCCTCCTGGAGCCCTTGATGACCCTGGGGACCGCCACCCCCAGGGCCGGCTCCTGCAATGTCCCGGGGTTCCCACCCCCTGGACATTGCCGCCCTGTCTTAGCAAACACTGCTTTGCTTCGTTGAAGTGAGAGCAGGATTGCTCTCGCTTCAACAAAGCAAAGCAGTACTGCTTTTGGGCAAGGGGAGCTGCATGTTAGCAGCTCCCCTTGCCCAAAAGCAATGCCGGCCCCCTCCCGGGAAAAATAGTGAATAAAACATTTTTTAAAAAGGAAGGCCGGCCCCGGGGATGGGGTCCCCGGGGCCATAATTGGCCTGAGGAGGGGGGCCATGTGGCCCCCTTACTGAATATTTAATTATTTAACAAAAAAAGAAAAGACGGCATCTCGCCGGAAGCCCCCCCCGCACCACTCTGCAAACGCGCCCCCTGGCGCAGTCTAAGTTGGGGGATTAAGTCCCCTTCATTCCTGAGGGATCCTGGGGGCCAACTAGCCCACCAGGTACCTCCAGTAAGCCCCACACAGTGGGATTGCTGAGAGGTGGTCCGAGGCCACGCCCTTTTATACACCACTCTGCAAACACGCCTCTTGGCGCACTGCTGGTGGGTGGACTTCATCCCCTGAGCAGCAGTGCGCCAGGAGGAGCGTTTGCAGAGTGGTGTAAAAAGGGGGCGTGGCCTTTGAGCACTCTCAGCAAACCAGCTTTATGGGGCTTACTGGAGGTAACAAGAGGGCTAGTTGGCCCCCAGGGACCCTCATGAGGAAAGGGGACTTCATCCCCCACCCAAGAGCACGCCAGGAGCTGCATTTGCAGAGTGGTGGAGAAAGGGGGCATGGCCTGTGTCCACCTCTCAGCAATCCCACTGGTTGGGGCTTACTGGAGTTAAGAGGTAGGCTAGTTGGCCCCTAACCACCCCCAGCAGGGAAGGGGACTTCAATCCCCATTCAAGAGCGCGCCAGGGAGCGCGTTTGCAGAGTAGTGGGCAAAGGGGGCGTGGCCTGTTATGAGAACTTAGCAATCCTGCTGTGTGGTACTTACCGGAGGTAATAGGAGGGGTAGTTGGCCCCCAAGGATGTCCTTGGGGGGTCAACTACCCCTCTTGTTACCTCCAGTAAGTCCCACACAGTAGGATTGCTAAGACGTCTTCGGAGGCCACGCCCCCTTTCTCCACCAATCTGCAAATGCGCCTCCTGGCAGACTACGGGATGGGGGTTGAAGTCCACTTTACTCCTGAGGGACTTTGGGGGCCAAGAAGCCCTCCTGGTACCTCCTGTAAGTTCTACGCAGTGGAATTCCTGAGTGCTGGTCGGAGGCCCAGCACCCTTTCTCCACCACTCTGCAAACGTGACTACTAGTTAAAGAAGCATTTGCAATGTAATAGGTTTCGCATTTGCAAGACTTAGAGCTATTGGTGTTGTAAATGTAAAAGTTTTTTACTAATGTTTTTTGGTGTAGAGTTGATGTACGTTGTGGGTAGTGGAATTATGTGGTATGTTGTGCAGTGAAATTATGTGAATAGAAAGTATGTGGTATTTAGTGTATAGGAATTATGTGGAGTGAGATAATGTGTTTTGGAGAGTAATTATGTGGTATTGTAGTCTGTGTTGTGGAGTGGTAACCTCAGGTTTAGTCTTCCTCTTTTCCATAAAAGCTAAACTATAAACTCAATGAGACACAAAAAAAGAAGGAACCACTGAGGAGCACTTCTGGACCTAGTCCGAGGTATGAGCAGGGCACTGGAATTATGTGACTGTTCGGCTGTACCAATTGTCACATAATTAAACATTTTCCGCATTTGCCAAATATTCCATCATCTGCTGCATAATCTGCAGATGTGAACAAAAAAAGCCTTGTTTCTAGCTCAAACGGCTCAAATGTTCCCAAAAATGCAGCTTCACATGTTACAGCGTGGTGGAGGGCCCTTTGCAAAGCTGGAATGGTCACGTGTTACTTATTGCTAAATGTGGGTGTTAAATTGGTACTAATGGTGCACAAACCTCTCTTCTTTCTGTGCCTCTCTTGCCTCTTTCTGCATTTCTCTTGCATGTTCCTGCACCTTTCTTCCTCTTTCTGCACCTCACTGCCTTCTTTTTGCACTTCACTTGCCTCTTTCTGCACTTCTTTTGCCCCTTTCTGCACTCCTCTTGCCTCTTTTTGCACCTCTGTTGGTTCTTTCTGCACCCCTTTTGCCTGTTTCTGCAACTCTCTTGCTTCTTTCTGTAGTTCTCTTACCTCCTTCTGCACCTCACTTGCCTCTTTCTGCACTTCTATTGCCTCTTTCTGCACCTCTTGCCTCTTTCTTAACCTCACTCTCTTCTTTCTGTACCCCTCTTCCCTCTTACTGCTCTCTCTTGCCCTCTCTTGTCTCTCTCTGCACAACTGTTCCCTCTTTCTGCACTCCTTTTGCCTGTTTCTGCAACTCTCTTTCCTCTTTCTGCAGTTCTCTTGCCTCCTTCTGCACCTCACTTGCCTCTTTCTGCACTTCTATTGCCTCTTTCTGCACCTCTCTTGCTTCTTTCTGCACTTCTCTTGCTTCTTTCTGCACCTCTCTTGCTTCTTTCTGCACCCTTCTTCCCTTTTTTGCATACCTCTTGCCTCTTTCTGCTGTTCGCTTGTCATTATCTGCACCTCTCTTGCCTCTTTCTGCACCTCACTTGCCTCTTTCTGCACTTCTCTTGCTTCTTTCTACACCTCTGTTGCTTCTTTCAGCAATTCTCTTGCCACTTTCTGCACTTCTCTTGCTTGTTTCTGTACCTCTCTTGCATCTTTCTGCACCTCTGTTGCATCTTTCTGCACCTCTGTTGCCTCTTTCTGCACCTCATTCGCTTCTTTCTGCACCCCTCTTGCCTATTTTTGCACCCCTTTTTTTCTTTCTGCACCTCTCTTGCGTCTTTCTGCACCCCTGTTCCCTCTTTCTGCACCTTTCCTGCCTGTTTCTGCACCTCTCTTGCCTCTTTCTGTACCTCTGTTGCTTCTTTCTGCACTTCTCTTGCTCTTTCTGCACACATCGCACCTTTTTCAGCACCTCAGTTGCTTCTTTCTGCACTTCTCTTCCTTCTTTCTGCACCCCTCCTGCCTTTTTCTGTACCTCTCTTGCCAATTTGTGCATCTCTCCTACCTCTTTCTGCACTCCTCTTGCCTCTTTGTGCACCTCTTTTGCTTCTTTCTGCACTTTTCTTGCCTCTTTCTGTACCCCTCTTGCCTCTTTCTGCACCTCTGTTGCTTCTTTCTGTACTTCTCTTGCCTCTTTCTGCACCCCTTCCGCCCATGTCTGCACCTCTGTTGGTTCTTTCTGCACTGCTCTTGCTTCTTTCTGCACCTCTGACTTAGAGGTAGTTTTAATCCCCCTACCCTATTATGTACTAGGGCCTTACAGGGGAGGTCATCCCAATCACAGGGGTACCCCAACCCATAGTGTACCCTAATGTATGTAGGTGTTTTCACTGTATTCTAAGTGTCTTTCAGCATAGCACTGGTTCAGGGCCTGGTTAGTCAGAGTCAGTTACCACCAGTACCAGTCAGCAAAAAGTTGGGGGCACAGGATCAGTTTGCAACAAGGCCTCTTTCTGCACCTCTGTTGGTTCTTTCTGCATATCTCTTGCTTCTTTCTGCACCTTTCTTCATCTTTCTGGACTTCTATTGCCTCTTTCTGCATTTCTCTTGCTTCTTTCTGCACCTTTCTTCCTCTTTCTGCACATGTCCTACCTCTGTAGGCATAGTTAGAAATTTTCATTTAAAAAACCTTTGAAATTCACTGAAAAAACCATAGGTTTCAGAGACATTATAGTTAGAAATTAGCATTTAAAAAACCTTTGAAATTCACTAAAAAAACCACAGGTTTCAGGGACGTTATAGTTAGTTGGACATTTCACTCGTACAAAAGCAGAGAAATTCGACCGTTGTAGTTAGTTGAGCTAACCATAACTCGCGGCCCGCAATGCACTGCTGATGACGTCACATATTACATCATTCATGACATGGTCAGTGACATCACTGATGTCATCTCAAATGACATCACTGATGACATCATCCTCGTGATAATCTGATGCACCTCCTCACACCCTAATATAACCTTTGATGTCCCTTTCTATCTCGGCGTGGATAGCACTGCGCTAATCCTATGCTTAAAAACTTTGATAGAAAAGCAGACATTTGAGGTGAGCAAATTTAGAGTGTCGCTGGTGTGGAGAGTGCTCTTACTGGAGCTGCTTTCCACCTAAACTTGAGAACTACCCAGAGTTCTCTGCTTCTGTTTTTGCATAATTTATTCGTCACTCTATGCCTGAAAGGGTTTTGTTTTGACTTATACTGGGTGCTCCCTTGTGTCTGGACAAATACCTCTCTGAAGAGCTCTAACGAGAGCGAAACACATGTCAGGGGTTGCTTTTATTCATTTCAGGTTGGCTTGGATGGTATTTTACCAATCCAAAGCTGTAACATTGTGCCTGAAGTGGTAAAAGGCTTTGGCCATTTTACAGCTCGGCAGGGATAGCACTGCGCTAATCCTATGCTTAAAGACTTTGCTGTAAAAATGGCAAAAGACTTTGTCCCTTTCTATCTCGGCGTGGATAGCACTGCGCTAATCCTATGCTTAAAAACTTTGATAGAAAAGCAGACATTTGAGATGAGCAAATTTAGAGTGTCGCTGGTGTTGAGAGTGCTCTTACTGGAGCTGCTTTCCACCTAAACTTGAGAACTACACAGAGTTCTCTGCTTCTGTTTTTGTATATATATATATATATATATATATATATATATATATATATATATATATATATATATATATATTACTATATTACTGGATTGGATGGATTGCGAAGCAACAACATATCGCAAAGAGGGGCTGGCAGTAGTCCATTCAAGTCTAAATCTACCTTTTTGCCAGTCATGCCAAAGGATGCCATTGACATCTATCATGAGAGAGTGACTGAGGACATAAAAACCTATACCATCAAGTCAAACACAAAAAACGCAATAAACAGTATAACAAAATACAATATGCTAAATTAATTAAAACATTGAAAGACAATCATGAGGTAATTATCAACAAATCAGATAAGGGCGGGAACATTGTGTTATGGCCCAAAAAGGAATACCTACTAGAAGCCAAGAGACAGCTTAACAATGAAGAATGCTACAAAAAAAGTACCACTAAGGAATATAACAACGCTAAGGAAATCCTTAAGAAAGAATTACAAAAGTGGAAAAGGGAGGGACTGATATCTACTGAAGAATATAAATATATGTACATCGAATATCCAGTGGTCCCTAATATATATTTTATCCCGAAGGTCCACAAAAACATCACACCCATACTGGGCAGACCCATCATCTCTGCGATCAACAGTATGGGGGAACACATTGCACAATATGTGGATTACTTTTTACAAGACATTGTTAAAGCGCTACCAACCTATGTCAAAGACACAGGGGACTTTTAGTCAAACTAGGTACAATAAATTGGGCAGAGGACTTTATGTTAATTATATTGGACATTGAGTCCTTATACACAAGTATAGACCATCAGACCGGCCTCAATGTGGTCAGGCATTTCCTTGATACAAGATCTTTGAACTTTTATAATCATAACAAAATGCTATTGGACCTCATCTCGTGGTGTCTGCACAATAATTATTTTTTGTTTGGCATAGAAATGTATAAACAACTGAGAGGTGTAACCATGGGGGCCTGTTTCTCCCCCAGCTATGCATGCTTGCATGTGGGCTGGTGGGAGGAACAGGTCCTGAAAAAAGTACACAAAGATGAATACAATCAACATGTTATGCACTGGCTGCGATATATAGATGACGTTTTTATTGTGTGGAAGGGCAGTGAGGAGAGTGCCAGGAAATTCATCCCAGAGCATTAACATCAATTCTGTCAACCTCAAATTCACCTCACATATGAGTCGGAAAAGTATTGAATTTTTAGATGTAAGAGTGTACATAAATGAGGGAAAAATAGAAACAACACTATTCCGTAAGGAGACAGCTGGCAATGTCACATTACATGCCAGCAGCTCTTACCCTTTACATCTTATAAAAAGTATCCCGTATGGAGAATTACTTAGATTAAAACGTATTTGCAGTGTACAAAAAGATCTGGAAAACTGCACACAAGAAGCACTTACCAGACTCAGAAAGAGAGGCTACAGCGAAAAAATATTGAGGGAGGCAGAAAGAAAGGCAGATGCAAGACCCAGAATGTCACTCCTACCTAGAACAAATGTAGAAATAGAGCCCACAGATAAGGATGAAAGTCCCAGACTCATCATGACATACAGCAAGCAAGAAAGAAAAGTGAGATCTATTATGAATAAGAACTGGCCCATTGTTTTAACTGATGGTGTTCTGGGCACAAGACTCCCCCCGCAACCTAACATCACTTTCAGGAAATCTAAATCCAGGCGGTCACAACTAGTAAAAGCTAGTCCAGAATTAGGTCCAACCACTACATGGCTCAAACCTAAACAGGGATTCATCAAATGTTCAACATGCCGAGCATGTAAGTTTGGTAAAGACACTACACATTACAACACTCCATTTTGCTTGGAAGAAATTGCCATTAGAGGCAGTTACAATTGCAGGACAGAGTTTGCAGTTTATGTTCTGACATGCACCTGTGGCTTGCGTTACGTTGGGAGTACCAAGCTACAGGTGCATGTTAGAATATTGCAGCATTTAAGAGCAATCGTAAACAATGACACTGCATACCCTGTGGCACGTCATTTTAAGAGTGTCCACAACAACGATTTAAATTGTTTAAATTATTACGTTGTTGATGCCATCCCTAAATTTAGAAGAGGTGGCAATAGGGAGAAGCTCCTGAGGCAACTGGAAACTCAGATGATCCTTGAGTTTGAATGTAAGACACCAAATGGATTAAATAACACAGAAGACATGCATAATTTTTTGTAAATCAATTAATCTGTGCCCCTTTGCCATCAATTCTAAACTGTGACTTGTACATAATTCGGCAATTAAAAATAGCATGTTAGCGCTGCTACCCTGACACAATAAGAGAGAAAAAGATATTAAAAAATCTTTTATTCCAGGTGTTTTTATAAGTAATTGGGGTTTTATATTAGCACTAGCACTTTATATTTTTTTAAATATTGTACTTTTTTTTTTAGCACTCAGCACTTTTAGGTAGCATATTTTGCACATTGCTGATGCTGCTAAGCACAGAAGCACTTTTAGAAGAAATGATCAGTTCATGATTATAAACACAGATCATGTATTCATAATATATGGAGATAAACATAATATGAAGATAATCAATATCTATACGATAGGACTTTCTGCCATAGGCATTTGGGACACGAGCCTATGTTCACATGTGATGACTATAAGAACCTGTTGGTCATGGCACTATTACAATCCAGCATTTATGCTGACATTAGTTACTATGGCGATCAAAAATAGGCTTGACATTACTATTCAAAAACAGTACATAAATTGAGTTATAGATAGATGAAATTGCGGGTAGAATCAGCATTGTGATTCTTTTACTGCTATATGCATTTTCTTATGTATGTATATTTGTGTATGAATGATATATATTTATAGATATTTAATTATTTATTTATATATGTATTACATTTTTGACTATTTGGTGCCTTTTGATCGCCTAATTTGAGGATTGTTTGCCATTTCATTTTAAATAATGTTAACACGGATGTCCCGCCTACATAATTCACAAATGCAGTTGTCGATCTATTGGCATGAAAATATGAAAAGCTGATCTGTAGTGTTTCTTCTATGGCAATTAAACACGTGACACTTGGTGGGAGTGAATGTAACAAGCATAAAAAGTATGGCGGACTGCGTTCTGATATGTGAACAAGGGCACGGAGGTGCTCGAAACGCTTCGAACCGTGGTGTGTAAGAAATAAACCTTGCCATCCTATTTTGGAGTCCGTTACTCTCTTTTTCGTCGTATGGAAATTTGGAGAGTTTTCTTTGGTTCAGATATATATATATATATATATATATGTATATATATATATATATATTTACTGCTCCGCCATGCACCAGCTCGGTGCACTCACGGACGGGTGCCGGTCATGCGGGGGTGCTCCCACATATCCATTCTGCTCCACACTCCTCCGGGAAAAACTCCTCCCAAGGATCACAGCACTCAAGGGGGCAGGTTCAAAAAAACTTTATTCCAGAGCCTCAGGCACAGACGCGTTTCGGCTAACTGCCTTTGTCAATGTTTACCTCGAAAAGCTTTCTGCCACCATTTTTAAACATTGCATTTCCGTGTAGCAAAACAGAAAATGGACTAATTCTTGTTAAAAACTCTTCAACATTCGCCGTATATATCGGCGCCATTTTGAACCATTTATCTTTGAAAGAGAATTCTACTCATTAACACAATTTCTGAGTCAAAGGACAATATAAGCATAACCATCTTCACAACAAGTAAGAATTAATCGTTGTGTGTTATTATCAGACAAATCTCAGCTCTGAAATCATAATACATCGGTGCCCATTATATAACATGGTATATACCGTAAATCTGTCAATACAGATTTATCCAACATCATCCTCTGTTGTAATCATGCCCTGAATGGGCATTCGCTCATATTGCGATCATGTCTCTCATTCCAATTACGCCCTGAATGGGCATTACCACATATAATAAGACCGTAACCAAAGTATATTTCATAACAGAATTTCAATCAACTCCAGGACGTCTCCTAGGGAACAACCTGATTGCTACACCACTAATAGTTCCTAATAAATATAGAAATGGTATTAACTAAAGCAGAACTGAGTTTCATATATGTTTCAATAGTTCATCAAGTTCCTCATAAGATCACTTACGAGCATTCAATCTATACAATATATACATGACTAACACAGAGTGGAAAGAGGGTGAAGGAAGAAAAACTAGAAAACAATGCATTACATCTAAGTTAATCTAAGTAAATGTTTCTAGGTTGACAAAGTTAATCCATGCACCCACCTATAAGGAGAGTCCCACTTTTACTTTGTCACATTATCTGATCACAGGCACTACAGACCAGGTTAGTAATATTAAATCCAACCTTTCCTAATCCCCCAAATGGATCGCCAATTCCTCACTGCTGTTAAGTCCTAGAGGGGCCTTGGGGAAGTAAAAGAGTCCTGAATTATCACATTCCCTCTGTGAAGGGTACGAAGAAAATTAGAAAATGTCTTACCTGTACCACACCATACACAGTCTATTGCCTGTATTGTCCGTGTGGCCTAAGATACATAGGCAGCACGATACATCCCACAAAAATCAGAATTTTAGAGCATATGAGGGCCATCTCCAATGGAGATGAAGCCTACCCTGTTGCCCGACATTTTAATAAGGAACATCAGCGCAACAGGGAGCTTCTTAGTTATTTCTGTGTTGACCATATACCAACGAATATTCGGGGAGGAGATAGAATCTTGAGGCTTAGGCGATTAGAGTCACGGTATATTATCGATCTTCAGACCAAGGCCCCTCTAGGACTTAACAGCAGTGAGGAATTGGCGATCCATTTGGGGGATTAGGAAAGGTTGGATTTAATATTACTAACCTGGTCTGTAGTGCCTGTGATCAGATAATGTGACAATGTAAAAGTGGGACTCTCCTTATAGGTGGGTGCATGGATTAACTTTGTCAACCTAGAAACATTTACTTAGATTAACTTAGATGTAATGCATTGTTTTCTAGTTTTTCTTCCTTCACCCTCTTTCCACTCTGTGTTAGTCATGTATATATTGTATAGATTGAATGCTCGTAAGTGATCTTATGAGGAACTTTATGAACTATTGAAACATATATGAAACTCAGTTCTGCTTTAGTTAATACCATTTCTATATTTATTAGGAACTATTAGTGGTGTAGCAATCAGGTTGTTCCCTAGGAGACGTCCTGGAGTTGATTGAAAGTCTGTTATGAAATATACTTTGGTTACGGTCTTATTATATGTGTGAATGCCCATTCAGGGCGTAATTGGAATGAGAGACATGATCGCAATATGAGCGAATGCCCATTCAGGGCATGATTACAACAGAGGATGATGTTGGATAAATCTGTATTGACAGATTTACGGTAGATACCATGTTATATAATGGGCACCGATGTATTATGATTTCAGAGCTGAGATTTGTCTGATAATAACACACAACGATTAATTCTTACTTGTTGTGAAAATGGTTATGCTTATATTGTCCTTTGACTCAGAAATTGTGTTAATGAGTAGAATTCTCTTTCAAAGATAAATGGTTCAAAATGGCGCCGATATATACGGCGAATGTTGAAGAGTTTTTAACAAGAATTAGTCCGTTTTCTGTTTTGCTACACGGAAATGAAATGTTTAAAAATGGTGGCGGAAAGCGTTTCGAGGTAACATTGACAAAGGCAGTTAGCCGAAACGCGTCTGTGCCTGAGGTTCTGGAATAAAAATGTTTTGAACCTGCCCCCGTGAGTGCTGTGATCCTTGGGAGGAGTTTTTCCCGGAGGAGTGTGGAGCAGAATATATATATATATAAATTCACTGAAAAAACCATAGGTTTTAGGGACAGTTATAGTTAGTTGGACATTGCACTCGTACAAAACCCGTGAAATTCCCCGTTATAGTTAGTTCAGCTAACTATAACTCGCGCCCCGCAATGCACTGCTGATGACGTCACATATTACATCACTCATGACATGGTCAGTGACATCACTGATGACATCACTGATGACATCTCAAATGACATCACTGATGACATCATCCAGTGACTGTGTGTTTCTGTAAAGTTTAAATATTTTTAATATATATAGGGAAAGGCGTATTGAAGAATGAGTGGGTGTATAAGTGTGTGTATGGATGATTTAGTAGGTGCGTGACTAATTCTATAAGCGAGTGATTAAACGTATCTTACTGAATGCATGGGTTAGTGACTAAACTGGGTTAATGTCTGTATCTGTCTGTTGCTGTGTAAGTGGCTGCATGGGTTTGTGAATAGCTACATGAGTGTCTATAAGAGTTATTGATTTGTTGTCTGAGTATCTGTATGGGTGCCTGAGTGTTTGTGTGGATGGGGTGTGTGCGACTGTGCATAGATGTGTGAGTGGGTGATTCACTGGGTGGATGGTTTCAAGAGTGCATCTGTGATAGACTGTATGGGTGGGTAAGTGTGTGTAAGAGTGTGTTAGTGAGTGAATGTATGTCCCAGTGGTACATGTGTGAGTAACTACATATGTGAAAGGCAGTATATATGTGTATTGGAGTATATAAATAGCTATAAGCGAGAGTGAGTGATTGTGATAGTGGCTGTATGGATGAGTGTGTGCTTGTATCAGTGATTGTATAAGAGCGTAACAATGTGCTAGTATTTGTATGATTAAGTGAGCTGGTGTGTGTATAACTGTATAGGTGAGTAAATGGCAGTGTGTTTAATTATTTGCATGACTGACTAGGTGTGTGAGTACCTCTATGGATGAGTGGCGGTGTTTGAGTGTCTATATAGGAGTAAGAGTGCATATGATTGTCCTGTACTGAGTGACCATAAGTATGAGTGACTGTACGGGTGAGTGAGTGGATGTGTGTGTGTAGACCTAAGAATCAGTGAGTGGGTATGTAGTTATTGGTGTTGGAGTGTCTATGGTTTTGCGAATGGCAGTCTGTAATTTAGATTGGGTGTATCAAAGGTTATATTAGGGTGTGAGGAGGTGCATCAGATTATCACGTGGATGATGTCATCAGTGATGTCATTTGAGATGTCATCAGTGATGTCATCAGTGATGTCACTGACCATGTCATGAGTGATGTAATATGTGACGTCATCAGCAGTGCATTGCGGGCGCGAGTTATAGTTAGCTGAACTAACTATAACGGGGGAATTTCACGGGTTTTGTACGAGTGCAATGTCCAACTAACTATAACTGTCCCTAAAACCTATGGTTTTTTCAGTGAATTTCAAAGGTTTTTTAAATGCTAATTTCGAACTATAACTTATCTGAAACCTATGGTTTTCTCAGTGAATTTCAAAGGTTTTTTAAATGCTAATTCCTAACTATAACATGTCTGAAACCTACGGTTTTTTCAGTGAATTTCAAAGGTTTTGTAAATGACAATTTTTAAATGTATTAATTGTTATATTAATTTTTTCATACTGATTTATTACATTTTTAGAATTTTTTTTTTTACATATTTTATTTTTTAAATTACATTGTAATTACATTATACATTACATTACAAAAATACTTTCTCAGAATGAATTACTTTAGTTTAAATACTTTGCACATAGGCAATAGACTTTTAAGTACAGTAGTTACAGTTGTTGCAATGGGCACCACATTTTCAAACACAATGCAACATTCAGCTCAATGTGAATTTCTAGTTAAATGCAATTAGTTACTTTATGGATTACTTTTCTAACCACAGGACTGGATCCTAGATTCAGTCCTGGTACATCTCCTGTAAACAGTTGAGTAAAAGCGTTTTGGTTACAGTCGTGATTTTTAAGGAATATTATTGTATTTTAAAAGTTGACACTTAGAAACTTTTTCTCATAGAATCACCAATGTTATCCTATGGAAGGAAATTCACTTAGCAGGTAAAAACTGTTATCGTTACTTTTTCTTACTCAGTGTTGGATCCTGGATCCAGCACTGGTGCATCTCCTGTAAACAGTTGAAAGAATGCGTTTAAGTCATACAGGCGATTTTTAAGGAATATTTGTAGTTTGTGAAAATCGACACTTTGAAACTTTTCTGCTGAAAACCAGACAATGGATTCCTATGGAAGAAAATATAAGTTACTGGTAAGTACGGTTAAAATTACTTTTCAGGACCAGTACTGGGCTGAAAGATGCAGCACTGAGGTCTCTCCTGATAACAGGTGAGTAAATCGGAATTCGTATTTCGGCTGATTTTAGAGGAATATTTGTATGTTTCAAAATCAACACTTAGAAACTTTTTCAGCAAAAAGCAGGCAATGATATCCTATGGAAGGAAATTCAAGTTACTGGTAAGTACGGTTAAAATTACTTTTGAGGATCAGTACTGGGCTGAAAGATGCAGCACTGAGGTCTCTCCTGATAACAGGTGAGTAAATCGGAATTCGTATTTCGGCTGATTTTAGAGGAATATTTTAAAGTTCCAAAACTCCACACTTAGAAGAATTTCCAAGTGAAACCAGTCAATGTTAGCCTATGGAAGGAAATTCAAGTTACTGGTAAGTACGGTTAAAATTACTTTTCAGGACCAGTACTGGGCTGAAAGATACAGCACTGAGGTCTCTCCTGATAACAGGTGAGTAAATCGGAATTCGTATTTCGGCTGATTTTAGAGGAATATTTTAAAGTTCCAAAACTCCACACTTAGAAGAATTTCCAAGTGAAACCAGTCAATGTTAGCCTATGGAAGGAAATTCAAGTTACTGGTAAGTACGGTTAAAATTACTTTTCAGGATTAGTACTGGGCTGAAAGATGCAGCACTGAGGTCTCTCCTGATAACAGGTGAGTAAATCAGAATTCGTATTTCGGCTGATTTTAGAGGAATATTTGCACAATGGTGAAGGGAGGGGTCGGGGCCTGAGGTGACATCTGTGCAAACGCGCCCCGTGGCGCGTTTTAAGTTGGGGGATTAAGTCCCCTTGAATCATGAGGGTCCCTACGGGCCAACTAGCCCACCAGGAACCTCCAGTATGCGCCAGGGGCTGCGTTGCAGAGACATGTACCGAGGCCACACCCCTTTTACACCTCTCTGCAACGCAGCTCTGTGGCGCTTTCTGGACGTACCTGTTGGGCTAGTTGGCCCTCAGGGACCCTCAGGATTGAAGGGATTTAATTCCCCATCTTAAAACGCGCCACGGGGCCTGTTTGCACACATGTCACCTGAAGCCCCGCCCCTCCACCACTGTGCAAACGCGCCCAGTGGCGCGTTTTAAGTCGGGGGATTAACTCCCTTGAATCCTGAGGGTCCCTGGGGTGCAACTAGCCCACCATATACCTCCAAAAGCGCCACAGAGCTGCGTTGCAGAGAGGTGTAAAAGGGGCGTGGCCTCTGTACACCTCTCTGCAAGGCAGCCTCTGGCGATACTGGAGGTTCCTGGTGGGCTAGTTGGCCCCAGGGACCCCCAGTATTCAAGGGGAATTCGTTCCTCCTCTGCAAACGCGCCAGGGGCGCGTTTGCAGAGTGGTGAAGGAAGGGGCGGGGCCTGCGGGCCCAATCGTTTTTTTTTTTCCTCTGAAGGGGGCTGTGTGGCCCCCTTCCTTTTTCCTATTTTTAGGCCCTGGGGACCCCATCCCCCAGGGCCTTACCCCTTTTTTTTTTTATTAAAATTTAAAAAAACGGGAAGGGGGCCGCGTGGCCCCCTTCCCTGGGCCTGTATTGGCCCCGGGGACCCCATCCCCGGGGCATGGCCTCTTTTTTTATTTGGAGGGGGCTGCGTGGCCCCCTCCTCAGGCCATTTAAGGCCCCGGGACCCCATCTCCGGGGCCGGCCTTGCACTTTTTTTTTTTTTTTACTTTTTTACTTTTGGGAGAGGGGGCTGCGTGGCCCCCTCCGTGGCCACTTATGGCCCCGGGGCCTGGCCTCTCGTTGGGGACTGTGGGGGTCCCCAAACCCCCACAGTCCCGCCGGCTCCCCGTGTCCTACGGGAGCCGGCATTGCTTTTACACATGGGGAGCAGCTAACATGCTGCTCCCCATGTGGAAAGCAATCAGCTTTGGATATTGGAAGAGAGAGCAGGTTTCCTGCTCTCTCTTCCAATATCCAAAGCAGTTTGTAATGACAGGACGGAGCCGCGAGGCTCCCGTCCTGTCATTGCAAACAGCAGTGTCCCGGGGTAGGCACCCCGAGACACTGCAGGAGCCGGCCCTGGGGGTGGCGGTCCCCAGGGCCACCACAGGCTCCAGGAGTGGGGCCGCGCGGCCCCCTCCTTACATTTTGAAAGCCCCGGGGAGGTGGTGGTCCTCGGGGCTTGGGGGTCCAAAACGGACCCCCATTGTAATTTTTCTTAGTGCCCCGGGAGGTGGTGGTCCCGGGGCATGTGGGGCTGGAGCCCCCACACAGGTTTTTCAAAAATAAAAAAGAAGCCCCGGGAGGTGGCGGTCTCCTGGGCTGCGGGAGGGCTCAGAGCCCTCCCGCACCATTATACATAAAGCCCCGGGGGTGGTGGTCCCCGGGGCTTGGGGGCCCTTAGAGGCCCCCACACATAAAATTAACCCCCCCAGCATGCCCCCGGGACTTGGCCCACCCGGGGCCATTAACATCGAAGCGCGGAGACCGCGCTCGATTTTTTTCGGCAGGATTCGCGAACCCTGAGCGCATCCTGCCGATTTAAAAAAAAAATATATATTTTTTTTTGCCCAGGGGTGTCCTTGTGGGACCCCTGAGCAGACCTAGGGGGTCAGGGTGTTTCTACCCTGCCCCCTTTGTGCGCTTTGCGCACTTGTTTCTGTCCCTCGGTTCTACCGAGGGATAAAATGGCTGCCAACACTTCCTGATTTGGAGTGTTGACAGCCAATTAGCATGCAGCTCGTGATCGGGAGGGTGCGCGAATCCGACGCGGCCATAGATATATCTATCTTTTTACTTTTGATTTTCTCAGCAACTACTGAACGGATTTACACCATTTAACAAAAGGGTTCTTTCTGAACCAAGAACTACCTCTTTGCCAAATTTGGTGTAATTCCGTTCAGCAGTTCGAGCTGTATCCGTGTCTAAAGTTTCCTATGGAAAATTGCATGGGGAAAACGTGTTTTGGGACCCCCTTTTTCTCGGCCCCCGCTTGACAAATCCCCGAGACTTTCAGGGTAGGAGCGGACCGGAGCGCCCCACAAAGTTTGAAAATTTTGCGAAGATACGTCAACCGGCAAGAGAGTTATTTCAAATAGAATGTCGCGGATTTCCTATGGATAATAGGTCGTAACTATAACTATCTACTGGCGACCGCCAGTAGATTATATATATATATATATATATATATATATATATATATATATATATATATATATATATATATATAATTTACAATTATATTTAAGGTGGTTATTGCGCCTGATTAATTATCGTTACCTCAGAGTTTCCATATATATATATATATATATATATATATATATTCCAAATTTAATCCTTAAATGGCTAAACATACATACAGACAAGCATGTTTTATTCAAACATGTTTAGCTATTATTATATTCCATTGTAATTAGCTACTTCTCCAGGTCCTCTTTCTAAAACCGTGCTTCAAGAGTTAATCGATAACATAAACTGAAGTCTGCATCATCAAAGTCTAAGAATTGTTAGTTGCGATTGAGCAATATTCTAAGGAAGTAACGCATATCGCCCGTATCGAGTGATGCCTTTGTTTGCCCGAATATCCCGCTATCCATCATGTCATAATCAATGCATTTTCAGGATTCGCCCGAGCCGGTTGTTGGGCCTGTGTGTCCCTCTCTGCCTGTTCTGACTCTGAACAGGTTCATTCAGCTGTTGTCTGCTAAATCCTACAGAAAAGAACAATGGCTTCTGATCTGCCTTTTATGGCTTCTTGGGACCAGTGGTCCGCACTATAGCCCTGTCCATTGATTAACCGGAGTGAAAACAAACGACACATGGCTAAGATGATGTTGGAGGAGGATTGAGGCCACTTCATTAAGGGTTTAAGAGGGAACCTTTTCTTCTTCTGAGCTTGTTCGAAACTTTTCAGGTCTCCATATAATCACGTAATTCTCTCTAAGTAACAAGAGAAGCTTGCTGCACAGCGAGGGGCCTTTTGACACGTGACAACTCAGAAAGATAATTTATATATAAATTTCTTCATGGTTTTGTCTAGAGCAAACCAATTTAGCTTTACTTTGTCAAACTATTTTATTAGTTTCTCAATGGAAGTGCGCGCGGCTACACTGCTCCGTGTTTGACCAAGGAGCCAAAAGACAAATAAAAAAAGTTTCATGTCTAAATCGTCAAGTTTAATAGCAATTTCATATGCAAGGCACTCGAATTTATTATTTCTTTAACTAGATGATTCTAGTGGAAATGCTAGAAAAGCAACAACTGCATTTTATCATCTTTAAAGGCAGTTGATTGGTGCTTTCCGCAGTCTGCGACATTTTAGTAGCCCAGTTTGTAACAAAGTGCTGCAGGAGATTCCATATGTTGGATAGTATCAGATAAAATAAAATGGCACTGTACACGAACATGAAACTCCCTAATCTCTCAACGAATATTTCGCACCCGGGAGCAACTGATGTTTAATAAATAACAATAGATCACTAACTCATAGCATACATTAAATAGCATATATTTTGATTAAGATGCTTCTTCACAATGTTGATTTTACGTATCCTACATCTGTCCTAATTTCTATTTTTTTATGTTATCACCTTAGTACAAGGGGCACTCTTCCTGTTCTTCTCTGCATTTTAAGGAAACATCCATACATTTTTTTTTTTTTAATAGCATCTGAAGAAGTTGGAACTATAATTCTTATTTAGGACCCTCATTCCTAAATTCAAGCCATGTTTTACCTAAATGAGTAGTCATACATTTTTAGGTTCCTGTTCAGAGAAAACTTGTTTTAGCGTGTGTGTGTTTGATCATCTAAGAGGCCACTACTGATCTAATTGAGAATCAAGCTGCATATACTTAGCTGACAAAATTGGCTTCCTTCCCGTCAGTCATCCAGAGAAAAGGAAGCAGAATTAGGGGTGCAAATCATCTAATATACACCCAAAGTACAAGGCAGCACCTCACTGCTCGTGCCTCATGAGGTGTGTACCAGACAATGCATGCAATAGACACTTAAAAGCAAAAGGATTTGCACCAAGAAACTACCCAGCAAAAGAGCACAGACTGCACCTCTCACACTCGATTCCCAGCCAACACTACCTAGTAAAAACCGCCCAACTCCTGCTCCACCGTCTTGATAATTGTAAATATTCATGCATATATAAGTAGTCATTTATAATTCAACTGTGATTTGTCATATGTTTAAGTCATCGTGTTCCACCCCCGCACCTCCCATTGTCTATGTTCCTTATAAACATGGGTAATTAACAGTATGCTAGGCATCTTTTTTGTGCAACCAAAACGTAACATGATAAAACTTTCCTAGATCATTCGGATGTGTTATTTCCCCCATTGGTTCTGTTCTGGCAAGTCAGCCTCTCGTGAAGGGCCAGATGATTCCTTCTGAGCTCTAAACTTTATAACTCAATAAGGCAAACTCTCTCAAAACTGTTCAAGAAGTTTAAATATTAAAATCCCAAAATTATTGAACTTTTATTCAGAAATGAACTCCCTGTCAAAGTGTTGCCAAAAATAGAATCTCTCCCACTTAAATTGCCCTGGTATTTAAGCCCTCTGAATGCAAACCTGGAGTGCTGAGCTTGAACACCAAGAAGATCTGCCCAAGCCACTAGATCCCAGGCTGTAAAACTGAACGATTTGTATAGAGATAATCAGCACACACTTATTTGCAAGCATCAATCAAATTATAAGATCATTAATGCAGTCGGATAGATTCCCCCCAAAAAAAAAAAAAAATTTTTCTCAGGAGACATATCACTTGTTTTAAGATAATCCTTTATTTCTATTTTTCTTTTCTTCACTCAAAATGTAGCCAGATGTAGCCAACGCGTTTCGTCCCTTCTTAGGACTTCTTCAGGGCTCAATTGGATGATATTTTGTTATCAATTGTTCAACATAGTCACTTTTTCATTCTGTTATCTTAAAGGGTATATACCAAGTCCAATGTGTCCAGGTCAGTTTACTTCCTTCTCTTTCAAATAAATGTGCCTTTGTTGGCTCCCAAACCTGAGGCCAGTCGTTCCACCTCTATCTGTTCTCACCGAGCGATCTCACCGAATGATGTCAAAAGTTTTTTTTTTTTTGGGGGGGGAATCTATCCGACTGCATTAATGATCTTATAATTTGATTGATGCTTGGAAATAAGTGTGTGCTGATTATCTCTATACAAATGTTTATGTGAATTTATTCACTTTTGGGAATTAGGAGGCCTTTTTTTCCCATGATCGTTGCACCACATCAATAACTTCCCACTTTAATAACAATGTGCGGTATTGTGTCTAAGGCCCCTTTGTAAATCATTTGCTGTAAAACTGAACGACTGAGAGTTCCAACCAGAAGTTTCTGCTTCTAATAGCCACTATCAGAGATCCATCTCTACCACTGGAATGCTCTGCGTGAATGTTTTAGGGAGTGTTTCTTGTGTTTGGGCGTTATGTTTAATGTCTAGCAAACTCTTTCTCTGCCCCTTATACTAGGCTCACGTGAAATTTCAATTACACCACTGTAATTTCAGGCTTTTTGAGTTAAGTTTAATATGCAAAATTCTGCCATTGTGCCACTTGGTGTAATTGGGGGTCATTCGGGTAAAATGCTTTTGTCAAACTGGGCAGCTCTTGTTCCGGAACTTGTGTTTATCTACTTTTTTAGCGCAAAGTGCATTTCTCACATCCAAAGTGGATGCAAGGATGCATTTTGCACTAAAATAGAGCTCAAAATACCAGATCTGCGTTTCATTTAGATAAGTGAAAATTTTCTGAAATTTTACACATTACACAAAAGGAAATACGACAAATTTCGCACACCTATATCTTATTCCCATTAGCAATGTAAAGCAAAGTGGGAGCACTTCGTCCCATAAGATAAACTATGCTAACAAACAGTGTTCTTTGGAGTAGTACCTTCTCCTTTAACGATATGTATTTATTTGCAATTGCAACATGGCAATTCACATTTATTCTTGGGTCATTCCAGCTCGCAAAAGAAAGTTTAATATTTAGTATATTTATCTTCTCTTTTGTTCATTCCTTGTGTACTCTCTGCCCACTCATGCTAGACCTGCATTTGATTTAAAAACAATATTTAAAGACATTGAATGTAGCATTATTTAAATATATATATATTTTTTTATATAGATCCATTAAGAATTTACAAATTCATCCAAATAACACCATACAAATATCCAATAATAAAACCATTCACGATAGCACTATTGATCATATAAATTCAGTTGAAAAACAGGTTACATAACCTTGAATTAAATGAGATATTAGAGATCAGATAGAGTAATCTTACACCAATAACTAAGATATCAGCAGGATGCCCATAAAACAGTAAAATATAAATCCAGGTAAAGCTGAAATTATTGTCAAAATTAAGGCAGCTAAAGATGTTTTGACATACTAAAGATCAAATGCAACGTCGCCTGCCAGATCTAAAATGAGCTAAAGTGTCTATAGTGCATAAGTTCCAATAAATTATACGAAAATATTAACATATAGGTCATAATTAATATTTTTGTCCTATTGACTTAAACCATTTTTAAAAAAAAGGAAATTAAAGTTTCTATAGTGCAATAAAGTGCTGCAAGGTAAGTATCGAAAGTGCAATCAAAGTGCAAGCAAGTATACAAATATGTCAACACATTCAACATTGGTGAAACTTTCTGCATATTAGGACAAATTTTAAGCTCTTATTTAAATTACGAAATTTTCCAGTCAAAATGGGCCACCCAGATATTTTCAAACTTCTTAATCCCTCCAATTCATAATGTGTACAAGCGCTCACTGTTCCTAACCTGTTTCATTTTCCGAACCCAATCACCTTTTGTTCGAACCACATCTGATCACCATCTCTGAAGCAGGAGTGACCTGGCGACCGCCATTACAATATAAAGTAACTTAACTAAGTTATCAGGAAGATGTAAAAAAGGGTCCTAGCCAAAGACTTTCAGCCAATTATTGGAGTCTAGTATGATGAAACATTCAGCCTCCAGATGGCGAAACATCTCATTCCAGAACCCCTTAATTAAAGGGCACTGTGATATAATATGCGTCCAATTGGCTATCGGATGATTTAAGCAGCGAAAACACTGACCGGATTGGCTGGGGTAAACCTTGGATAAAAAATATGGGGTTCTATTTAACAGCCATTTATTGAAAAATAGCATCTGATGCCAATTTGCTCCCCTTAGTGTTGTAAAGTTAAGTTTATTTAATTCAGACCACATTCTCGCAGTAACCTCCAACCCTTCGTGGTTTTCCCATTTTGTTATTGCTTTCTCGGAGAGATCCGAACCCCTGACAAGGGCTTAAAATGTTTTCCACTCCCCAGGTTTCCTGACTGTGATTTCTTCGAAAAGAACATATGACAGCTTTTTACGTTCATTAATCTGTATCAGATACAGATTGTTAAGAAACCTGATCAGAATATTAAATGACCCAACAAAAAGGAAATTATTCGGAATTAACTTATATATTTTGGAAATATTCAGCCACCTATCGAACCTAATAAAATCTGAGATTTTCCGAAAGCCGGCCTTCGCCCATTTTTGACTAATTTCCGTTGATTCTCTGGCTCCAAATACTGAGGTGAGTTCGGATAGTGGAGTTGAAGAATTAATAACTGGAATTGTATATCTCCTATAAAAATCTTGACGTCTAGAAAAGAACCACTGCATGCACTTATAACGCACTCATTTAGGGGATTTCGAGATTTTTAATGGACAGCGTATCTGATGCTCTTTACAGATTTAATTCATAAAATAATTTACAAATAAACCTGTATTCGAATCTGACTTAAATCTAGACAAATATTGTGCAAAATATGCAGAATAATAATCCCTGAGATTCGGGAGGGCTAATCCACCATTCTCCACCTCCTCATATAAAGTGGTTAGTGTAGTTCGGGGAGTTTTCTTTCTCTAATTTGGCAAAAAAAGGTGCTGTTAAAACACACGGAATTGCAGAGAATAAGAAGTTAAATTGCGGGAGAACAGACATCTTAATCAGCTAAACCCTTCCCATAATAGTCTTCGGGAGCGAGTCCCACGGAAGCAATAACTGCTGTACTTTCAACAGAAGCGGGACACAGTTTAAATCGTACAAGTCAATGACTCGAGACGAGAAGAAAATCCCCAGATATCTTTTTGGTTTAGAATTTAGACAGGACAAATATCAGGATGTAACACATCAGGTTTGCATCCACACTGGATTATTTCCATTTTCTTTTTGTTAATTTTATACCCCCCGAGCAATTCATACTGCTCAAAAACCTCAAAAACTTTTGCTTGGACCCCCCTATCACCTTTGATTATAAGCAGGATATCGTCCGCATATAATTTTAGTTTCCCCATAGTAGGTATAGGGGGGCGAATATCTGCATTATTTCGAATAGCGATAGCTAAAGGTTCAATAAAAAAAGCGAATAAAACGGGGGACAATGGACAGCCTTGCCTACTCCCTCGTTTTACACTAATTTGTCCTGCCTCGGAGGCATTAACGATGATATTGGCTTCTGCATTAAGATATATTCTCTGAATCAACCCTGTGATCTTAGGAGGTATACCAAAACTGGAGGGAATAAGGAATAAAGTCTCCCAGACCACGAGGTCAAACGCCTTCTCGGCGTCTAACAGAAGGACCAAGGCTGGTATTTTCTTGGTCTCGAAGTAATCCAATGCTTCTGCAAGATAATGCATGTTAGTCCCAAGCTGTCTCCCTGCTATATACCCATTGTGGTCGGGATGTATCAAAATCGGGGCTATAGCATTGAATCTGTTGGCTAAAAGTTTGGTGATGATCATGTAGTCAGAGTTTAAAAGTGTGATTGGGTGGTATGAATTGGGGTCTTCGCAGTCTTTTCCCTTTTTTTAAAAAACTAACTATGTTCCCTTTTTGAAATGAAGGTGGAATCGGGCCTCCCTCTAAGATTGAATTAGCAACCAGCAAAAAATATTCTAAAACAACATCTAAAAAAGTTTTTAAAAACTCAGCTGGGAGACCATCCGGACCACAGGCTTTGCCGTTCGGGAGGTTTTTTATGATATCCCCCAGCTCTTCTCTGGAGAAAGGGCGCATCATGCAGCTTTTATCAGCCTCGGAAAGTACCGGAATTTCCTGTTCCTGGAGAAACTTGTCCAGGGATGCCTTATCAATGGTTTGTTGTTGACCATAGATATTCTTATAATGTTGAAACATTATGTCCCTTATAGCCACTGGATCTTCACTTCGGGAGCCAGTTACAGGACACCTCAAAGTACTAATCCGGTTACTTGCGGCCTGCTCTCTGGCCTGCCATGCAAGGAATGTAGCATTATGAGAGGCTGTACAGATTATAAAGTTGGGGAAATGGAACTAAAAATGAAAGACGAAAAGATACAATAATGCATTGTCAGAAGGAAGAAATATTATCGAAAATCTGGATGAGCTAAATACTGTAAAGATTTGGCCTGCTATCAATATTTTGGTAATACAATTTGTAAAGCATAAGAAGATTAAAATAGATGACATATTAAAAGCTAGCAGCCCAGCCAGCTGCCCGTTAGACCCCTGCCTTCCACACATTGTCAAAAAGATCTTTAAGTCAACATCGGAATCTGTCACAGTTAGCAATATTATCAATAACTCCTTATAAACAGAAATGTTCCCAGAGATATTAAAGATGACATACATTAATCCACAAATTAATAAGAACAACCTTTACCCTCAAGACCCAAATAGCTACATGCCAACCTTGAATGTACCTTTCCTTAGCATACCTATGTAAAGAGCTGTCTTTCAACGATCAGAATTCATAGAAGAAAACAAGCTACTTTCAGACTGCCTAACAGGATTCTGCCCAGGAAGAGGGGCCAAATCCACTCTAATCACAGCTTGGGATAATTTAAAAAACGTAATTGAAATAATTTTTTTGCTGCATTACTATTCCTGGACCTTTAAGCAGATTTTGCCAAAGTACATTATGATATATTACTTCTTAAACTGACAGAAGTCGGGATGGATGGCATCACTATCAACTGGATTTCCTCTTACCTAAACAACAGATCATAACAGATTCACACACCACATTTCTCTTCAAACCCTTACTGCATAGAAACATGAGTTCCACAATGATCAATCATCTCACCTCTACTTTTTTAACATGTACTTGAAAGCATTATTAAATCGTATCAACAATTTCAAACTCTGCGTTCGTATATAGCTTTTCAACCAACTCAATAATTTTGGAAGGAATGCCAAATTTTAACAAAATATAAAATAAAGTTTCCCAAATAACCAAATCAAAAGCCTTTTCAGCGTCTAAAAAAGTACTAATGCTGGTATCTGCCGGGTCTCAAAATAGTCCAGAGCCTCCACTAAAAATGTGTGTTAGTTCCGAGCTGTCTACCGGCAATAAAACCATTCTGATCAGGATGTATTAAATGTGAAGCAATTCCGTTAAAGCGATTGGCTAAAAGTTTGGTAATTAATTTATAGTCGGAATTTAAAAGCGTTATCAGGCGATATGAATTAGGGTCTTCACTGTTTTTACCTTTTTTAGGAAACTGACTACATTCCCCTTCCTAAAAGAGAGAGGTATAAACCACCTTCAAGAATTGAATTTGCCAATAAAAGAATAAAGTCCTCAATTACCCTCGAAAATGTTTTAAAAAATTCAGCGGGAAGGCCATCCGGCCCACAAGCTTTGCCATTCGGAAGATTTTTAATTACCTCCCCCAGCTCTTCTTTTGTGAATTCGCCATATCCCTATTTTCTAAATCTGTTAAAACAGGTAATTCATTTTCCTGAAGAAATTTCCCCAAAGAGGGCTTATCTATAGAATGATTATGGCCATATATCCTTTCATAATGTTGTACCATTATGTTGCCTACAGCATCCAAGTCCACCATCCGAGAGCCTGAAATAGGGCATCTCAGTGCGAGAATTTGATTACTTGCAGCGCTCCCCTTAGCCTGCCATGCCAAGAATCTGCCGGTGTAATTGCTTTCGTCATAAATTTTTTGCCTAGTCTGCTGGAATAGACACTCACCTTTAGCATAATAATTATTGGCCAGATTTTGTTTAGCCTGATCCAACTGTCGGCGGAGAGCCACCGAAGGGGAGGAGAGGAAGCTATCAAGAGACTGTTGCACTTTTTGCTCGAGTAAAGACTTCTCCTCTTTCTTAGCCCTCGAATTCTCGGCGTCTTTAGCAATAGCAAGCCCACGAAAAAACGCCTTAAATGAATCCCAGACAACATCCAGTGGAGCTGAGCCATTATTTCGTTCCAAAAATTCCCTAATTTCTATTTTAATACTAGATACCCAATTTCCTTCTGCTAAATATTGACGATTCAGCTGCCATTTTTTAAAAGGTTTTTTATATTCGCCAAATTCCAACTCTAGAGTAATTAATGCGTGATCGGAAAGCCCATTCTGGAGGGTTTTTTGAGATTTAAAAACCAAACACCTAGAAATAAGAAAAAAATCAATACGAGAAAAAGTGTGAAATCTCCCTGAAAAACAGGTATAAGAAATTCCACTAGGAAATGCAGCCCGCCAAGGATCCACTATATCAAGCGTCGTACTATAGTTTTGAACCATTTTGAGAGATTTTGGCTTTAACTGTCTCTTTGCTTTGGATGAAGAATCGATTTTCGGGTTCATTAACAGATTAAAATCCCCTCCCACTATTAAATCTCCTGAGACTTGAATTAGGGATTGAAAAAATTCCTCATATAGACTAGGTTTATCTTCTACCGGAGCGTATAAACTGGCGAGAGTTAAAGATCGCTGTCCTAACTTACAGGTGACCCAACACCATCTACCGCTTTGATCACTCGCCTCGTTTACTACCTCCGCCTGCAGTTTTTTACTAAGAAAAATCGCTGTCCCTCTATGGGCTGCCGAGGATGAGGAAAATCCCCTATATGCTGCCCAAGATTTAAACATTGAAAAATCCTCTAATTTCCCTGCAATATTATTATTAATGCTACTCAGGTTGGCCAAGTGATAGTTAAAAGGGGAACTAGGCAGGGATGCCCGTTATCCCCGGTACTATTTGCCTTTTTTATTGAGCCTCTTGCGGTAGCAATTAGAAATAATGCTGATATCTGCCCTCCGCTTCCAACTATGAGCAAAATCAAATTATACGCTGATGACATCATGCTCATCATAAAGCCGGAAGACGAAGCGCAGGTAAAAGCCTTCCGGATTTTTGATCTTTATGAGTCGTTCAGTGGGTATAAAATTAATAAAAAGAAAACTGAATTAATTTTATGTGGTTGTGCACCTAGGGCTTTACACCCCGATATTTTTTCGTGTTTTAATTTGAATCCCAAGAGGTATCTAGGGATTTATTTTTGTCATTTATTTCGGAATTATATGATTTGAATTTTGTCCCACTGTTACGTAAAGTTCAGGACTTATTTACAAGATGGAGTTCTCTCTCCTTAACTATTCTCGGCAGGGTCGCTCTTATCAAAATGTCGGTGCTTCCACTGTTCAATTTTCTGTTTTCAACAATTCCGTGTGTGTTAGTTAATTATTTTTTTTTTTAAATAGAGTCAATGTTTACATCATTTTTATGGCATAAAAAAACTCCCCGTATCGCACTTAGCACTTTATATGAAAAAGTGGAAGATGGCGGTCTCGCCCTCCCCAATCTGAAGGAATACTATTTTGCATATTTTGCACAATACATGTCTAGATTCAAGCAGGGCTTACAGTCTGGCCTTTTTATCAACTTTTTTATGAATTTAATGTGTAAGGAAAATCAGATTCACTGTCCATTATCAATTGTTAGATCTCCAAAATTGGTCAGATATAAGTGTTTAATCTGGTTTTTTCACAAACACCAGGCATTTTTTAGACGGTACTCCATTCCAGTTATCAATGCCACAACCCCAATCGTGGATCTTTTTGTTTCAGCAGGTGTTAGAGATCCGTTTTTAACTATACAACATTGGACCAAGGCCAGTTTCTTTAAACTTGATGATTTTCTCCGGAATGATAGATGGATGACCGTAAGCTGAAATGTCTCTATTGATCCCTGGCATCTTCCTGCTCCTTGGCTCATATAATATCCTTAGTAAATTTTTTACTAATTTAGATCTCCCTCGGATCATTGGTCAGAAACAGTTAGTTTTTGATCTATTGGAAGACAGTGTAGTTAAAAAGCCAGGGGATTGGAAGAAGCGCCTAGCCGTAATTAAAGGGGTTGATTTGGCGGCTAAAGCAATAACAAAATGGGGCAAAAATGAGGATTTAGAAATTTCTTCAAATACATGGTCCACAATTAATAATTTGAATTCGGTCAGAGGGGCCAATTGGAGGAGGATGTTATACTTCAGCAAGTGGCTACTATACAGAACCCCTTCTTTTGTAGCCAAAGTATATCCTAATCAATCGGGACAATGCTTCCGGTGCCATACTCACCCGGTAGCTAACTGGTCTCATATAATATTACAATGCCCCTTGCTCCAGAAGTTCTGGAATGATATTTTTGAATATTTGGAATTAGAATGCTGGTTATCAATGGGGTTTAATGATCGATTAATTGTGTGGGGTTATGATCCAGATCTACTCCTCCCCATGATGTCGATTACATTTTTATATATCTGTATGGCAGTCGCCAGATCGCTCCTTCTCCAAAAATGGCAAACAGATTTAATTCCGACCAAATTGGAATGGATTCAGAAAATGGGTCAGGTAAAAAGAAGTGAACGTATCTATGCGGCACGCATCGGGGGACTGAAGAAATTTGAGAAGATCTGGTCATCGCATTTTGATTGTCATTTGTAGACTGAGTATATAGGGGCTTGTATCCCCTTTAAATGTGTCATAATATTTTTAAGAATCAAATGTTTTTGGCATTTGTTAAATATGAAATCTTTTATTTAAAGTAATTCAATCTGCTTTACTGGAATCAGATGATACTGTCACGAGATTTTTGGAGTTCTAATTTAGGGCCTCTAAGCCTTCTGTATAATAAGTATTATAAGTACGTTTTTGATGGTGCTTGTTTATTCCTTCAGAGATCATGGATGAAGCTTTTAGGATGTATATTTGTAATTAATATTGTCTGTTTTTATGGTTTTCAATAAAAAAATAATATAAAAAAAAAAAAAGCAATTTCAAACTCACCTGCTACAACTAGGCAGATGGCACATAGATCATTCTCAAACTGGAAAGCCCTAAAGACATAGGAACATCTAAATTTAACATCTGCCTCAGTGCATTAGATCAATGGATTATGTAGAATCACCTCAAGCTAAATGATTTAAAAAATGAAATACTGACCTGCAGTGAATGGAAAATTATGACCCTATATCTTTCTGGCTGAATGAACGGATACCCGTACCAAAAATAGCTACAAGTGTGAAAAATCATCACTCATCCTCTTCAAACTGGACTCTGCTAATGGAATGTACCACAGCATTCCGCTCTCAAGCATCAGAAGGCTACAAAGAATCCAAATTTCAGCAGCAAGAATACCTCTTCATGTCAATATGAGAACCCACTTCTATCCAGTCCTGAAGGCTCTACACCAGCCCCCAACAGCAAGCTGATTCTCTTTCAAGCTACTGTACATCACACACAGAGCGATCAGAGGAAAAGGACCAAAATTAAATCAAGCAAAAATCACAAAATACTCCCAACCCAGGAACCTATATTCCAGACTGCACCACACTTAATAATTCCTGCTTACAGGCAGAAACCATTGATGTCACTACTTTCTCTGTTTAAGCCACACAACTATGGGATCCTCTACCTTTAAAGATCAGAGCCACTGAAAATCACTTGGAGTTCAGAAGGATGGGTTAGAACTGGGTATTCCAAAAGTGATCCAACAAAGAATCCACACATTCTCAGTTTCTGCTTACAGACAGATACCTTTCAGGACCTGGTAACATCAAGGATGTGCTAAGTCAGCCAAATCCCTTTACAAACAACTTACAACATCTGGGAAAATCACATGCCCTTAGAATAGACTCTTACTCCCCATGTATATGTCTCAAACAAGCAAGCATATAATTAAATGATCAATCCAAATCAGAGGGATTGTACACTCCTCAAAATGTAACCAGACAAACCTAAACATACCACACAATTCTATACTCCATATTTAAAATATAAGTACAAAGTAAACCATTTCAATAATGCTCAATATCTAGGTAAAATATTGACAGACTCTATCAACACCATCAACAGCCACACAGAACAACCTAAGATGCGACAACTTATATCACCTGCCCACCGATACTCAGCTTCTTATCTTTCTTTTCTACTATTTATACTTCACTAGATTGCATCCTATCTCAGTACTCCAAAAAAAACCTGCATGAAAATCAACCTGATTTATAGCTAGGGAATATTCTTTCTCATACCTTTACTGTTGAAAGATACTGCCCTACGCTCCCTCATCTGCCTCCCTTAGTACCTCTGAGTGTACCCTACTCTTTTACATGCCTGCCACTTTAGTCTCTTCTATACTTTGGTTAACTACCCATACAGCCTTCTTATAATTCATACACTCTCCTTTCGAGTAACCATTTCTGCAATACCTAACCATTTCTAACCTATCTACTCATCCCACTCCCATATATCAAAATTTCCTCTTCTGTGTAACCTCTCCTTGCAGTTGCACAATGTCTAACCATCTTTACCCTTTTTACTTAGCCCATTTTTTCCATGTTCATGAACTCAATCTATTAATCACACCTGAATACCCTTTGTAAAAATGTAACAAAGTAAAAATAGCAGCACCAAAAACATAAAAGTATTACTTGAGCTTCTTACTGGCACATGCATCAAGGAAGGCTTTTGCGATTCCTTAATTGCGATTATTAAGGAATCGCAATTAAAGAATCACAAAAGCCTATGCATGTAGGAATCGCTATAAAAATAGCGATTCCTAAAGATTCCTTAATTGTGACTAGCAAATTGCGAGTCGCAATTAAGGAATGGCTTCCCATTCATTCCTATG
Organism: Calotriton arnoldi; assembly: GCA_963921515.1. Taxonomy (NCBI): domain Eukaryota; kingdom Metazoa; phylum Chordata; class Amphibia; order Caudata; family Salamandridae; genus Calotriton; species Calotriton arnoldi. Next base: position 782,908 of record CAWUFW010007531.1, read on the forward strand.
GGCCCACAGGCCCATAGGAATGAATGGGAATTGCATGCGCAATTTGCGAGTACCCATTAGGTACTCGCAAATAGCGCATGCAATTTCAAGGGTGCAAGGGTGTCAAAGGACACCCTGTTGCACCCCTGAAATTGAAATGTGCACCCATGTTGCGAACACACATGCCCTAAGGGCATGTGTGTGTGTGACATGTAACTTTGAAAAATGCACTTTTGTGCATTTTTCAAAGTTTTTGCAAATTACCGACCTGTTTTATTTTTCGGTAAATTGCAACCCCTAATAGCGAATTCGCTATTTTAAATTGCTTCTAGCATTGCATTTAAGGAATCGCAATTTGCGATTCCTTAAATGCAATCTCAATTTCCGATTTTTGCATTTGGGATGATGCATCCCAAATGCAAAATACTGATACACAAAGGGGCAGATTCTGAGAATCTGCCCGTTTGCGACTCGGTTTTCAGTTTGATGCATGGGGCCCTTAGTGTGTCTATGCAAAACAGAGTAAGGGCCGAAGGAAATGGGAAGTCTTCCCCTTCACAGAACAACCTAGTAGAAGTAGGAGAAAGAGCAGTAGAAGGAGGTGAGAAATAAATGCAAGTGAGAAGTAATCTTATTGTCCATAACAAAACTTTCTTGTAATATTCCAGGATGGCTAGCTCGCTGCTTCTACTCATAGTGGAAGAGTAAAACTATGATATACTAAGCAAAATTTGCCCTGATTCTCAAAGATAAACATGCACTTTTGTGCAAGTTTACAATCATTTGCTATTCACAAAGGGATTTACGAATAGTAGCTTTACGAGTGTGTAGTCTCCACACAAATATCTTTATTAAATAGCAGCCTGGTCCATAAGCAGTGGCCATGTGAAATGCAGTGCACTGCACAGGACATGAGCGATTCAACAGCAGATGGAGCTGCCAGGTAATCTGAAAAGGAGGAGATGTGTCCCTGCATCTATATCTATCGCTTTGGAACCGGGGAACCAGGTTTTAATCCCAGTCTCGGCCCAACAGTCTGTGATTTTGGGCAAATCACTTAATCTCCCCATGTATAATGTAATATGGTTCCCTTGTAAAGCATTTGAATGCCCTTGTGCCAAGTGTGCACTATATAAAAACTAAAAAAGACAAATTGTAATGTCTAGAGAGGTGCTGGCCGCTTTAAACAAAAAGAGAATGAAAAGGAAGCTCTAAAAGGAGTATAGGGAAAACTATAGTAACGGCCCACCCCTTCTAGTATAGAAGCAAACTAATTTTTAGGTAGAAAAATGCTGTCACTCACCAGGCAGTATAGCTATTGGCCGAATTGTGCTGAACTATTGCACCATTGTAAATGCCTCTTTTTGATCACACCCATTTTTTTGGACTGATGCTCTTGAATTTTGAAAGCTGTGCACAGGGAATTTACTAACCAGGCCCCAGTGCATGTGCTCAGACCCCTAATTTTTTTTTGAAATGTTTAAACTTCCTTATTGGCACATTTGAGTTACCTTTAAGTCTCTAGTATATGGTACCCAGTGTACCCAGGGCCTGTAAGTTAAATGTCATTAGTGGGATGCAGCACCTATTGTACCACCATTAAATTGACAATACAAAGTATGCCATGTATGCAGTTTTAGAACTGCAAATTTGGCCTGGAAAAATAACCCATGTGCCTGGCTTAAATCTTCATTTTTAATGCTTATAAGACACCCCTAAGGTAGGCCATACATTTGAGTAGGGCAAGGGGTACGGTATATAAAAAAGTAGGACATGTGTACTTAAGTTTAACAGGTCTTGGCAGTGAAAAACCTCCAGTCATTTTTCAATGTGGCAAAGTTGACTCTCCCATAGACTACTGAGGGGTTACATTATAACACCTTGTAATGCATATCTTCAGTTTGAGAATAGTTAGAGCCATGATCCAAGGACTCACATTATTAGTAATTTAAAATCAATTCTAATGGTCAAGTTTGATTTTAAATTACTATTTAGAAAATATAACTTTTACAAAGTATGTATTTTCCTGCCTAAAGCTCCTAGTTTCCTGTTCAGAGTTTATCCCCAACTGTTACCTGGCAGCCTGCTGGGAGGTGTGAATGTCTTCCAGGAAAGGGAACAAAAGGGCCTTGACTGTGTGGCATCATGGGTGTGCCCACTAAATGCTTAAGATTCAGAGGGGCATCCCCTGTCACAGGCAGATGTGACTGAAATCTAGGCCTGACCCTGCCATTGTTGAAGTAGCTGGAGTGGCACCATCCCAGTGGGGCAAAAACCTGCCCCAGAACAGGTTTGAAGGGGGAGTTAATCATTTCCCTAGGACACATCTCAGGGATGTGCCCAGATCTCTGCACAAGGAAAGAAAGGATTTAGCCATATTTGCAGGGGTAGGGGTGGGCTAGTTCACAGTACAACACACACAAAGTGCTGTAAAAGTGGCCGGGGCACCCCTGGGAACTTTTACCTCGTGGTTTAAGGGGTGGCTAGTGTCATGTCTTCTAGGATAGTCCTGTCATGTATACCCCATTTTGAAAATACATTGTCCCATCCACACGACAATAACGATTCCAAACAGGTGACCTTTTACCTAGTAGCTTGCTCCTGTGGCTTCGACACCAGGCTCTCGGTATTCTATCACAATCCCTGTACCGGCGTACATAAACATGTCCTCAGGCACGGTATAATTATTCTGTACAAGGGTCACCACTTTTTTTCATCCTTGCCCAACAGCCAGCTGTGCATGATCACATTTGTTTAAAAAAGCATTGGTGATTGTTTTCAAAACATTTACGATTGTTTTCAAAACATCCATCAGTATTTTAAAAACATATCGATTCTAGAGAAAACCCTGGAGTGACCACTTTAGTATAAAAGACCCTCACTCCCCCCTACAAATCAGAGGAGAATTCCTTTCAAGCTGACATGTGGTCCGGCATGCTGAATCTTCGGCACGCATCAGTCTGACATCCCTTGCGGGGTGTCATCCTCGACGCAAAGACGGAGTCCTTCGTTCTAAACCATCAGGTGAGGGGGCTGGTTCTTCCCTGGGGGTTTCTTGGCTACACACACATATATACATATACATGCTACATATATAGATCTAGGCTAGGTACATTTAGGCAAATTACTTAGGGCGTGCATTTTAGGAATATGCAAGTGGTACTGATTTTATCTGAACTGCTTCTGTTCATCTTATTAGCACTATGGTAGAAATGTATCTATTTACTATATTGGAATTAGCAATCTCTTTTGTATGCTTCTGTCTCCTGGTTGTTGCAGCACACATGTTCTACACGAGGCTGTCGCTGGACCAATAAATACCTATTGAAACATCCTAATCGCCATTCTGTGTATTTTCTGAGAGTAAGCAAGCACGAGTGTCTGAGTGAAATTTACTGTACTGTTTTCCATGATCCCTGAGGAATCAGGGTCGTCATGTTCAGTGGTTGCCAGAAACTACCTATGCCACTGTAGAATACAGGGGGGTGGTAGTGGCACTGTAGAGCTAGCTGGTCTAACGGCTGACACATCCTGTGGGGGTGTACGGAAGCAGTTGGGACACCAAGCCCTCAATTTAGGTCATCCAAAACGCGCAAGTACTAGGGATTCCTAGGAACTACACGACATGGCTCCGCCACCGTTGGTTTGGTTCTTATATTAACAGTAAAAATCTGAGTAGTTCAGTTGTGCTTTCTCAGACAGCCCTACTCACACTTTTCAGAGACGTCTGAAGTGGGAAGGGAAATCTGCTTCAGCTGAGCAGATATACTCTGTGTGTTGGCTGAAGGGTTAGCAAGCTGATAAGGATAAACGTTGCCCCACATTGTGAAAAACCCGGCCTCTCAACCTACTCTTCTCTTAAAAAATGACTGACCCCGCGAGTAGCTCGGGGGAAGACGAATTTGCAAACGCTCTTAACATTACAGAAAACTGCAGACATGCAGTAACTATGAAATTGTTAGAACACGGCGTACCCGCAACAGGTGGCTGTGCTACCTTCGTGATTGAGGCACTTGAGGTGTTAGGATCAGAGGTATTCTATTTTTGGGTTCAGTTCCCACCTGCTGATCCAGTGACTAACTTGTTCCACACATACATTGTAGTTGAACCACCGGATGAATACATTCCATACGAAAACATTGAAGTCCCGTTAACATACCAGCAACACAAAAACTAGATTAAAGGCACCCTCCCACACACAACATCTATTGTGAGACTCGGTCCGCTCAGCATAGAAGGAGCGACTTGGCCGGTCTTAGCGACATATACTCGACATCCAGAGATAGATACACTACCAGTGGAAGAAGTCCGTACAATATACAAAGACATAGTCAGGCTAAACAGACACATTGTCCAGTTTGTCATGCGAACATTAACAGTCCAACCTGCAAGAAGTGCTCCAGCTGGTCCACATCAGACCACACCTACAATTAACCCACAGACACTGAAATCAGTAATAGGGACAATTCCTTCCAAACGGGAGCAAATTCCGTTCTGGATAGCACAAAAAATTGCACAGCTGGAAGCAGTATTTTCCCATACGGGTTCACAGGAAAAACATAGAATGCTAAGCATTTGCTTACCAATGGGGATGGTTCCCTCGATTGAGGATTGTATCACTTGGGGAACAATATTTGCTGCCATTTACGTCAGAGTACACGGTACCCCTTCCTTAGCAGTTGTTCCTGATGTATTTAAACAGATACAGAACGAGTACGGGGCAGGACCTGCCCTGGACTTGGGAATGAAACTGATGGGTAATTTTGCCCAAGTCTGTGCAATCATGCTGAGCCACATAAAGGGGGAGGCAGCAGCAGTGGCCATACACAGCCGCCTAGGGGAAACAGCTCCTATAAAAAGGGAGCGAGAATTACCAAAAATTATTGAAGAAACCTATGCTGCATTAAGTAGAGATAATTTGGGAAGAAAAGCAGGGAAACCACAAATGGTAGGTAGTCCCGGCAAGGACAGTTCAAAGCAAGCACCCGCTTCTTCTAAAAAAAAAAAAAGGGAAAACAAAAATTCTAAAAATAACAATTCAGAAAAGAATTTGCGATCCAGGGGTGGGTCTCCCCAACGGGAGTCCTCTGAAAAGAGGTACAACCTTAGGAATCATGATAACATTAGGAAACCTGATAGGTATCAGGAGGACACTTATACACGTTACTTTCGTTCCTTTAGGGGTTCATCAAAAAACTCGGAGAGGGACGGGCAATCAGAACAAAAGCAAGAAGTTCGACCAAAGATAAAAAGGGAAACACATCGCACTTCAGATTACATTATCAAACAGGAAGAGCAACCTAAAACAAAGCCTCAATTCAAAAAGAAGAAAGTAGCAGGCTTAAAAATTAGACATGCCCAGGTTACTGAGGACTCAGCTTCTGAACGGGGAATGGGCTCTAACGATGCTAGACAGCACGGCAGAAGTAACAATAGCTTGCCAGAACCTGAAGGATTTTCTGGTGACAGTAGTATTGAATGAACACATCACGGTGGAAACACCTGATACCAGAGTCAGTGTCCTGCATAGACTGTATGAAAATACACTTCAAACAGAGTGGGACATCTCGAGAAAGGTTGAAGGTCTCTTTTGGGAGAATTTAACATATGGGTATGACATACTACTCATTTTGCCTGCTTTCTCGGATCTCGTTCCAGAATCTTTAAAACACTCATACGCACAGGAGTGGGCACTAGTGCTAGCTCCAGCATTATAGTGCAACCATGTAGGGTGGGACGTGGAGTCTACCCACCACGAAATCCCATTAAAATCTACTCCAAATCCACAGAGACAGTGCCCTAAAAAAATTGATGCAAAAAGACAGGTCAAAGAAATTCTAGACCAACTTGAATACCAAGGTGTAATTGAGACTTGCACCTCCCTGATGAATAATCCTTTGGTTCCAGTAATGAAACCTGACAACACATATCATCTAGTTTTCGATTACTGACATTCAAACACATGCACATGAACATTTACAGTTCAGAATGCACATAGTGTCGCATTAATGAATAACATTGTGCGGAAGAAATAGAAAACAACATTTGATATCTCGAATGGATTCTTCTGCCAAAATATAGCTCCAGACAGCAGAAATTAGACAGCATTTTCTGCCTTCGGCACTCAGGGTCACTTCCGTGGTTTGCCCCAAGTGTATAAGAAAAGCCCGGAACTATTCTCGACAAGAGAATCAAAATTATTACAAACATGCAATGAGGAGGCAGTGTCCAATGTAGATGATAACTATCTGATGGACAATTAATTACTTGAACACTTGAGCAGGGTGAACAACATAATTGTGGGATTCGCCAATTTGGGCTACAAATTTCATTTCAAGAAATCTAAAACTGCCCATCTGAATGTCCTGCTTTTGGGATATGAGCTATCAAGTGAAGGCAAGAGCCTGGAAGCCAACTTTTCAGAAAAGTGTGCGCTGCTCCAACCTCCAAAGACTCTCAAAGGTTTGCAATCCATATTAGGATTTCTAAATTTTGGCAGAACATACATTCTTGATTTTACAGAAAGAGTAAAATCTTTCTACGACTTAATCAGACCCGATTTCACACCACATTAGTGGACACAGCAACACAAAGATACTCTCTGTTCAGTTCAGGCTGACATGATAGCATCTAAACACTTGCACACATGTGTAAATTCTACAAACTTGGTGATCCGGGTCGTCCCCGGTTGATCAGGATATACTTACATCACTTTCAATGAAGGTGAGACAGTCCCAATTGCATACAAATCACATTTGTACACAAATGCTGAAATTCGATTTGCAGCAACAGAAAAAATACTGACAGAAGTACAGACTGCTATAGTGAGAGAAAGAGCACTAGCACAGGGGAAACGCATAATTGTTGTAACCCTGGTACCAAATTTAAAAGCTATTACCAAAGCGAGCATTCCAAATGAGAAAGCATTGCATACACAATGGATACAATGGGCTAATTATCTCACTGCAACAGATGTAGATTACAGATACGATTCTACATTAAAAACGCAAGCATTCCTGCAGTACGAACAAGAATACCCTCTCCCGAATGAAATCTTGCCTCTAGAGAAATATGAATACATCATTTACACTGATGGATACGCTCAGCCTGCCATAGGGAGTAAACAGCAATATAGTGCAGCATGTGCTATAGTGAAAGGTTGTAGGCGGGATGGTAAGTTCCATCCCAGCAATACGACTACGCAATCTCTAGGAGATTGTACAGCACAGTTGGCAGAGCTGAAAGCCCTGATACTGGCACTACAGTATACGGATCGTGAATTCCCCACATTGATAGTGTGCAATTCATTTTACTGTGTGCAGTCTTACAATGAATATCTTCGTTACTGGGGCCAGAATGGGTTTAGAGATTCCAAGAGTTGCACAATTAAAAATAAATTGTTATGGGAACAAGTGGCAAAGCTGAAAGCATGCCTGCCATGGGCTCAAGTTATTAACACCTTGAGTCACCAGCTGTTGGCATACACATTAAAGGGAATTCACTCACTGATGAAGCCGCCAAGGCGACAGTGCGAACTGCTGCCATTGCTGCAATCACTCGTTCTAGCAGGAGGATAGATGGAGACATACTGATAGCTGTCAATGCCTCAAAGAACGGCTCTACCATCCCGAAAGGCTTTCCAATCAAATATTCCTATAAATTAGATGCGCAAAACACACCGTATGCTCAAATTCCAGGAGTGGGGGATAGAGTTATACCAAACATGGATCGCAGATTGGGTTTAATACTAGCTGCGCATGAGGGTCTGGGCTCTGCACACGCAGGAGTCACCGCTACAGTTTTGTTACTGAAGCGGCGGTTCTGGTGGCCAAGTTTGGCTAAACAAACAAAGGCTTATGTCTTAAAGTGCGATATCTGTCAGCAGATGAAAGGTTCCACCATAGCACGGCCACCACAAACACCATTACTTATTTCAGACAGACCTCTCGCATGTGTCTATATGGATCACTGCAGCCCCTTAAATTCAGACAGGGCTTTCAAGTACATCTTGGTGGCAGTAGATTCATGCTCTAGATTTCTATGGGTTTGGCCTCAGCGCTCGGCTGACGCTCGAGCTGTTATAAAGGATTAGCGAGTCTTCATCGGGACATACGCAATTGACACGTTACATTTCGACCGTGGCCCTGCGCTTAGCTCTCGGTCTTACAAGGAAGCCATGGAAAGTATGGGCGTGGCCTTGTGGTACTCCTCCCCCTACCATCCCGAGGGAAATTCGGTGGTGGAGAGGAAAAACCGTGACCTGAAGCAATCCTTAACAGCAAGGGTATTAGGTGCCGACGGTAGTTGGGTCAATCACCTATATGGGGTCCAGAGGGCACTAAATAATATGCCAAGAAAATCCTTGGGAGGACGTACCCCCTATGAGATCCTGTTTGGGACAACAATGTGGGTACCTGACCTTGATTGTGCCAGCACAGTGGCGGATGTAAAACCATTTGAATTGAATGATCGTTTGGCTGTTTTACAGGAACGCAATGAATTCCGGGCATTACAAAGCATTATCTATGTCAAACGCACCACCACTGGGGAAGTGAAACCAGTTCCAGCAAGACCTGTCTGGGTCAAAAAGATTGGGGACCTGGTCAGAGAAAAGATCGTGGACAAAAAGGAGTTTGGGCCATCCTACAGAACACCTGTACCTGTCCTGGCGGTTCAAGGAACAAGAACAGTACTTCTTGCGTCTCTTGCCAGATGAAAAGAAAAAAGATTCGTCTCCATTGATCTGATCAAACCACACTATGTGGCCGATTCTCAACAGCAGGCCGCGTGGAGTACTGAGTAGCAGTAGATCTCCTCTCGCTACTATACAGGAAGTTCAGATGGAAAGACTAATAATGTTTCAAGACTCCTCTGTGCAAGATGCCGGAGTAGCCTATAACGAAGTACGAACTACACCTGTTGAAACAGAACAACATCCAAATGAAACTGAAAAGCAAATGGCAATTCGGCCCAACAATGAACTTTACATCAACGTGCCTTCACAAGAAGCAACTGCCAGTTCTACAAACACTGCTGAGCTCCCAAAGATAGATCGAACTGCGCCTGTCTACTTCATCAACTTCAATGACTTTTCTTCAGATCCAAGTGAACCTAAGCAAACGCCACCCATCTCTAAAAAAGAACAATTTTGACAATTCTATCTCTGGCTGAAAAATACTTACTTGGTGTCCCCTTGGTTGCATCTTTGGTTTGCGATAGGGATCCTGTTCCTGTTAATTTGGATTCGTATAGTAACTGTCTTTTTCCTACTATTGAATGGTCATTACCTCCCACAACGCTCTGCAGTACAACCTGTGAACTTGGTCTATAAACCATATACGTCATCACACCGTGAACAAAGAGACCTGTCCCTAGTGAACATTTCAGCAGTTCCAGTACCGGATGGTATAGTTTGTTATAGAGTTTCATATGATGTATTTGGTCCTACTGAACATTTGAAAATTCCACATGTGTTTAAAATTTAAATGAATGATTTCATTACCCAGAGTACACTCTCTGATGATTGGGACATTGAGACTGTAAATACTATGCTCTGAGATTTAGAACAATCTGCTGCATTTTCTTACAGGGAATTGTACGAAGATACATCTGACTTCGACAGTATGTATTGTTACCAGCACTATGGTCATCACTTTTTGCACAGAGCTAGTGTTCCACGCACTGTAAACACTTACCATCAATGGGAGCATTGCCCGACACCATAAAAAGGTAGTTCTGCCACATTAGCACAGAAATTTGCATACTTTTCAGGGTTCAATAAATCAGACCCAATGTGATACTACTATAAGTTAGTACAGACTAATGCAACTGCGAAGAAAATGATGCTGACAAGTACCAAGCTTATATATTCAGCACCTTTCATTTCTCAACTGTCTATACAAGGTTTTGACTATTGGAGGGACACGATGGACACAAAATCCGTTTGGGGGTCAAAAGATTGGCAGGTTCATGGATCTGAGGCTTTATTTAGAGCTTGCCTCATACCGCTACAGATAATGTTCCTGAACAGAACAGTGCAACAGTCTATCTGATACAGGTTTGCAAAACTTAAAGACCTAAAAACACCATGCATCCCTTTGCTCATACCTATTGAAGGTATATCGAATGACACACTGATTAGTGTGGAGGTACTGGGTACAATGATACAGAATGGTACATACAATTCTTCAGCTCCCAATTTGAAGGGATGGTTGGTCTGGCCTATCAACACAAACAGATGTCAGTCAAGATTCAAGGGTGCCACCGGAGGGTTTAGTATCCATAGGCCTGACCCACGCTATGTACATACAAACGACCCAGGGGTAGTGACTTCTTATAGTGTTGGGAAGTTGTGCCTAGAATGGCAAAAAACCTCAACACTACAACAGGTGAAACAAAACTTGTCCCTTCTAGCTGACAACATGGATCTTAGAGATTTCTTGTTAGGTCCCAAGAAACCTCGTAAGAAACGCTTCTTGTATGCCATCTACAATGAACTGTGGAAAGTCTCCCAGCACGATGCTCCAGAGAGATTACGTGAAATTGATAGGTTTAACCTAGAAAAGGCCCTGGCTGTGGTAGACAATGGTATGACCACACTTTCTTCATGTATTTATTCACTGGGCAACACTGTGTCCTTGGCAATTGACATAATAGAACAAGATTTGTCTATCTTACAACATGGGCAATATCAATTGTGCTCCATTATGCTTTTGAGCTGGACACTGCAATCTTTGCGTTCAGGCCACATGCCATGGCGATACATTAACAGCACAAGTTTGTTCTCGATTTACAATCTGACCGACAGACAGTTGATTATGGCACGCAGAGATGCAAAGTACACCATGCTGCTCATTGAAAAATTAGAGAAGTTACCGTTCACAGTAGCTGAGTCCCTGTCTACTGAATGGTTAATTCATGGCTATATCACACTGCCAATCACGACATTTCAGTTACAATACTGCCTTAGATACATCCAAGCAGGCAGATATGAAGCATTAGGTGAAGGGTACATACGGGAAACCTAGGAGTTATCATATAGATATAGGTGCAGAAATAAGTACACTGAAGGTTTCTTAAGTGGTACTGACTGAGGGAAGGCTTTAAGTGGGTCTTTAGTGTGCAAAGAAGTATCGCTTTATGGAATGTGTAATGCGTCAAAAGCAAACTTATCTTGCTACTTGGTAGGCTCTCCATAGCTGACGTGATTCATCCAGTTTTTGAATTACTTTCGAATGGAAGTTATTTAGTGCTGAATGATCAAGGCTGTTGTGGAATGGCACCAGGCATCGCATATCTAGTCACAGTATTGTTTCCCCCAGCTCGCACAGTTAGAGAGGCACCACTGTGGCCTTCATTGAATGTTTCCAGTATACGGTTTGATTTGCTGAGCAGACTGAAAGCCATGTTGTTTCAACAAAATGTGGCCCTAACTTCAGCCCGAGAGACTTTTGATCTCCAGGTTGCAAGGTCTTCTGCAGAGATACAGGCCCTGGTCCGTATGAACTTACCGATCCATTTAGAAGAAATGGTTCATCGTATCTTTAAAATGTCTGATACGAGTGGGATCATACACTTATTTAAGCGACTTGGATCAGGTCTCTAAACTACCTTTCAGACCATCTTCGGAGTAATTCCAGTCTTCATACACTCCGTACTTGGAAGCGTTTTTGGAGGGCTTCCTTTGGTCCTGCTTTTGGTAGCGGACATCCTGATTATAAACCTCTTGTTTTGAAATGGATGTTGCAATCCCTCAAGAAATGGAGAGAACACTGCTGGAACGACGTTGTCATGAGCATATGGTGTTCTACCTGACTACGCCTCAGCTACAAGAGCTGAGTGAACATTGGTTCCTGTCTTTGAGACCGGTCTGGCTAGACTGTGTCCTGCCTGTGCTCCGTTGCCTCTTCTGCGGATTTGGCTGCGTGTTGGACCTGTGTCTGACACTTCCATTGGTTGCGCGCCGGACATAGAAGTGCTACTGGTGCCTTTGCAGGCCCCTGCGTGCAGTGGTCCACAGCGTATTCCCATGTTGATGACTGCATTTCTAGAGCCTCCAAGGTATGCTTCCGCTCCTGTTGGAAGGGAAGTCGGCTCTGCTCCAGAGGTACAGGCATCGGTATCAGGCGTTCAGGCATCTAATTCTTCCCTGGCGGCTGCTGTGGGAACCAGAGATGAACATCTTTGTTCACTCGACATGATACTGAAAGTTCTGGAGGGTCTGCCACCTGCGGATGTGATGTTCAGCGATGTTGAGTCTTCAGCGCAGGATTCTTAAATAATCTGGCATCTCCTGTGCAGGGAACCGTTTGGCAACTTTTTAAACATTTACTAAATTTAAGGTCAAAACTGATTTTTTTTTATTTTTTTTTATTTTTCTTTCCCTTTTCTGCTCTAACTGAGCATAATGACTTTCAAGGTGCTCAGTGTAATAATAACCACATATACAAGTTTAGAGGACCTTTTTGAATGCTTTTAGGGAACAATGACTTTTCTTTTATGGACATTCTTTCAGGCTTTTTAAGTGCTTTTAGTATGTTTTATAATAAATGATTTTATGCCTTTTAATAGCGTTAGCTTTCTCATTGCCTAGCTGACCTTGTTGACCTTTTGATGAGGAGTGGGTGTCATGTCTTCTAGCATAGTCCTGTCACGTATACCCCATTTTTTACATGCATTGTTCCATTCACACGACAATAACGATTCCAAACAGGTGACCTTTTACCTAGTAGCTTGCACCTGTCGCTTCGACACCAGGCTCTCGGTATTCTATCACAATCCCTTTACCGGCGTACATAAACATGTCCTCAGGCACAGTATAATTATTCTGTACAAGGGTCACCACTTTTTTTCATCCTTGGCCAACAGCCAGCTGTGCATGATCGCATTTGTTTAAAAAAGCATTGGTGATTGTTTTCAAAACATTTATGATTGTTTTCAAAACATCCATGAGTAAAACATAAAAACGTATCGATTCTGGAGAAAACCCTGGAGTGACCACTTTAGTATAAAAGACCCTCACTCCCCTCTACAAATTAGAGGAGAATTCCTTCCAAGCTGACACGGGGTCCTGCATTCTGAATCTTCGGCACGCATCGGTCTGACATCCCTTGCAGGGTGTCATCCTCGACGCAGAGACGGAATCCTTCGTTCTAAACCATCAGGTGAGGGGGCTGGTCCTTCCCTTGGGGTTTCTTGGCTAAACACACATATATACATTTGCATGCTACATATACAGATCTAGGCTAGGTACATTTAGGCTAATTACTTAGGGCGCGCATTTTAGGACTATGCAAGTGCTACTGATTTTATCTGAACGGCTTCTGTTCATCTTATTACCACTATGGTGGAAATGTATCTACTATTTACTAGATTGGTATTAGCAATCTCTTTTGTATGCTTCTGTCTTCTGATTGTTTCAGCACACATTTTTTACATGAGGCTGTCGCTGGACCAATATATACTTATTGAAACGTCCTTATTGCCATCCTGTGTATTTTCTGAGAGTAAGCAAGTACGAGTGTCTGAGCGAAACGTACTGTACTGTTTTCCACGATCCCTGAGGAATCAGGGTCGTCATGTTCAGTGGTTGCCAGAAACTACCTACGCCACTGTAGAATACAGGGGGGTGATAGTGGCACTGTAGAGCTAGCTGGTCTAACGGCTGACATATCCTGTGGGGGTGTCCAGAAGCGGTTGGGACACCAAGCCCTCAGTTTAGGTCATACGAAACGTGCAGGTCCTGGGGATTCATAGGAACTACAGGAAACTAGAAGATTGTCCTATCTGCAGACTGGCACTGGACATAAAAGTGACACCCTCAGTACCTTCTTCAGAACACATCTGGATGCGTGGAAAACAGAAGAAGGACTGCACCTGCGGTTTATTCTGTGGAGCAAAACACCAGGGACTAGACCTGCACCCTATTTGTACCCATGACAGAAGAGTGGATTCCAAGGTTTAGTTGGCTAGCCTCCTGTTCAGCTCCAAGAACATAAAAGCTGCAAGAAGCCCACATCTCTGCTGATCCCAGCTGACCAATTCCAACTGAATTTGCCCTGGACCCTGCTGGTGGCTTCAGGGAGATTGAGTCTTAACCCCCAAGTGGTTTCCCAAAAATCCTGGACCTTTGCTGGTGTTAGAGTGTTGCCTTTCTCCCTCAAAAACTGCAGGACAGCACAAGATGGGTCCACAACACTGGAGTTCTCCTCTGTGGGAGTTAGTGCCTGTAGTGGGAAGTATAGGTCCCTGAGTCTAGAGGCGGCCGGTAGGTGTATCCTACCAACACATGAATGATGCATTAGTGAAAAAGTGTTGACTCACACCAGGACAGTATCACAAAAAGTTCAGAGGCACCCACAAAGATGTGCAACAGTCCTGGGTAGATTTTGTGGATATATCAGTGAAGGCAATAGAAGTTTGTAAAAAAGGCAATGAGTGACAACTTATGCTGAGTGGTCAATCAACCAATCAACAGGATTTATAACACGCTGCTAGTCACCCTGGAGGGTATCCAGGTACAGAGGGTCTTGCTGCTGAGGGTGGAACCAGTTGAACAGCCAGGTCTTAAGTCCCTTTCTGAATTCCTGAAGAGAGGATGAGGTTCGGAGGTGGAGAGGGAGAGGGAGGCTATTCCAGGATTGCACAGTAAGGTAGGAGAAGGAGCGTCCTCCGCTGTTGCTTTGGCGGATGAGTCGGTGTGAGCAAGGGAGAGGGAGGTGGAGCCCAGGTGTCTGGCGGGTTGTTGGAAACTCTGGCGGGGGTTGATGTACGCTGGTCCTTGATTGTGTAGGGCTTTGTAGACATGGGTCAGCATCTTGAATTGACATCTCTTGTGATCTGGGAGCCAGTAGAGTTTCTTGAGGTGTAGGGTGATGTGGGTCTTTTTGGGAGGGTTGAGGATGAGTCTGGCCACTGAGGTCTATATGCACTGCAGTATTTTCAGGAGGTATGTGGTAATTCCTACATAGAGTGTTTTGCCATAGTCCAATAGGCTAGTGAAGAGGGCTTGAATGACGGTGCGTCTGGTGCTGACGGGGAGCAATTGGAAGATCTTTCGGAGCTTACGGAAAGTGAGTAAGCAGGCGGCAGAGACTGAGCTGATCTGGATTGTCATGGTGAGCTTGCTGTTCAGGATGATGCCTAGGTTCCGGGCATGGTCTGTAGGAGTGGGTGAGTGTCCTATTTCAGCAGGCTGCCAATAATCATTCCACAGGGAGGTGTTGTTTCCAAAGATCAGTACTTCCAGTTTGTCAATGTTGAGTTTGAGGCAGTTGTCTTGCATCCAGTTGGCGAGACTGGTCATGCACAGGCGGAAGTTGGCCATCTTTGTGGATGGGTCTTCAGATTGAGAGAGGATGATTTAGGTGTCATCTGCATAGGATATGATGCTCAGGCCGTGGTTTCTGATGATGTTGGCCAGGGAGGTCAGGAGGCGTTGAACAATGTAGAGCTGATGGACAAAGCTTGAGGGATGCCACAAATGCTGTTCTTGGGTTCCAAGGTGAAAGGTGGTAGGCGGATTCTCTGGGTTCTGCCAGTGAGGAAGGATGCGATCCATTTGAGGGTGTCCCCTTGGTTCCGATGTGATGGAGCCTCTTGATAAGGGTGTGGTGGGACATGGTGTTGAATGCTGCTGAGATGTCAAGGAGACTCAGGGCGACGTTTCTCCCCAGTCTATGAGGGTTCTAATGTCGTCGGTGGCAGCGATCAGGGCAGTTTTGGTGCTGTGGTTAGTACAGATTCCGAATTGGGATGAGTCCAGAAGATCGTTGTCCTCCTGGAATTCCGTGAGTTGGTCGTTGATGGCTTTTCAAGGATGTTGGTGAGAAAGGGGAGCAGAGAGATGTGCCGGTAGTTTTTGAGCTTTTTGGAGTTGGCGGACAGTTTTTTGAGGAGGGGTTTGGCTTCTGCGTGTTTCCATTCTTCTAGGAAGGTAGCAAGGCAATGGATGTTTATTTATTTATTTATTTTTAGAGTTTTCTATAGCGCGAACCAGACCCAAGGTAGGGTATCAGAGCGCTTTACATAGTGAGCAAGGTATGAATAGCACATATAGTAAAAACGTGGCATACAAAAAAGCATAGCATATAAAGTAACAACAAAGCATAACAGAGTTCAGGGGATAGAAGCAGAATAGAGAACTTTCTGAGCAATAAGAGTCAATTCGAGTTTGTGCGAGTCTTAGCTTCAAAATATCAGTAGACGGAGAGTATAGTTAAGTTTGAGGTTGTAAGCTGGTGTGGTGATTGTGCGGATTTAAGGGAGGAATTTGCTCATCAAGAATAATTTTGCTTCCTTTTTGAAGAGAGGTGTCGGGGCGATTTTTCTGATGGATGGCGGAAGCGAGTTCCAAATTCTTGGCGCCGCTCCAGAAAATGCTCTGTTGGAGGTTTTAGTCTTGTTGAACCGCGAGGGTTTTAGGAGTAGATTGTCTGTGCTCCTAGAATGTCTGTTTCCTCCAGATAAGGTAAGTTTTTGGGCTAGGTACTGGGGGTGTTGTGGTGTAACGCCTTGTGAGTGATGCAAGCCATCTTTAAGTGAATACGAGCTTCATAGGGTAGCCAGTTGAGTGCCTTTAGGTGTGGCGATATGTGGTCAAATTTCCTGGATCCTGTTATGAGTCTTGCTGCGGCGTTGAGACAGGCTTTTAGAGGGGCGGTTGAGATTTTGGGAAGCCCTGAGAGGGTAGAACATCCGTACTCCAGCCTTGATATGACTAAGGACTGAACTGCAGTTTTGAGGTCCGGGTTTTCGATGAATGGCTTCATTCTCCTGAGATAGCTGAGGTGAAAGCGGGCATTTTTAGCCATCAAGTTGATGTGAGCTTGCATGTTAAGGTTCTTATCCAGTGTGATTCCAAGTGATATTGTGGAGTCCACCAACGTTGGTGTACAGTTCAGGGCAGTGATCATTTTGGTCCATTCCTTTGTTTCCCGGGAGTTATTGGGGGGAGATTAAGAGAAATTCAGTTTTTTGTGAGTTTAGCTTGAGGAAGTTGGTCGTTAACCATTGGACGGTTTTTTCGAGAGCTAGATTCATTGTCTTTATCTCTTCGATGGAGGTGATCTTAATGTAAAGTTGAGTGTCGTCCGCGTACATGTGGTAGGAGATGTTCGCCTGCTGTAGTAGATCGGTGAGTGGTTCGACATATAAGTTGAATAGCGTGGGGGATAGGGTAGAGCCTTGTGGTACTCCTAGTAGGTTAGGTGAGGAGAGAGAAAGAATCTTGTTGGTCATGAACGATTGCGTTCTGTTTTCCAGAAAAGATTTGAACCATAGAAGGACTGTGCCAGATAAACCCATCCTGTTTTCTAGTCTTCTTAGAAGTTTGTCGTGATTGACCGTATCGAAGGCTGATGAGAGGTCGAGCAGGACTAACAGGCAGGTTTCATTGCGGTCAAGAGCTAGGAGGGCGTCGTCTACTATATGCAGGATGGCTGTTTCAGTGCTATGGCCAGGTCTGAAACCCGATTGATGGATGTTCAGTAGATTGAAGTTTGTGATGTGTTGGTTCAGTTGTTGCTGAACACATTTTTCCAAGACCTTTGCTAGCATGGGAATGTTGGTTATTGGTCGGAAGTTGTTGGGGTCGGAGGTGTTAGCTGTCGGTTTTTTAGGATAGGGGTGACTTGGCCAGTTTTTAGGCAGTCCGGGATGTGACCTTGTGTTAGCGAGGCATTGATGATTTTGGTCCAGAGAGGGAGATGATATGGTAGATGTGGGGGAGGCAATTTGATGGGACGGGGTTATTGAAGTGGTTGTTGAGTTTGGTAGTCGCTAGAATTTTGGTGATGTCATTGAGATCGTAAAGTTTGAAAGTAGACCAGTGAGAGTTATTTTTGGGCAGAATTAGCTCATGTTGTACCGGGTTAAAGGCTTGAGTGATCTTTGGGGTGGCTGAGTTGATAGCCGCCGTACTAAGTTCGAGTTGGAGAGAATTCGTTTTTGCTGTGAAGAATGAGGAAAATTCTTCACTACTCAGCTGTGAAGTCGATGTTAAGAGTGAGGACTTGGCCAATTTGTTCGATTGTTGTTTCAGAATTTCGAAGAGTTTTTTTGGTCTATTTTTGGCATTCTCTAGTTCTGATTTGAAGAAGTCTTTTTTTGATTGAAGAATACTTTTATTGTATGAGTTTCTGGTTTTCCTGAGTAGTTTAAGATGGAGGGGAGGGATGTTGCCTCCATTTCCGTTCCGTTGATCTGAGTTTGCGTCTCTCTTCATTCAGGGCTCCGCTGAACCATGGGTTTTTATCTTTGTCCGGAATTCTTTTGAGTTTTGGCGGAGCGGCTTGGTCGAATACTTTGGTCATCGTGGAGTTATAGTGAGCAGTGAGTGCATTAACGTCTGACAAGTTATTGGGGGGGATAAGAGCCTTCTCACAGTGGGAGGCAAGCTTGTTCCAGTTGATGTTCTTTGTGTCTCTTATCCATTGTTTCGGCTTGATTTGTTGCGAGAAAGTTTTCTTGTTAGCGGAGGGAATTTGGAAGGTGATAATGTGGTGGTCTGACCAGTCACACGGGGTAATCGAGATCGATTCAATTGTATTTTGTTTAGAGATGAGCCAGTCGAGAGTAGCACCCTTTGTGTGAGTAGGCTTTGAGATAGCTTGGATCAGGGAATGGTCTGCAAGGAAGGTTTTGAGGGCGTTAACCTGCTTGTCCAGTGGGTTCTCCCAGTGGAGATTGAAATCGCCAAGGAATATGTCGTTGGAATGCGGGGAAGAGTTTGCAGTAATGATTTCCATAAGTTGTTCTGTGAAAATTGTGTTCAAACCTGGTGGATGGTAGAGTATATGTAGTTTGTGGGAGTGGTTACTTGATATTTTCACAGAAATCCCAAGGTATTCACAGGAGTCCAGGGGTTCCGAGTGAAACTTTGAGATGGTGATGTCAGAGCGATGTATGCAGGCTAAGCCTCCGCCTATTTTGTGTGGTCTGTCTAGTCTAATGATGTTGTGGTCTGGAGGGACAAGAAGGTCTAGGCATGGTGAGGATGATTCTTTGAGCCAAGTTTCTGTGAGGATGATTATATCCATTTTCATGTTAAGGACGAGGTCGGCAATGTCAGAGGCATGTTTAGTGGCTGAGCGGCAGTTTAGTAGAAGGCAAGAGATCTGGTTTGAGGAATTCTTTAAAGTAGGCTCCTGACTATCGTAGTTCGGGGTTATGGAATGAAGGTTATTCCGGTTTATTCCTCTATGGATTGGATGGGATGTTCTGCATGGGTTGATGGGGATTGGGAGAATAGCGTATTCCTCTTTGTCTATGATAGGGCAGGAAGGAGCTTCGTATAGCAGTAGAAGTGTTTGAATTTCCTGGTCCGATATGTAGTTGGGGAGTTTGCATGTGCGCAAGTGTCGATTGGTTAGCGGCAGGGGGACAGTTTTTGTCACGTTGTCGTCTGTCGCTAGCGAGTTTTGAAGATGCTTAAGTTTGGCAAGAGATTTTTCAGCAAGTTGTAGAATGGTTCTGATTTCTAGGATAACATTTTGTAAGTTCCTGGCGGTGAGGTAAGACTGGGTTTTGAGTGAGACTTGTTCAATCTGCTGATGTGGAGGGGGAGACAGGATGTTGGGTGTTGAGGGAGTCGTATTGCTGTTAGTTCTCATGGCATTTCTAGATGAGGGTGTTAGTGCAGTGTGTGCTAAGGAAGGAGAGTTGGTGATGCTTCTTTCATCGGTTCTGGGTGACGGAAGGGGTCGATGATCTTCAGGAGATGGGGGGTGGTGGGGGTAGTAAGGTCCCGAGAGGCGCTGCGTGAGGTAGATGAGGGTGTCAGTGCAATGCGTGATAAGGAAGGAGTGTTGGTGATGCTTCTATCATCGGGTCTGGGTGAAGGAGGGGGTCGTTGATCTTCAGGAGTGGAAGGGGTGGTGGGGGTAGTAAGGTCCTGAGAGGCGCTGCGTGAGGTGATGGTGTGAGCTTTTAGGGTGATGAAGTATTTGTCGAATAGTTCTAGGTCCTTGTTAGCTGCTTGAATAAGAACAGTGCCATTTTTGTAGGATGTTATATTCAAGGTGGCTTTGAGATTCTGCGTGGGTGTCGTTGTAATCCTGGTTCCGTAGGGAATATTTTTATGGTCATGGATGGTTAGTAACTTGTAGAAGGCCGATCGCCATTTGGCTATTTTTCTTGTGAAAAATATGAGGTTATTGATTATAAAGCCTTTTTGGCATTGAAGGAGGGATCCAGGAACAGGGTATCAGGGTTTTTTCTGAGGAGGTTGTGTTTGAAGGTTTTAGAGGCACTTTTTGTTAGATTATGGGGGTATTGAATAGAATATGCGCTGTTTCCTTCAGGTATCATGTTTGGTCCAGCCATGATGTGCGATTCCTTTGGACGGGGAGGGAGCGACAGTATAATAATGGGTTGAGAGCCGTTACCAGTTGGTTATTAGTGTGAAGTATAACTCTTTCTGTTAGTGGCCGTTACATGATGGCAGATGTTTTTGATGGGAGCCGTATCGGGATGATTGCCATCTTAGTGGGTGTTATCAATTATCATTCAGCTTGGGTAGTTCTTATAGCTGATTGAGAATATATATGAATTAGCCGTTACAAGATGGCTGCCGGTTAGTTGGGAGCCAATGCAGGATGGCTGCTGTTTTGTTGTTGCTTATATAAGATTTAGCCGTTACAAGATGGGTGCCGTGTTAGTTGGGAGCCATTACAAAATGGGTGCTGTTTTTGGTGCTGATTGTATAAGAGTAAGCCGTTACAAGATGGCTGCCGTTTTAGTTGGGAGCCGTTACAAGATGGCCACTGTTTTAGATGGGGGCCGTTACAAGATGGCTGCTGTTATGGTGGTAGCCGTTACAAGATGGCTGCCAGATTTGGGGAGTCCTCCATAGGTAATCAGTATGTAGCTGGGTAGTCCTTTTTACTTATGAGGTTCTCAGCAGTTCAGCCATTTTAAATGCTGGATAGTACAGAGGGGTAGTGATTTGTAAGAAAATGGCTTCCCTCTGCAAGTAAATAGCTTTTAAGAGAGTGGTTTCCCTTTGCATCACATTTCCCATAAAGGACAAGTGAGATGAATGATCTAATGGCAGAAAACCTTCCAAAACCACTAAAAACCTGACGAGCGTGTCAGGAATCAGCAAAGATGTGGGGCTAAATCAGCGACCTTTGAGCCCTTAGTCAACATGTCATGTGCGCGTCTACTCACGTTTAGCCTCGGGAGAACTCCTCCTTGAATATTGTGGTGAGCTTGTTGCTGATGGTCTTGCTTCTGAGATAGAATATGTGGTGGGGGCAGAGATCAGTGGGTGCTCCAGGGTGGAGGGAGTGCATAATGGCTGTGGTGCTCTGAGTGATGAGCTGGCCCCAAGTGGTGATTCGGTTGTTGGTGTTTATGTCTGTGGGAGCGAGAAGGCTGAGGATATTGGAGGTGGCGGGTTGGGGTTCAAAGTCTTTGCAGATGGTGGAGATCTTTTTGTGGAAGAAGTCCGCCAAGGTGTCACCGAGTTATTGGGAGGGGGTGATGATGTTTTCGGTGGCTGAGGGGTTGGAGAACTCCCTGAAGATGCTGAAGAATTCTTTGCTGTGGTCGGAGCTAGCTTCGATGAGGTCAACTAGGGCATTCCTTTTAGTTTCTTTTAGGAGTTGGTGGTGGTGGTCAAGGGATGTCTTGAAGGTGATACGGTCTGTGGGCTCCTTGCTGGTGCACCATTTCCTTTCTAGTCACTTGCAGTTGCGTTTCATGTTTCTCAGTTCTGAGGTGTACGAGCTGGCATGTTTGGTGGATCTTTTGAGTTTGGTGGGATTGATGGGGGCCACTCTGTCGGTGCAATCGGTGATCGAAGTTCTTGGCTGCCTGTTCGAGGATGGTTGTGGTGTCGGGTGGGAGGTTTTGAGGGCATCATTCCATTGGATCTGAGATACTTTGTTTCAGCTGTGGTGTAAGGTGCTGGGAGGCTTGGTGGCAGTGCTGTGGGACACTCTTTTGGTGAAATGGGTGATGGAGTGGTCTGTCCAGGTGAG
Organism: Calotriton arnoldi; assembly: GCA_963921515.1. Classification (NCBI taxonomy): domain Eukaryota; kingdom Metazoa; phylum Chordata; class Amphibia; order Caudata; family Salamandridae; genus Calotriton; species Calotriton arnoldi. The sequence goes on from CAWUFW010007531.1 coordinate 804,870, forward strand.
CTTTGTGACATGGCTGTACTTGTTTCTGTTGCTGTTTGTGAAAATAGGGTCAAACGTGTGTCCTGCATTGTGTGTGGGGTTGGTAACTAGTTGGGTGAGGCCGATGTTGTAAATGCTTTCAAGAAGGTTGGTGGTGTTGGCATTGTTAAGGTCGTCGAGGTGAAAACTGAGATCTCCAAGAAAGATGTAGTGCGTGGAGATGATGGCCTGCGGTGCAATAAATTCGGGGATGGAGTAACAGAAACTGAGGCGTAGTCCTGGAGGTCTGTAGGTGAGAGTGCCTCTGATCGTGGTTTTCCAGTCTGTTTTGAGTAGGAAGTTGAGGTGTTCTATGATCGGGTGATGTCATCTTCAGAGTTGATACAGTGGATGGTTTCCTTTAGGATGATGGTGAGTCCACGTCCATGTTTGTTGATGCAGTCCCGGTGCGCTATCTTGTAGCCGTTGAACGTAGCCGATGCAATGTTGGGAGCGGATGCAGGGTTGAGCCATGTCTCAGAGAGAAAGATGACGTCGGGGTGAGGGAGGTGATGGTGTCCCAGATCTCAAGGGGGTGCATGCTGAGTGATTGGGCACTGAGCAGGAGGCAGTGGAATTGTTCAGATGCAGTCATGGTTGGTGTGGTGGTGGTGAATGCGGGTGCGGGTGCTCCAGTGTTGCAGGAGAAGAGACAGTGGTGGCAGGGGAAAGGTCCTACTGTAGATTATGGTGAAATGTAGCAGCAGTTGTTGTTGTTGCAGAGTCTAGGGTCCATAGCTGTGACCTCAGTGGTAATATAACTGCAGGGGAGGGAGATCCAGGGTTCCTGTCGCTAGCCACCATCCAGGCAAGGACGGGCGCAGACACGCTCGTCTTGACGGCAGCACGCCCGCTGCATGCAGCCGTGCTGCAGCCTTCATTAAGTAGGTCCTGGGAGGAGGGAGAGGTGCTGGGTGGTGGTGCGCAGGGCAAGCGGGAGGCAAGAAGGGGGAGGCAAATGGTTGGGAAGGAGCAGCGCATGAAAAATACCCACCAAAACAGCAACAAAGAAACGATTGGTTTATTGTACAGACAGGCAACAAAATAAAAAATAAACAAATGTGATAAATGACAGTAAGACTACATGAATTGAAGCGGACTAATTAACCTGTGTTAAACAATGCTAGACAAGTTGAATAACAGATATGAAATCAGTACGGGCTACTGACAATGAATAAGAAAAATTCAATACAAACGAAGTACAGAGCCAGCAGATGCCATGCAAGGCATAAGGGCTAACGGGGCAGGCAAAAGCAGCAGTGGAGGTGGGAAAATGGAGGCCTGCTAATGTGGCAGCAAGGGGGCTAGTTAACATACCTGTATAGTGTATAATTTGATTGTCAAAGAACATATCTTAATTAACTTTCTTCAGAGTGGTTACATCAATATTTAGTGGATTCCAAGTTGTCTAACCCCAGAGAGCAGTGTAAGCTGGTGAGTGGGTGTTAGACTTGGCATCTTTTGGCGTGTTTCCCCTGACTTTTTGCTTTCTGACCTCCCGGTTTTGACTCTGTTTTTGCTGGTGTAATGATTCTGCGCACTTTCCTCACTACGGTCCAGTGGGAAAGTGCAAGTGCTCCTGTATAAAATGTGTTATGGATTGGTGTTTTCATGATTGGCCTATTTGGTTTATGTGTCAGTCCCTTGTAAAGTGCACTGCGAGTGCCAGGGCCTATAGACCAAATGCTGTTGGTGGGCTGCAGCACTGGATTGTGCCACCCACGCAAACAGCCCGTAAAGTGTAACTCGGGCCTGCCATCGCAGAGCCTGTGCGCAGCCTGGGGCTGCCATGTCGACTTGGCAAGTGCACACACTTGCAAGTCCCTAAACCTTCCCTTTGCTACATGTTAGTCACCCATAAGGTAGGCCCAAGGTACCCCTGTGGGCAGGGTGCGGTGTATGCGAAAGGTAGGACATGCCCGGGTGTGTGCGGCATGTCCTGATAGTGAATTACAGCCTAGTTCGTTTTTCACTATTGCAAGGCTACCTGTTCCCCTAGGCCAGGACGGGCAGTTTTGATTATTACAGCTTATAATCCTAACTGACCCCGGGAACATGGTAGAAATTCGTGTTTAGTATGCCTGGACTCAGAATGATAAAATGCATCTTTTAGTGAAGTTGGTTTTAACATTCTGTGTTTGAAAATACCACTTTTAGAAAGTGGGTATTTTCTTGTCTAACCATCCAAGCCGGCCTCTGCGAGGTTGTGTATTCCTTGTCTGGAGTGTGAGTGACAGGGGCTGGGGGATGCCAGGAGACAGGGTGAGTCAGCACAGGGCTGAATAGCAAGATCTACATGTAGATGGGTGGGAGGGGTCGCACCTGGGCCCTGAATAGGAAAGTGCCTTCCCTCCACAATGCTGGCTCCACCTCCTGTGGTGCGTCTGATGTCCCTGGCCTACTCACTGAAAGAAGGGACGGAAACTTGTCAACAAAGTGCTCCAGAACTGGTTTGGACTAGGCAAAGGCCTCTCTGCCTTCAGAGAACAAAGGAATTTGGGATATAAATATTGGGGCCCTGACCCCATGAATTTAGATCTCGCTGGAATCAAGGAACCTGCCAAGACGAAGAGCTGGAAGAGCTGCCAGGAGGAGTACTGCCCCTTTGCTGTGTTGTTGCTTTGTTGGGTTGGCCTGCAGCTGCTGCTTCTGCCTTGGGCAGTGAAAGGACTGGACTGAACTTTCTACAAACTTGTGCTGCGTATCTCCAAGGGCCTGAAACCGAGCTGGCCTCCTGTTAAGAAGTCTCAGGGACTACAAAGACTTCACAAGCCTCTGGGTACCGCTTCTGGAAACGCTGTTTCAGTTGCCACAGAGGAAGGGAACTGCAACCGACTCCGTCAACCGAATCCATCCCTGGCCGGTGACCTGTTTGCACCGCAGACCGCATCGCCCCGCTTTGCATCGCAACCCTGGTCTCACCGTGGGCGACGTCCGACGCCGCCAACATTGAGCCGCTGCTTGCACCGTGACCTGTGGGCACCGCAGTTCGCATCGCATCGCATCGCTTCACTGAACCAACCGGACCCAACCGACGCGGTCGCTGCAACTGGCTCAAGAGTCGAGACCGCACCGCAGTTGGGGCACCGCTCGCACGTCTGCGATGCACCGCTCCGACTCGCACCGCTGTCCGACGCCAGCTCCCGCACTCCGGCTAGGTCGCCTGCATCGCAACCTGTCTGCACCGCATCGAGCATCGTCTCACCCTGCATCGCACGCCTTGGACTCACCGACTCCGTCTGCACGATGCTCATCGAGCCGCTGCCTGCACCGCATCGAGGGACACCGCACCTTGCATCGCTCCGTCTTGCACCGCAACCGCGACGAACGCCGACCGGCTCGTACACTCCGTACCAGCCACAACGAGAAAGGTACTGTAACCGAGTCTGTTCATGACTCTGCTGGCCCGTATCGACGCGGTCGGCTGGAACTGTTAGACTCTGGGGTTTTCAGCATCACGGTAGGCTCGGACGGAGCTACCGACTCGTATGAACTTTGCTTTTGTGCTATTCCTGCAAAGAAGAAGTTACCGTATCAAGTATTCATTCGTAAAGTATAGTATTGTGGATTTTTGTCGTAATTGGTCTTGTCTTGAGTATATAAAATATTGGTTATTTTTCTAAACTGGTGTGGTGTCCGTTTGTAGTGCTTACACTGTATTACTGTTGGTTATGTGCAAATGCTTTACACACTGCCTCTGAATTAAGCCTGACTGCTCGTGCCAAGCTACCACGAGGGTGAGCAGGGGTTACTTCACGAGTGTAACACCCTTACCCTGACTAGGAAGAAGGGTCCCTACTTGGACAAAGGTGCAAGCCCTTGCCAACTAGAGATCCCATTTCTAACATTGGTTGTCAGCGGTGAGGATAGGACTTGCGTTTGCACTTGACTTACAGTGATTGGTGTGCACTACTACCATATCGCAGACCATTACGTACCACATACTGGTTCTTTTTCTTTTGGCCTATTTTTGATCTTGCCAGTTTTCAACTCACGACTTTTGTCATGCCTGAATCAATTGCATCATCCGTTGCATCTCTGGAAGTTATCTTTGAGGAGGATAGGTTGGAGTCCTACGCCGTAAAGGAGTTACGAGCGATTTGTAAAAACCTGAAAGTCCAAATTAAAGGCCTCACAAGGAAGGAGGAGCTACAGAAGGCGCTGAGGGCCTGGGTAGCAGCCAGACATGCCAATGGGCAGCCTGGTGATCTCAGTGAGGAGGTGGAGGAGCCTATTTCCAGGGTGGATGTGCTTTTGGGTAGGGGGAACCCGCCAGATCAGGCAGCAGCAGTCTGTCCCCAGAGGAGCTGGAGGACAGGCGGGAGGCAAGGCAGTTCGAGCTGCAGAAGCTCAGACTGGAGAGTGAGCGGGAGGAGAAGAGATTGGCCATAGAGGAGAGGAAGATGCTCTTAGAGCATGAGAGAGAACTGAAGGAGCTAGAACTTAGGAGTAAGTCAGGCTCAGATGGTGGCAGCAATTCGTCCAGAAAGGCAGACAGGATTGTGCACATTCCCAAGAACGTAGGCAAGGAGTTCAAGAAGGGGGATGACATACAAAGGTGGTTTCAGGGTTATGAGGCAGCCATACACATGAATGGGGTCCCTGAGGAGAATTGGGGAGCAGGATTGTGGCCACTTTTCCCAGAAGAAGCAAGGGATGCTCTGATAGCTTTGGGTAAGGGGTATCACCTCACCTATGCTGACATGAAGGATGCCCTTCTCACGAAGTATGGTCTTACTCCTGAAAAGTACAGGGATCAGTTCAGGTCCAGTAAGAAGTACGATGCCAACACTTGGTTGGAATGTGTGGATGTGTTCTGCAGGTCTCTGGATGGTTGGGTGAAGGGCAGTAGCGTAACAGATTTTCAGGGGCTCTACAACTTGATTGCATGGGAGCACTTGTCTAGTCTATGTTTTGCAGATCTGCGCCAGCACCTAGTTGATAGTAAGCTAACTGACCCCAGGAAGCTTGCTATGGAAGCGGACCGCTGGGTGAGTACCAGGGTCCACAAGAAAGCGTTTGGGGAGACTCAGCCAAAGGTGGGCAGGGTCCCCAGCAGAAAGGTGGGGGGACAAGGGTAAAGCACAGGAGTTCTCTAAAGGGCCCCAAACTAGTACCCAGGGTAAAGGTTCCCAGCCCCCGGTGATAAGAAGAAAGGGGTCTCTACAGGGAAGCCTGTTGAGACCGGCCCCCGCAAGTGTTATGCATGTGACCAGGTAGGTCACTTTAAGGGGGACCCCAAGTGCCCGAAGGGGACCCAGCCACCCACCGGTGGACAGTCCAAAGTGTTGGTTAGTGTAGCGCTTGGGGAGGAGGGGTGCCCACAGGAGGGTGGGGATCCCGCAGAAATGACCCTTGTCTCACTAGGGGACAGTGAGATGGTCCCAGGAAACCAGGTGCCCCCTAACACAAAGAAATATAGCACCTGGGTGACCATTAATGGGAACAGGGTAGAGGCTCTCAGAGATACTGGAGCCAGTGTGACCTCAGTCCGGTGTCACCTGGTGTCTGAGAAGCAAGTAGTCCCAGGAGCATTCCACCAAGTAGTTGCTGTCGACAACTCTGAGCGCCAGTGTATGGTGGCGCAGGTTCCCTTTGAATGGGGGGTCTCAGGTCCCTTGAAGGTGGTTGTGAGCCCTACCATGCCTGTAGATTGTCTGCTAGGAAACGACCTGGAGCAGTCCTCATGGAAGGAGGTTGAGCTCAGGTCTCACTTGGAGATGCTTGGGTTGCCAGAGTGGGCATGCGTGTCTACTCGGTCAATGGCAGCCAGAAAGGGTGATCAAGAGGACTTGGAGCCTGAAACAGTGGCCCAAGTCCCTGCCAAGAGAAAGGGCAGGGGGCGCGGGAAACCGGCCCCCGAAGTTCCCACGGACCGGGAGGAGGCGGACCTCGAGGGGGACGCCCCGGTGCCTACAGGGGAGCAGGTAGCCGAACTGGGAGACATCTCTGAGCTGACCCATTGGCAGCAAGAAGGGGGTCCCACCAGGGAGGAGTTCTGCAGGGAGCAGAACGAGTGCCCTACTCTGGAGGGTCTGCGGCGGCAGGCTGCAGACCAGGCAGCTGGTAATCAGTCCGGGTCACATCTGATCTACTGGGAGAGCGGTCTCCTATACAGTGAGCCTAAGGTTGCTGAGCCTGGGTCAGCCCGTGTGCTGGTGGTACCCCAGCGCTTCAGGACCTTCCTACTGGGTCTGGCTCATGACGTGCCTTTGGCAGGACATTTGGGGCAGGACAAGACCTTTGACAGGCTTGTCACCCACTTCTTTTGGCCCCAAATGCGAAGGCAGTCAGATGCACACTGTAGGTCTTGCCAAACTTGCCAGGCAAGTGGTAAGAGTGGGAGGAAGGTCAAAGCTCCTCTCCAACCTTTTCCTGTTGTTGGAACACCCTTTGAAAGGGTAGGGATGGATATTGTGGGGCCACTGGATCCCAAGACAGCCATGGGCAACAGGTACATCCTGGTCTTGGTGGACCATGCCACCCGGTACCCGGAGGCAATCCCTCTCAGGACAACGACGGCGCCAGTGGTGGGCCGGGCGTTAATGGGGATCTTTTCCCGTGTGGGATTCCCCAGAGAGGTGGTTTCTGATAGGGGGACCAATTTCATATCGAAGTATATGACATCCCTGTGGAAGGAGTGTGGTGTAACCTACAAGTTCACCACTCCTTACCACCCACAAGGAAACGGTCTGGTGGAGAGATTCAACCAGACCTTGAAAGGCATGATCAAGGGTCTAACAGAACCCATGAGGCGTAAGTGGGACGTCCTCTTGCCATGCCTACTCTTTGCATACAGGGAGGTGCCTCAGAAGTCTCTTGGGTACAGCCCCTTTGAGCTCCTGTATGGCCACCCTGTCAGAGGACCTCTGAGTTTGGTAAAGGAAGGCTGGGAGGCAGCTCCCAGGAAAACTCCCCAGGATGTATTTAGCTACATGCTGGCCTTTAGAAACCAAACTGCCCGCTTCAGGAAACTCGCTCAGGCGAACCTAGAAGCAAGCCAGGAAGAAATGAAGAGATGGTATGACAAGTCCAAAGTGTTGGCTAGTGTAGCGCTTGGGGAGGAGGGGTGCCCACAGGAGGGTGGGGATCCCGCAGAAATGACCCTTGTCTCACTAGGGGACAGTGAGATGGTCCCAGGAAACCAGGTGCCCCCTAACACAAAGAAATATAGCACCTGGGTGACCATTAATGGGAACAGGGTAGAGGCTCTCAGAGATACTGGAGCCAGTGTGACCTCAGTCCGGTGTCACCTGGTGTCTGAGAAGCAAGTAGTCCCAGGAGCATTCCACCAAGTAGTTGCTGCCGACAACTCTGAGCGCCAGTGTATGGTGGCGCAGGTTCCCTTTGAATGGGGGGGTCTCAGGTCCCTTGAGGGTGGTTGTGAGCCCTACCATGCCTGTAGATTGTCTGCTAGGAAACGACCTGGAGCAGTCCTCATGGAAGGAGGTTGAGCTCAGGTCTCACTTGGAGATGCTTGGGTTGCCAGAGTGGGCATGCGTGTCTACTCGGTCAATGGCAGCCAGAAAGGGTGATCAAGAGGACTTGGAGCCTGAAACAGTGGCCCAAGTCCCTGCCAAGAGAAAGGGCAGGGGCGCGGGAAACCGGCCCCCGAAGTTCCCACGGACCGGGAGGAGGCGGACCTCGAGGGGGACGCCCCGGTGCCTACAGGGGAGTAGGTAGCCGAACTGGGAGACATCTCTGAGCTGACCCATTGGCAGCAAGAAGGGGGTCCCACCAGGGAGGAGTTCTGCAGGGCGCAGAACGAGTGCCCTACTCTGGAGGGTCTGCGGCGGCAGGCTGCAGACCAGGCAGCTGGTAATCAGTCCGGGTCACATCTGATCTACTGGGAGAGTGGTCTCCTATACAGTGAGCCTAAGGTTGCTGAGCCTGGGTCAGCCCGTGTGCTGGTGGTACCCCAGCGCTTCAGGACCTTCCTACTGGGTCTGGCTCATGACGTGCCTTTGGCAGGACATTTGGGGCAGGACAAGACCTTTGACAGGCTTGTCACCCACTTCTTTTGGCCCCAAATGCGAAGGCAGTCAGATGCACACTGTAGGTCTTGCCAAACTTGCCAGGCAAGTGGTAAGAGTGGGAGGAAGGTCAAAGCTCCTCTCCAACCTTTTCCTGTTGTTGGAACACCCTTTGAAAGGGTAGGGATGGATATTGTGGGGCCACTGGATCCCAAGACAGCCATGGGCAACAGGTACATCCTGGTCTTGGTGGACCATGCCACCCGGTACCCGGAGGCAATCCCTCTCAGGACAACGACGGCGCCAGTGGTGGGCCGGGCGTTAATGGGGATCTTTTCCCGTGTGGGATTCCCCAGAGAGGTGGTTTCTGATAGGGGGACCAATTTCATATCGAAGTATATGACATCCCTGTGGAAGGAGTGTGGTGTAACCTACAAGTTCACCACTCCTTACCACCCACAAGGAAACGGTCTGGTGGAGAGATTCAACCAGACCTTGAAAGGCATGATCAAGGGTCTAACAGAACCCATGAGGTGTAAGTGGGACGTCCTCTTGCCATGCCTACTCTTTGCATACAGGGAGGTGCCTCAGAAGTCTCTTGGGTACAGCCCCTTTGAGCTCCTGTATGGCCACCCTGTCAGAGGACCTCTGAGTTTGGTAAAGGAAGGCTGGGAGGCGGCTCCCAGGAAAACTCCCCAGGATGTATTTAGCTACATGCTGGCCTTTAGAAACCAAACTGCCCGCTTCAGGAAACTCGCTCAGGCGAACCTAGAAGCCAGCCAGGAAGAAATGAAGAGATGGTATGACCAGAACGCCACTCTGGTCGAATTTCAACCTGGGCAAAAAGTGTGGGTAATGGCCCCAGTGGCACCTTGTGCCTTGCAGGACAAGTGGACTGGGCCATATGAGGTAAAGGAGCGCAAAAGTGACGTCACCTACCTGGTGGATTTGCAGGCTCCAAGGAACCCTTTGAGGGTCCTTCACGTGAACCGCCTCAAGCCCCACTTCGAGAGGTCCGAAGTGAGTATGCTCTTGGCGACAGATGATGGGGTGGAAGAGGAGAGCGAGCCTCTCCCTGACCTCCTGTCTACCAAGGAGCATGATGGGTCCGTAGAGGGTGTGATCCTCTCCCCTACTCTGACTCAGGAGCAGCAGGGGACTGTCGCCAGTTGTTGGGACAGTTCGCCCCACTGTTCTCTCTGACCCCCGGTGTTACTCACTGGTGTACCCATGACGTGGACACCGGTGACAGCCATCCTGTGAAGCACAAAATTTACAGGTTGACTGACCGGGTCAGAGCCAGCATCAAGGAGGAGGTCTCTAAGATGTTGGCGTTAGGGGTGATTGAGCCCTCCCACAGTCCTTGGGCCAGCCCAGTGGTCTTGGTCCCAAAGGCTGCGGCGCCGGTGCCACTCCAGAACTCCGGTTTTGTGTGGACTACCGTGGGCTCAATGCCGTCACCAGGACTGACGCGCACCCCATCCCCAGAGCTGATGAGCTCATTGATCGGTTGGGAGCTGCCCGGTTCCTCAGCACGTTTGATTTGATGTCTGGGTACTGGCAGATTGCCTTAACCGATGGGGCCAAGGAGAGATCAGCATTCTCAACCCCAGAAGGTCATTACCAATTCCGGGTGATGCCCTTTGGGTTGAAGAATGCCCCTGCCACCTTTCAGAGGTTGGTCAATCAGGTGTTGGCTGGGCTGGAGGATTTCAGTGCTGCCTACCTGGATGACATTGCTGTGTTCAGTTCCAGCTGGGAAGAACATTTACAGCACCTTGAGAAAGTGTTGAGGGCTCTGCAAGGTGCAGGCCTCACGATCAAGGCCAGTAAGTGCCAGATCGGGCAGGGTTCTGTGGTGTACTTGGGACACCAGGTAGGAAGCGGCCAGGTGGCGCCCCTACAACCCAAGATTGACACCATTCTGGCTTGAGAGCCCCCAAGACCCAGACAGAGGTGAGAGCCTTCTTAGGTCTCACCGGCTACTATAGGAGATTTGTTAAGGGCTATGGCACCATCGTTGCCCCCTTAACAGAGCTGACCTCTAAGAGGCAGCCCAGGAAAGTGATCTGGACTGAGTCCTGCCAGAAAGCTTTTGATGCCCTGAAGGCAGCCATGTGCACGGCGCCCATGCTCAAGGCACCTGACTTCTCCAAGGAATTCGTCGTGCCGACTGACGCTTCAGAGCATGGTGTGGGAGCGGTGCTCTCACAACTGAACGAAGAGGGCCTGGATCAGCCTGTAGTCTTCCTTAGCAGGAGACTACTTCCCAGGGAACAGAGGTGGAGTGCCATAGAAAGGGAAGCTTTTGCTGTGGTCTGGGCACTGAAGAAGTTGAGACCATACCTGTTTGGGACTCACTTCCGGGTTCAGACAGACCACAGGCCCCTCAGATGGTTGATGCAAATGAGGGGTGAGAATCCAAAACTGCTGAGGTGGTCCATCTCCCTACAGGGAATGGACTTTACGGTGGAACACCGTCCTGGTACAGAACACGCCAACGCAGTCTGTCCAGGTTCTTCCGCCTTAGTGAAGAGAACTCCAATGGGGTTGGGTAGTTCTCCCTACTTTCAGCTGGAGGGGACATGTGTTAGACTTGGCATCTTTTGGCGTGTTTCCCCTGACTTTTTGCTTTCTGACCTCCCGGTTTTGACTCTGTTTTTGCTGGTGTAATGATTCTGCGCACTTTCCTCACTGCGGTCCAGTGGGAAAGTGCAAGTGCTCCTGTATAAAATGTGTTATGGATTGGCGTTTCCATGATTGGCCTATTTGGTTTATGTGTCAGTCCCTTGTAAAGTGCACTGCGAGTGCCAGGGCCTATAGACCAAATGCTGTTGGTGGGCTGCAGCACTGGATTGTGCCACCCACGCAAACAGCCCGTAAAGTGTAACTCGGGCCTGCCAACGCAGAGCCTGTGCGCAGCCTGGGGCTGCCATGTCGACTTGGCAAGTGCACACACTTGCAAGTCCCTAAACCTTCCCTTTGCTACATGTTAGTCACCCCTAAGGTAGGCCCAAGGTACCCCTGTGGGCAGGGTGCGGTGTATGCGAAAGGTAGAACATGCCCGGGTGTGTGCGGCATGTCCTGATAGTGAATTACAACCTAGTTCGTTTTTCACTATTGCAAAGCCCGTATCGACGCGGTCGGCTGGAACTGTTAGACTCTGGGGTTTTCAGCATCACGGTAGGCTCGGACGGAGCTACCGACTCGTACGAACTTTGCTTTTGTGCTATTCCTGCAAAGAAGAAGTTACCGTATCAAGTATTCATTCGTAAAGTATAGTATTGTGGATTTTTGTCGTAATTGGTCTTGTCTTGAGTATATAAAATATTGGTTATTTTTCTAAACTGGTGTGGTGTCCGTTTGTAGTGCTTACACTGTATTACTGTTGGTTATGTGCAAATGCTTTACACACTGCCTCTGAATTAAGCCTGACTGCTCGTGCCAAGCTACCACGAGGGTGAGCAGGGGTTATTTCACGAGTGTAACACCCTTACCCTGACTAGGAAGAAGGGTCCCTACTTGGACAAAGGTGCAAGCCCTTGCCAACTAGAGATCCCATTTCTAACATTGGTTGTCAGCGGTGAGGATAGGACTTGCGTTTGCACTTGACTTACAGTGATTGGTGTGCACTACTACCATATCGCAGACCATTACGTACCACATACTGGTTCTTTTTCTTTTGGCCTATTTTTGATCTTGCCAGTTTTCAACTCACGACTTTTGTCATGCCTGAATCAATTGCATCATCCGTTGCATCTCAAGGGGGTGCATGCTGAGTGATTGGGCACTGAGCAGGAGGCAGTGGAATTGTTCAGATGCAGTCATGGTTGGTGTGGTGGTGGTGAATGCGGGTGCGGGTGCTCCAGTGTTGCAGGAGAAGAGACAGTGGTGGCAGGGGAAAGGTCCTACTGTAGATTATGGTGAAATGTAGCAGCAGTTGTTGTTGTTGCAGAGTCTAGGGTCCATAGCTGTGACCTCAGTGGTAATATAACTGCAGGGGGAGGGAGATCCAGGGTTCCTGTCGCTAGCCACCATCCAGGCAAGGACGGGCGCAGACACGCTCGTCTTGACGGCAGCACGCCCGCTGCATGCAGCCGTGCTGCAGCCTTCATTAAGTAGGTCCTGGGAGGAGGGAGAGGTGCTGGGTGGTGGTGCGCAGGGCAAGCGGGAGGCAAGAAGGGGGAGGCAAATGGTTGGGAAGGAGCAGCGCATGAAAAATACCCACCAAAACAGCAACAAAGAAACGATTGGTTTATTGTACAGACAGGCAACAAAATAAAAAATAAACAAATGTGATAAATGACAGTAAGACTACATGAATTGAAGCGGACTAATTAACCTGTGTTAAACAATGCTAGACAAGTTGAATAACAGATATGAAATCAGTACGGGCTACTGACAATGAATAAGAAAAATTCAATACAAACGAAGTACAGAGCCAGCAGATGCCATGCAAGGCATAAGGGCTAACGGGGCAGGCAAAAGCAGCAGTGGAGGTGGGAAAATGGAGGCCTGCTAATGTGGCAGCAAGGGGGCTAGTTAACATACCTGTATAGTGTATAATTTGATTGTCAAAGAACATATCTTAATTAACTTTCTTCAGAGTGGTTACATCAATATTTAGTGGATTCCAAGTTGTCTAACCCCAGAGAGCAGTGTAAGCTGGTGAGTGGGTGTTAGACTTGGCATCTTTTGGCGTGTTTCCCCTGACTTTTTGCTTTCTGACCTCCCGGTTTTGACTCTGTTTTTGCTGGTGTAATGATTCTGCGCACTTTCCTCACTACGGTCCAGTGGGAAAGTGCAAGTGCTCCTGTATAAAATGTGTTATGGATTGGTGTTTTCATGATTGGCCTATTTGGTTTATGTGTCAGTCCCTTGTAAAGTGCACTGCGAGTGCCAGGGCCTATAGACCAAATGCTGTTGGTGGGCTGCAGCACTGGATTGTGCCACCCACGCAAACAGCCCGTAAAGTGTAACTCGGGCCTGCCATCGCAGAGCCTGTGCGCAGCCTGGGGCTGCCATGTCGACTTGGCAAGTGCACACACTTGCAAGTCCCTAAACCTTCCCTTTGCTACATGTTAGTCACCCATAAGGTAGGCCCAAGGTACCCCTGTGGGCAGGGTGCGGTGTATGCGAAAGGTAGGACATGCCCGGGTGTGTGCGGCATGTCCTGATAGTGAATTACAGCCTAGTTCGTTTTTCACTATTGCAAGGCTACCTGTTCCCCTAGGCCAGGACGGGCAGTTTTGATTATTACAGCTTATAATCCTAACTGACCCCGGGAACATGGTAGAAATTCGTGTTTAGTATGCCTGGACTCAGAATGATAAAATGCATCTTTTAGTGAAGTTGGTTTTAACATTCTGTGTTTGAAAATACCACTTTTAGAAAGTGGGTATTTTCTTGTCTAACCATCCAAGCCGGCCTCTGCGAGGTTGTGTATTCCTTGTCTGGAGTGTGAGTGACAGGGGCTGGGGGATGCCAGGAGACAGGGTGAGTCAGCACAGGGCTGAATAGCAAGATCTACATGTAGATGGGTGGGAGGGGTCGCACCTGGGCCCTGAATAGGACAGTGCCTTCCCTCCACAATGCTGGCTCCACCTCCTGTGGTGCGTCTGATGTCCCTGGCCTACTCACTGAAAGAAGGGACGGAGACTTGTCAACAAAGTGCTCCAGAACTGGTTTGGACTAGGCAAAGGCCTCTCTGCCTTCAGAGAACAAAGGAATTTGGGATATAAATATTGGGGCCCTGACCCCATGAATTTAGATCTCGCTGGAATCAAGGAACCTGCCAAGACGAAGAGCTGGAAGAGCTGCCAGGAGGAGTACTGCCCCTTTGCTGTGTTGTTGCTTTGTTGGGTTGGCCTGCAGCTGCTGCTTCTGCCTTGGGCAGTGAAAGGACTGGACTGAACTTTCTACAAACTTGTGCTGAGTATCTCCAAGGGCCTGAAACCGAGCTGGCCTCCTGTTAAGAAGTCTCAGGGACTACAAAGACTTCACAAGCCTCTGGGTACCGCTTCTGGAAACGCTGTTTCAGTTGCCACAGAGGAAGGGAACTGCAACCGACTCCGTCAACCGAATCCATCCCTGGCCGGTGACCTGTTTGCACCGCAGACCGCATCGCCCCGCTTTGCATCGCAACCCTGGTCTCACCGTGGGCGACGTCCGACGCCGCCAACATTGAGCCGCTGCTTGCACCGTGACCTGTGGGCACCGCAGTTCGCATCGCATCGCTTCACTGAACCAACCGGACCCAACCGACGCGGTCGCTGCAACTGGCTCAAGAGTCGAGACCGCACCGCAGTTGGGGCACCGCTCGCACGTCTGCGATGCACCGCTCCGACTCGCACCGCTGTCCGACGCCAGCTCCCGCACTCCGGCTAGGTCGCCTGCATCGCAACCTGTCAGCACCGCATCGAGCATTGTCTCACCCTGCATCGCACGCCTTGGACTCACCGACTCCGTCTGCACGATGCTCATCGAGCCGCTGCCTGCACCGCATCGAGGGACACCGCACCTTGCATCGCTCCGTCTTGCACCGCAACCGCGACGAACGCCGACCGGCTCGTACACTCCGTACCAGCCACAACGAGAAAGGTACTGTAACCGAGTCTGTTCATGACTCTGCTGGCCCGTATCGACGCGGTCGGCTGGAACTGTTAGACTCTGGGGTTTTCAGCATCACGGTAGGCTCGGACGGAGCTACCGACTCGTACAAACTTTGCTTTTGTGCTATTCCTGCAAAGAAGAAGTTACCGTATCAAGTGTTCATTCGTAAAGTATAGTCTTGTGGATTTTTGTCGTAATTGGTCTTGTCTTGAGTATATAAAATATTGGTTATTTTTCTAAACTGGTGTGGTGTCCGTTTGTAGTGCTTACACTGTATTACTGTTGGTTATGTGCAAATGCTTTACACACTGCCTCTGAATTAAGCCTGACTGCTCGTGCCAAGCTACCACGAGGGTGAGCAGGGGTTACTTCACGAGTGTAACACCCTTACCCTGACTAGGAAGAAGGGTCCCTACTTGGACAAAGGTGCAAGCCCTTGCCAACTAGAGATCCCATTTCTAACAGTGGGTATACACACATGTATCCAAAAAGCCGCTGAGGTGGGGTGATACTAAGAAGGGGGAGGTCAGACACCCCAACACGGGAAAGAGGGGAGCGACAAATATAAAAAGAATGGGTTTTCTCAACGCTTCCAAAAACCTGTCCAGGAGGGGAAATCCTGTGCCTTTGCCAAATCTAAATGGAGGGTGAAGGCTAGGGTGTGCCTGGAGTGCCATCAGCCAGGACAAAAAAAGGGAGACTGTATGGTCCAAAAAACTCCCTACTGGTGGGAATGCCTGAGAAATTGCAATTTGTAGGAATTGGGGTGGATATTTGCCATGGGGAAACCATAAGTTACACTGAATCCACTGTAGTATCTGTGTGTGGGTTGGATATTGACACCCTGGCCAACTAACCTCCCAGCATGGTGAAATACAGGCAATGGTCTAACATCAACAGGAACAAAGTAGAAGCTCTGAGGGATAAAGAGCCATAATGACTAATGTTGTGGATAGGCCAGTTTCCCCAGAGCAAACTATATCTGATGTACTCCATAAAGTGGTCAACGTTGACAATGAGGTGAAGTTACGTCCCATGGAAATGGTCAACATTGAATGGGGCATGGTTACTTGCCAGAAAAAAGGTAGCTGTGAGCCTTGCCATCCCAATGAAGTGCCTATTGGGAAATGACCTAGAAACCTCTGCTTGGTCTGAGATGGAAAGGAAGACTGAAGCAGAAAACGGAGTCTCCCTGAGAGGGTGTGTGGGGCCACAAGGACCCAGCCAGCATGTCAGAGCAATGGGGGAGCCTGGAGTCTGTAACAATGGCCCAGACCCCCACAATCAAGCGTAGGGGCAAGAGGCACAGGAGACCATCCCCAAAAGTTCCAATCTGGCCCTCAGGGGGAGGATCTGGGACCTAAAGGAGAAGAAGCCCCCTGCAGAGTACTGCCAGAAATTGCTGAGCCGCAAGGGGCAGGAGGACCCTCCAGGGAAGGGATCTGTGTAAGGCAGAAAAAATGCCCTACTCTTGAAGGCCTTCGGTGCCAGGCTAAAGCACTTGCAAAGGGGTATACCATTGGAACCCACAGGATCTACTGCAGGTAGCTGTCATGTACAGTGAGGCTAGGGACCCAAAACCTGTGCAGTCTAGAAGATTAGTGGTTCCCCAACAGTATAGGTTCTCCTTAATTTAGCCCATGACAACCCGTTGACTGGACATTTGGGGCAGACCAAGACCTATGACAGGTTGGTAAACCACTTTTACTGGCCCCAGATGTCTGAGAAAGTGAAAGAGTTCTGTCACTCCTCCCCCACCTGCTAAGCCTGTAGTAAGACGGTAGGGCAACCTAAGGCTCCCTTAATTTCCATGCCTGTGCTTGGGACTCCTTTTGAGAGGATGGGGATTGACATTGCTTGTCCCCTAGATCCCCCAAATGCTTCTGGAAAGAGGCACAAACTTTATGTCTGGGTACTAGAAAGTTGTGTGTGATGAGTGTGGGTTGACTGACAAGTTCACCACCCCTTATCACTCCTGAACAAATGGTCTTGTGGAGAGATTCAACTAGACCTTAAAGGCATGATTATGGGCTTATCTGAGAAATTCCCTAGCAAGTGGAAGTTCCTACTCCCATGCTTTTTGTTTGCCTACAGGGAGGTATCACAAAAGTGAGTGGGTTTCAGCCCCTTTGAACTTTTTTATAGGCAGCCTGTTAGAGGCCCTTTAAGAAACTGCTCAAAGAGCCCAAAGAAAATGTAGTAGGCTATGTGCTAAGCTTGCATTCCTGCATGGCAGAATACATGGATAGGGCTTATTAAAACCTAAAGGCCACAGGCACGCCGTGGAACTCTGGGACCTGCTCGACGCAACAGCACCGGACATCGCCTTCCTCACCGAAACCTGGATGAACGCCTCCTCAGCGCCTGACATCGCCATAGCCATCCCGGATGGATACAAGATCACCCGGAAGGACCGCGTCAACCAGACGGGAGGAGGCATCGCCATCGTACACAAGAACACCATCCGCATCTCGACTAACTCCGACGAGACCTTCACCGCCGCCGAACACCTACACTTCCAGATACACACGGACCCCAAGACCACCCTCCGAGGCACCCTCATCTACAGACCCCGGGACCACGCACACTATTCAGCGAAGACATCGCAGACTTCATCAGCCCGCACGCCATGCCCTCCGCCGACTACATCCTCCTAGGGGACCTCAACTTCCACCTGGAGAACAACAACGACAGAAACACCACCGCCCTGCTGGACAACCTCGCCAACCTCGGACTCAAGCAACTGGTGAACACGCCCACCCACTACGCCGGCCACACGCTTGACCCCGTCTTCTCGTCCAGCAAGCACATCTCCTTCAGCCACGCCACCGGACTCCACTGGACCGACCACAGCTGCGTCCACTTCAGCTTCAGAAAGACTGCGACCCACCACCACCCGCAACAGGCTCCCCGCCGGAGCTGGAGCAAGATCACCGCCGAGCAGCTCACCGCCTCCCTCAGCCAGAACACACCCACCGACACAACGGACCCAAACGAAGCAGCCAGCAACCTCGCCAAGTGGCTGACCGCCTGCGCCGACGACCTCGCACCACTAAAAACCCTCCCAGCAGACCCGGAAGCAAGAAAACCCCTTGGTTCACCAACGAACTCAAGGAATCCAAGAAGAACTGCCGCACTCTCGAGAAAACCTGGCGACTCGACCAGACCACAGACAACAGGACCGCCCTCAAGCACGCCACCCGCAAACACCACCAGCTGATCCGTGCCACCAAGAAGTCGGCACTCAAAGAACGACTGGACAACAACGCCCATGACAGCAAGGAACTTTTCAGCATCGTCAAAGAGTTCTCCAACCCCAGCGCCGGAAACAACGACATCACCCCCTCGCAAGACCTCTGCAACTCACTCTCCGCGTTCTTCCACCGCAAGATCACCGACATACACAACAGCTTCGACGCACAAACAACGCACCCTACCGCCGAACCAATGCCCGCCACCACCACCCTCTGCAACTGGACCCCGATCAACACCGAAGACACCACCCGCACAATGAACTCCATCCACTCCGGATCACCAACCGACCCCTGCCCACACCACGTCTTCAACAAAGCCGACGCCACCATCGCACCCCATCTCCGGGACATCATCAACTCCTCCTTCCACACCGCCACCTTCCCGGAGAGCTGGAAGCACGCCGAGCTTACCGCCCTCCTGAAGAAACCAACGGCGGACCCCACCGACCTCAAGAACTACCGCCCCATCTCGCTCCTTCCGTTTCCGGCCAAAGTCATCGAGAAGACCGTCAACAGACAGCTTGCCGCCTTCCTCGAGACGAATGGATCCCTCGACCCCTCGCAGTCCGGGTTTCGGGCCAACCACAGCACCGAGACCGCCCTTATCGCAGCCACCGACGACATCAGAACCCTAACCGACAACGGGGAAACAGCTGCCCTCATCCTCCTGGACCTCTCCGCGGCGTTCGACACCGTCTGCCACCGCACCCTAGTGAAGCGCCTCAGCAACATCGGAATCCGAGAGAAAGCACTGGAATGGATCATCTCGTTCCTCGCCGGAAGAACCCAGAGAGTCCGCCTCTCCCCGTTCAGATCCGAAGCCACCGAAGTCATCTGCGGCGTTCCACAAGGATCCTCACTCAGCCCGACCCTCTTCAACGTCTACATGAGCCCCCTCGCAGCCATCGCACGCCGACACAACCTCAACATCATCTCCTACGCCGACGACACCCAGCTGATCCTCTCCCTCACCAACGACCCCACCACCGCCAGAGCCAACCTGCACGACGGGATGAGAGACGTCGCCGACTGGATGAGGAACAGCCGCCTTAAACTGAACTCAGACAAGACGGAAGTCCTCATCCTGGGCTCATCACCCTCCGCCTGGGACGACTCCTGGTGGCCCCCGGCCCTGGGCACCGCACCCAAGCCAACGGACCACGCACGCAACCTGGGCTTCATCCTGGACTCCTCCCTATCGATGACCAGACAAGTCAACGCCGTCTCATCTTCATGCTTCAACACCCTGCGCATGCTCCGCAAGATCTTCAGATGGATCCCCACTGAAACCAGGAAGACCGTCACCCAGGCACTCGTCACCAGCCGACTGGACTATGGGAACACCCTCTACGCCGGAACCACAGCCAAACTTCAAAAGAGACTCCAGCGCATCCAGAACGCCTCCGCACGACTCATCCTGGACATCCCCCGACACAGCCACATCACCGTACACCTGAAAGACCTGCACTGGCTCCCCGTCAGCAAGAGAATCACGTTCAGACTCCTCACCCACGCACACAAGGCCCTCCACGACCTGGGCCCAAAGTACCTCAACGACCGCATGTCCTTCTACACGCCCACACGCCAGCTACGATCAACCAGCCACGCCCTCGCCACCGTACCACGCATCCGCAGAACCACCGCCGGAGGAAGATCCTTCTCCTACCTGGCGGCCAAGACCTGGAACTCCCTCCCCACTCACCTTCGGCGAACCCAGGACCATCTCGCCTTCAGGAAGCAGCTCAAGACCTGGCTGTTCGAGCAGTAACTTACCCCCTCCCCCAGCGCCTTGAGACCCTCCCGGGTGAGTAGCGCGCTCTATAAATGCCGTGATTGATTGATTGATTGAAAGGCCAGCCAGGAGCTTGTTAAGCACAAGTATGACCAAAATGCTTCCTTGCTGGTTTATCAGCCAGGTCAAAAAGTGTGAGTGGAGGAGACTGTGGCTCGCAGTGTCCTCCAGGAAAAGTGGTCAGGATCCTACATAGTGCTGTAAAATAATGCAAGAGATCACCTATCCTGTGAAGTAAAGCCCCAAGGGCTACACCTGCTCTCTATTTGTACACAGGACAGAAGAGTGGACTAAAGGGCTAGTTGGCTAGCTTCCTTTTCAGCTCCAGGAACACAAAAAACTGCAAGAAGCCTAAATCTCTGATGAGCCCAGCAGACTAGTTCCATTTGGATTTGCCCTAGACACTGATGGTCGTTTCTGGGAGATTGAGCTCTAACCCCTAAGTGTTGCCCAAAAAGTCCCCATCCCTGCTGGTGTTAGAGTGTACCATTTTGTACACAAAACTGCAAGACTGGACAGTTAGAAATGTTTTCCAAACTTTCTGCAAAAAGAACCAGAGGCTACCACACGACCACTGCCGAGCCACAGCCACCGATGTCAATCTGCCGATCAGACTCAACTTGCTGGTTTACCCCACTGAAAGGATCTCGACTTCCAGAAAAGTTTCTTAGTCAGAATGTAAAAGACTTCACTGGGACCAACACCAAGCAGCACCCCTTTAATAAAGACATCTTCTTGGTCCTGATCTTCGGAGTTCACCCTCTCTGAGTTTTCCTGCCTTCAATGTCGAAAGCCTCAAGCTTCTTACAAAGGCTGAAGCTCCCACTGAGGTTCTGCGCTTCAGCCGGCTGTCATCGATGAGTCCCTCTTCAGATCCAGCTGGCACCCCGACTCGCCAACGACCTCATCGACAAGGATTTTCTCCGGAAAAAAGACTGAATCAGAAGATAAACTTTCCACTGGGATGAATCCATTGTATCTGACACACCCTTCATCATAGTCAGCCTTAACTATTGACTTTGACCTGATCTACCACCGGATACCCGTGGTTGGCGCTTTATTCTTTTCGGGGCTAGAAACATTACAATCTTTGAAAGATCATATCTCTGGCTCCCTACATCTATTTTTGTTGTTTTGATGTCTGTTTTTCATTCAATTTTCCTCCATGTTTATTAATTGGAGTGGGATTTTTATTGTGCTGTATTTTCTACTTTTTATCTGTTTCTGGTACTGATAAATGCTTTGCACATTTCTCCTAAGTTAGGCTTGTCTGCTCTGTGCTACAGCTACCAAGGGTGACTTTCAGGTTTAAATTATTGAAACCAAACAGGACCTAGAAAGGAATAATGCCATTATTACTTGAAGAGGACTACCATCCACTTCAACTCGTAATCCACTTTCTCACAACTATGATGTTTGTTGTCATAGGGGGAAGTAAGGAAGCAAAATGTGAATCTCATACTAGAGGTATGTCTGCTTGGCACTGGTATGCCTCTTCCTCACCATATGCTAGTGCTCCAGCACTGTGGTGGCCATGGAAAGCATGTCTGCTAGTGTATATGGGGGGGTTCTGTTCCATATGGCCACTGGTAAATAAGCAGGGAGTAGCAGGACTGGGAAGGCATGGGATGGATGATCTTCATGGTAAGGACTTCCTACCAATTTTCATGGCACCCTTTGGGAGTTCACGAGTGGATAGACAGGTGGAGAGCAGGCCCCCGCAAAATGTTCTTTGTCCTACCTATCCCACTGCAAAGTTTTGCAGATTTTATGGCCCTCATCTCATCCCATCAACCACCATCAGAAACCACGAACTCAACATCATCTCCTACACCGATGACACCAAGCTGATCCTCTCCCTCTCCGACAAACCCACAGCCGCCAAGAACAACTACCACAGCGGAATGAAGGCAGTAGCCACCTGGATGAAGGACAGCTGCCTCAAGAGCAACTCAGACATGACAGAAGTCCTCATCCTGGACCCCAACCCATCCACCTGGGATGACTCCTGGTGGCCCACAGCGCTCAGAATCCCCTCACACCCACGGACCACGCACGAAACCTCTGCATCATCCTGGTCCCCTCGCTCTCAATGAACCACCAGATCAACGTTGTCTTGTCCTCCTGCTTCCACACGCTCTGCCTGCTTGGAAAGATCTTCAACTGGATCCCCACCGAGACAAGGAAAACAGTCATCCATGCACTCGTTAGCAGCAGGCCTGACTTTGGCAATGCACTCTACACCGGCACCATGAAAAAACTCCAAAATAAGCTGCAAAACATCCAAAACACCTCCACCAGACTCATCCTGAACATCCCTCGCCACAGCCACATCACCTACCACCTGAGAGACCTCCACTGGCTCCCGGTCAACAAAAGGATCACCTACAAGCTCCTCACACATGCTTACAAAGCCCTCCACAACGCCGGACTTGCATACCTGAACCACTGCCTCTCCTTCCACACCCCCACCAGACATCTATGCTCCGCCCATCAGGCCCTGGCCCCCATCCCAGGGATCCGGAGGACCACCCCTGTAGGAAGATCCTTCTCCTACCTCGCTGCAAGGACCTGGAACTCCCTTCCTTTGCATCTCAGGCAATCACCATCTCTGCCTCAATTCAGGAAAGACCTCAAGTCCTGGGTCTTCGACTGAACAGCAGACCCCACTACTTATGGAAAAGAAGCGTCTTCTCAGTATTAACGATTATATCAGTCAATGATTGACATTAGTCCAAAAAACAATCAGCAGGCCAAATTTTAGTTCCAATGAAGTATTCCAGAAATATCAAAATCAGCATCATTTGTTCAATATCATGTAATCTTGACAGCCTACGCGTTTCGTCCTGTGCTGGACGTCATCAGGGCTGCAAGAAAAGTATATATAAACACTAATCAGTGCCTTAAAGTACAAATATTTTACACATAAGTGCATTAACAAATCTAAAACTAATTACAAACACATCATATAATTTACTCAGCAATTTCCTGCCTATCTCCATTCTGTATTCAATACCCCAGGAAAAAAACATAATGTTAACCCACAAAAATCCAAATCATATTTTTACTAGAGTTACTAAATCATTACTTGAGAATAGAAGAAAGTCCACCTTTCCTGATATGATAATAGACCCTATAGTCCATGTTTAGCTTATCATCCCATTATACTCCGTCCCCAAATAAAGTAAATGACTGCAATGAAAGGGACATACCTAGAGTTTTAATTCAATTAATCCTTATTTTGATGAGAATCTTCTTAGGTAGAGCCTTAATCATAGGCATCAATTTCTAAATATAAAAATATTGGCATTAATTCTCTACGTGGTGGTCTAATCCTGAAAAACCTAATTAAGGTCCCTACAATAACCAAGACATACCTGGTTAATTGTTGTTTTCAACTCATATTTAGTATCGTGTTTATTTGTTTGACCATTGTCCTCCCATGGATCCTCCTCTAATCAATATCCAATATTGCATTCAAACGAAGCACCTTTTAGTCCTGCTGTATGATTATTCTAAAACAAAGATTTAATATGGAACCTACCATTAATCCATAAATTGTATCTACTATGCGCCTTAATATCTATGTGTACTTTCTTATGGTACATACCTTTATATTGACTTATCGATCGTCACTATATCTGTACTCCTCATTGAACCCCAATTACTTGACTGTTCATATAGCACGAATAATTTCTGCATCAGAAAAAAGGAGAAAACCTCTCATGTATCACACTAGTTCTCCCATTACAAGAATCGTCTAGATAACTGTTACACCACATGTATAACAAGCATCGCGTTAGCCGTCTATCCACTATGGCATATTAATTTATCTTAAGCCTTACTCCAAAACATGTGAACACTAAACCCATAATAAAGGTTTGAGCAACAATCCTTTCTCCCTCCCAAAAGGGAAGAGGCCCATGCAACATATCCCATGCAACATATCCCTAATGCCTATTATGCTTACCGACGGCGGCCACGATGAGCCCGTCACCACGAACAGCCGGTCCGATAAATCCCGCTGTCGTTGAAGTTCCCGCTCACTATTTCTTTTAAATGCTATCTGCACCAATCAGATTCCCGTGTTATTTTCAGCACCAATCACAAATCATTTCCTATACTCCACAATTTGCATGTTTCAATACCTGTTTACAATCTGGTCCGACTCTGTTCGCACCAATCGGATTGCTAGTTAGTCTTGCCTTCTTGATTTGCCTCTATTTACAAAGTCACCCACATTCGCGCTAATGCACGTGCTCGAATCCTGAGCCTCTGCACCCATCCAAACTCATCGTCTCTATTCTCCCAATCTACCTACTGCTACCTAGTGCTCTATCTGGTCCGTTTGCGTATTCCGCCAATCAGGCAACCGCCTGGTTGAGCCCTCATTACCTTGCCTGAGGGGCGGGTACATTATGCCTCAAATTAACATATTTGCCGATAGATGCCAAATATCTCGTGCCTTACTCATGTGCATCCATTCCCCGCAGTTAACAAACTTCCAATGCCATATTTGTAATCCGGACCAACTCTAGCACCGATACTCGCGCTCAGTATACGCACTCGTATCAACGTTGGTCATTAAAATTATTACCGCCCAGTCCAACTCTAATTCAAATGCTCGCGTTAAGTATGCGCGCTCGTGTTCACATTAATCACTAAACTAATTCACATTAGCCAGTCTTCACTTCCGTATTCAGTTATGCAGTAATTTAACTTTTATAATTTACCCGCTTCCTATAACCTAATGTCACACCCTATTCTCCAGGGATGATTTTCCTTTTATCATGACCCCACCTTCTCCTAGTTTTTCAGTTGTTGCATAATCCTTCTGTCTTGATTGTCCAGATTTTTTAACTTTTCTCCACCTCCTCTTGGTTTTTCAGATGTTGTATAATCCTTCTGTCTTAATTGTCCAGATTTGTTAACTTTTCTCCTGGTATAATTCACTGAGCTTAAATCATCCTGTGCTTGAACACCCCCACTTGCTTTGGGCTTTTGTACATCATCAAAACCTTTACCAAAAGTGAAGACTCGCCCTTGATTATAGTCCTGTTTGTCCCTCCTAATTTTACTTAATTTTTTCTCTTTTATCTGTAACTGGTGCTTGTTAATCACTTCCTTTAGTATCACATAGTTTTTCTCAGTTAACTCTGTTAGATTCATGTCCCTTATTTCTTTCTCAAGCTCTGCTATCTGATTTTTTATTTTTTATTTTTTCTACCTTCCTTTCACAATTTTTTATCAATATATGCATCATACAAAATGACGATGAGTGTAAATTTTCTTCCCAACAGCAGACCCCCCCTGCAGCACCTTGAGACCCTTACGGGTGAGTAGTCGCACTATGCAAAACCCTGATTGATTGATTGATCGTCTGCAGTACAGCTGCAGCTTATAGAGGCTGCAATGGGATGGAATAAAAAATAGGGAGGCTTGTAGGAGGATGGATGTGGTTATAAAGAGGCTAGAAGAGTTAGTGTTTGAAGCAGAATATAAAGAAGGAGGTTATTGCACTGTTCACCATTTCATAGTCATAGATGTAAAGGCATGGCTTCAGTGGGCCATATATCAGGCACCACCACAAATGAGCAAGTGAGCATGGTACAAAGTGCAAGATAAAGTGGGCTGGGATTGGTTCAAAGCTCCATGAGACTGCGCCTCAAAGCTACATGAGGCTAAGCCGAGATTTGACATTAAGATGTTTGCACTTTGAACTGTCTGTTGAAATGCATTTGAGTGCATGATGATGTGGGGTTACAGAAACCTGTGGTATCATTTTCGAAAGTTGGACCTTTCTTATGCTGATAACAGGAGAACTATAGTTCTAGTACATGTGTGATAAATGAGTCTCCTGCTATTTTGCAATTTTATTTGGGCCAAAGTCCAGCAAAACTTTCTCCATAGGCCAACAAACAGCCATCCAGACAGTGCCACAAATCTCTGATGTGGTGAAGGGATAGACATGTTCACTTTATTAAGGCCCTAATACAGCAAAAGTATTATGGTAGTTGTTATCTTTGCAGACAGTTAGAATGTGTAAAGGTGCCTACATTGAATCATATCACCTTTTAAATACTTGGACTAGGAGAAAATCTTGCAGACTTGAAAAGAGATGGGCCAGTAAATATGCAGAATGTTTTATGTGTAAATGCTTAACCAATCATCTTTCTTCAAACATTATTTCCAGATTTTGGTGAGACAGCCGGAAGAGTATCTACATTACCATAAACGTTATGTATATTTGCCACCTCTTTCTCCTTTGAGTTCGTCTGGCAGAAAGACTCACAGACTCATTGAAGAGACGTGCCAGTGCAGGTAAACACACATAACATGTGCATGCAAGTGTACAAGCTTAGCAAGCCCTTTCATAGTCTTAGTTACAGGTTGGAAAGATCATGAAAAGCAGCCCCACCAGGAGCAGCCTGCCTGCTGCTCAGCCCATACTCCAACTGTCACACCTCACCACACAGGCACACAAACATTCCATTCATCATCACCACCCCAACATTCCACGCAGCACATTCACACTGGCTGAGCAGCTAGGGAGAAAGCAACAGTATAAATACATATACAGGATACTACAGTACTGCAAGGTGAACCCTATAGTCTGTCACCACTCCCTTGGTCATCTCCTGTTTTCTATTGGGAAAGAAATGGCAGTCACAGGCATGGTGGCAAATCAAAGCAGATGCCCTCACCTGGTGATGAGCACCCACTCAGAAATGAATGGGCAAACAAGGGGGAAAGAGAGCTTTACAAAAGAGGCTTTAGACACCCACGGATACATTCATAACTTTACACAAAACGACCTGGGAAATGCTGAAACCTTATAAATCAGGACATCCAGGGATCAGTGCCCACCCCACACATTGACTACTCCCGAACTTCCTACACAGAATCCCCCAAACAACAACTCAATTTTAAACCCTTAACCCACTGACACATTAACACTCAGGTGTTTACCCATAGGGACACCTCTATGTGTGGTTAAGATGGCATAGCCAAAGTATAGGCTACAATGTGGGAAAACCGACAACTAGCAGACAACACCCTGCTGAGACAGTAGTCACTACCAAGAAAGCAAGAAAACATCAGAAGATAAGACAGCACAATAAGGTCAAAGTAACATAAGATATAACAACATAACATAACGTTAGCTGAAAACATAAAAACAAGAAGCGTCCAGATCGTAGTATTAAACAATACTGCTGACTCAGCAGTACACTGAAGGTTTTTTTGGCAGCTACCTCCCCCTCCTTGACCTGACGAAATGGAAACGGCCATGGGGAAC
This sequence comes from Calotriton arnoldi, assembly GCA_963921515.1. Classification (NCBI taxonomy): domain Eukaryota; kingdom Metazoa; phylum Chordata; class Amphibia; order Caudata; family Salamandridae; genus Calotriton; species Calotriton arnoldi. The sequence goes on from CAWUFW010007531.1 coordinate 831,816, forward strand.
TGCTTGAGTTAGTAGGATCAACCAAGCAAGTTGTACCTGTGACAGATAGGGTGGAATCTTCCCAGTGAATCCCCACACAGCAGGTCTTCGGCTTCAACATTCAAGAATGATTTACTTGCATTCTATCTCTAATCTGAAAAGAATGATGTGCCCAAGTGGGTCAATGTCAGTCTCTATCTTGCAAACTAGAGCAGAGATCCACTACAAGTCTAAATATGCATCACTACACAATTAATCACAAACACACAGATCAACAATTTCCGCAATACTTTGACCCAGAACAGCCCATGCAAGACTTGAGATTGGAAATCTGTAAGAAACTTGCTCTATATATACTGCACCAAAGTGAGGTACAGTGTGTATAGAGTCCAAGGGTCTCCAGAGGTTTGGCAGAGGTTAAAGTTAGATAGAACCTTACTCTCTAAAGTGGTAGCTTGGTCGAGCAGTAAGGCAGTAATAGAGGACAGTGTAAAGCATTTGATGTACACACTCAGTCAGCAAATGAATCCACACACTCAAGAACTGAACTCTAGGCCAATTGTTTTGTATAAAAAAATATTACTGTTATTTTATTTTAGAACCACAGGTTTGCATAAAATACTTTCTCAAGATAAGATGCTGTTTGTTGAATACTTTCAATGAACAATAGACTTTGAATGCAATAAGGTACAGGGGTTGCAATAGTCAACACAATACTTGGTATATCTATAACATTGAGCTCAATGGGATTTTTAAGTAAACTGCAATAGAATTACTTTACGAACGTTTTTCTTACTCAGGGCTGGATCCTGGATTCAGCCCTGGTGCATTTCCTGTAAACAGTTGAAAGAAATCGTTTTTGTTAAACAGGCGATTTTTAAGGAATATTTGTATGTTGCAAAAATCGACACAGAAGAATTTCTGGTAAAAACCAGGCAATGTTATCCTATGGAGGAAAATCAGGTTGTCGGAAAATCACAGTTGTAATCACTTTTTCTAGTCAGTGCTGGGTACCTAAATCCAGCACTGGGATCTCTCCTGAGAACAGGTGAGTAATTTCGATTTTGTTATTCGGACGATTTTTAATGAATATTTCAAAGTTCCAAAACTCGACACTTAGAAGAATTTCCAAGTGAAAACCAGTCAATGTTACCCGAAGGAGAAAATGTAAGTTATCAGCTTTCAGGTAAGTACTCGGCTGGCAGAGTTAAGGTTCTGGGGCAAGACTCAGGGGTCTCCCAGGTTCAGGATTGTACTGTTGTTGCACCCTCAGCGATACAGGGGCGGCCGGGTGCAGAGAGAGTAGGCCCAATGTTAGCCTATGGCGGGCAGGGGGCCTTTGGTTGGTGGCTGCTAGCAGGCAGGCCACGCGGCTGTGGGAGCAAAGCTCCTGGTCACTTACTCAGGGCAAGTGGGGAAGTTGAACAGGGCAGTTGGTGCACCCTCAGCGGCACTGGGGCAGCCGGGTGCAGTGGGCTTTTGGGCCGTCGGGCGCCCAATGGATTTCAATGGGAAAGCTGCGAGACGAACAAAGGCTGCAAACTCGGGGACGGTGATTCTTCAGGTGCGACCACCACTTCGAGAGGTAAGTTGGGAAGCTGTAGGTGGGGTAGACACCCAGGAGTTGGACACAGGGGGCCGTGGGGCGCCGGGTGCAGGGGTGTCTTTTAGCGTCGGGAAATCTTACCCTCTGCTGGTCGCGGTTGGAGGGGTCCCTGGTGTTGAGGCTGCAGGCGTCGTCAGGAGCGTCGAGGTGAGTCCTTGGGTGCTGGATTCTTGGTCACAGTCGCCGGGGGGACGTCCTCGTGGTCTTTGTCCACTTTAGCTCGGGCCGGGCTCAGCGGGTGCAGAGTGGGCAGGATCCGCGGTTTCAAGCCGGGGCCTGGGTTGCAGATGTTTGAGCAGAGCCACTGCTCGTGGGAGTCCCTAGTCTTTGGTTGAGCAAGGCAGTCAGGTCTTCCGGGGTTTTTGAGGTTGCTGACCACTGGAGACGCCGGGGTTTAGCAGGAGCAGGTTCGAGGGTCGACAGGCCGGTAGGGCTGGGGCCAAGTCAGTTGGTGTCGTCCTCTTGTTAGCAGCTGCACGGCTGGTCTTCTTGCTTCTTGTTCTTCTTGTAGTTTCGGAATTGGGATCTGAGGAAGGAAGGCTCAGGGTGCCCCTAAATACAGAATTTAGGGGCGCTACAGGTAGGTAAAGGGAAGGGACCATTGGGTCCCTTCCCTGGGGTGGGTACACCCCCTATTCTGCCACTCTCCAGTTGGAGGGGGGCAGGAGCCTGTCCTTGGTTGACTGGGTCCCCCCATCCTCAAGATGGCGGGGACTCGAGGTTGTGCTTCACCTCACCTCCCCCACCTTAGGGGTGGAGTTGGCAGAGGTGGGCACACCTCTCTTCCTCACTTTGTTTTTCCCGCCAGGTCTCCCGCCCAAAGTGGGGGGGGGTAGAACTAGTGGGGACCAGTTGCTGAGTGCAGCAAGTGGTCTGAAGAGGCTCACAAAGGCGGTATGCCTTTGAAGCTTCTCCTTCGTGAACCCTGCCCATCCTGGGGAAGGAGGCTTGGCACCTCGTCCCAGGATGTGCACTGTTTTTGGCCCCCGAGAGCGGCAAGCTCCCGACCCAGGGGTCCAGAAACATGTCTGGTGGTGGCAGCCTCGGCAGCCACTCAGTCAGGTCACTGGGAGTTGGTCGAGTTTCAGGGGGCATCTCTAAGATGCCCTCTGTTGTGCATTTTACATTAAATCCCACACTGGCATCAGTGTGGGTTTAATGTGCTGAGAAGTTTGATACCAAACTTCCCAGCCTTCAGTGTAGCCATTATGGTGCTGTGGAGTTCGTAATGACAAACTCCCAGCACCATATACTCTTAATGGCAGCACTGCACGTACAGTGCCCAGGAATGGACCTGGGTACTGTAGGGGTACAGGGCTCATGCACCTGTACCCTCACCACTGGCATAGGGCACCCAGCTAGAGGGGTGACTTATGTATGCCAGGGCAGTGGTTTGTGGGCATGGCACACAGGGATGTGTGCCATGTCGACTCTTCACTTTGTTCTGCATCAAGACACGCAGCCTGCAAAGGCAGTGTGTGTGTGTGTAAAGGTACAGGGCCTCTAAGGGTGGCACAATAAGTGCTGCAGCCCTTGGAGGCCTTCTCTGGTCACAGTGCCCTGGGTACCTGTGGTACCATTTACCAGGGGCCTACCTGTGGCCAAATATGCCAATTGGGTTTAGGCTTCAATGCAGTTTTAGGGAAAGAACACAGGCCCTGGGTACCTGATTGGCAGGAACCCAGTGCACACTCAGTCAAAGCACATCAGCAATTCAGCAAAAAGTGGGGGCATACCATGCAAGAAAGAGGGCACTTTCTCACAAAATCTTAATTGCTAAATTTAAAGCAGTAGGACAAAAGAAATCATGAAGTAGCTAAAATGCAAATTTTTGGCTCATTCAAAGCCCTGACTCATTAGCATTGTTCTAAATAAATAATCAGAATTAAGAATCAGGAGCCCAATGTAAAGGATGGGGCACTAATCAAATATTCACTACTAGCTTAAACATATGGCTCCATATTTGTGATACAATATCTATTATAATAAACCTGGTACGCCATTCCTTCCAACTAGATATGGTGTATGGTGTACAGTAAGCAAATAATAATCGTACATGGTGTGTTTTAAACCAAAATTGTCATCGTAGTGATGCATAATATGAGCCCTAATTTGTAAACGGTGCAGCCCTGAGGGTCTGACGTCACAGGACTTGGTTTGTAATAACAATACTAGATGGTATGCATGGTGAATGTACAATCTTCTTGTACGCAGCCCCTTGGACATTCACTCACAAATATTGTACTACTGCGGACTTCTTACTATTTCGGTCTTTTTGATTATTATTTTTTCCAGTTAAATTTTAGTTTGTCCTCATTGTGAAGTACCAAATCCAACCTCCCTCCTCTTGGCCTTAGTTTGTGGGGGCAGTTTCTAAAACATTTTTTAAAACATATACACAACAAATTTAACTGATTAAAGTAAAAAAACTATGATACACTATACACAAACCCATTACAGGATGGCCACCCTGCTTAGAAGCTGTAGCCACGCTGTATACAGAGCGCTGCAAGGGTAGTTAGTGGCCAGGCACCAGGGAAGGCTGCAGAGTCTGAAAGGGAGCAGAGTCTGAAAGGGCGCTCTGAAAACAAGAGAAATAAATACATGAAAGGTAAACTCCAAAATGGAGTACTAAAGGGACTACTATAATGGTGGCACTGAGGCACACTCAGTTCAGGTGGCAATAGAGGCACGTGCTGAATGGGTCTGAACCATCGCCGCTGCTGTTTGCCGTCTTGGGGGCAGTAAACAAGGAAGCAACATATGAATGATTCTTCCAGACCATTGGTTGAAAAGGGCTGACCTAAAGCCCCTCTCTGTGTGCATGTATGCATGTATGTATGTATTCTTTTTATTATTTGCAAGAGCCTGGCAGGCAGCTAAGGTTGTCAGGCCAGACCTCACAAAAAATGATAACAAGTCCAAGTAGCCTGAGGTCTACAGGGGAGAACGCGGAGCACAGAAATGCATGCTTTGCTGAATCTTGTGTGTTGCTTTAAACCACTCTTAGCACCGCCGTTTCTTTGATTGCGTAGATCTACGGAACCCATTAGAGAAGGCGAATCCATTGCATGAACGCCCTGGCCACTTCCGGTTATTAATGAACAACAAAGCCAGAGTTTGTTAATCTGCTCATACCTGACAACTTGGGAGCGCTCTGTTGACGATGTGGAGCATTTTTGATTTATATTTTATTACAGCTACAGAAGACCTAGCCTCGAAAGCAAACCTTATGTACAGCTGTTGTTTGTTCTGATGATTGCTATCAGCGATAATCCTAATTAGCTAACAATCAGCCCCCTCTTTCCGTGCACTAACCCTCTACTGGCCCAATTTAAATCCCTTGTCAGCAGAAGTGTAATCTGGTTAGCAGTTGCTGCGGATTCTCTCTATTCAGCTTCATTACACCCCGCACAGCCCAGTGCGAGGCACCTTTTACTGTATGACAGCAGCAAAACCCTGAACATTATTTATTACACCGTTTATATTACACGCCTGCAGGTATTTATTGCATTCTGCTAGAGCGCTTCGCGTTAATCAACCTTTTTTATCGCTTTCAATCTGTGCGGGCAATTTCCAGAGCTATCGTTTTCATCCTGTCGGAATTTCACAGTTATCTTTAAAGAAAGACAAGATTTGAACGTTTAATATTACTGCTGCTTCCCGCTTTTAAGGTACATAAATAATCAATCATAATCATGCAGATGATTGAGACTATGTATATCACCTCTATGGTATCTGGACGGTAACGGGGCCGAATGTATCCTAAAAGCTTGATAGCAAAATATACGCTAACTTCATAGTGATTTCCAGCACTTAGCTGTCCGAGTGCTGCTAAGCCATGAGTATCCACTCAGTATTTCAGCAACAGTTCTTCGTATTGTGAAATGTGTAGTTTCGTTTTCACTGGTTTAAGTATGGATTTAAATATCCCAGCATGCAAAGCAGTGTTGCATGAAAAACAGGGCTGACCGAAGGTGACACGTGGCAAGAGATCTCTGAGCAGGCATGGATCGGTTTTGGTTGCTATGTTTTTTTTAAAGGTACATAGTGTTCTACGTTCATACTAATATTGTCATCAACAATTAACATGAGCATAATTTGTACTGCGGACCCATAAATATGCCTCGGGTATGAATCTTCAATTCTAACCATTTTGAAACGCGTTTTAAAAATTTCCACATGACAGAAATTTCTGAAACGAAATCTAAGCTGAAGAGCTTGAAAAAATTAAGCGCGAAGGCACCTCTGCCCAGCTGTGCCTGAAATCAATTTTCCACTCATCTCCTGCCTCAGTACATCAAGAGGTGTCAAATGGAAATGGTTAACATGCCTCTTGGACTGCAGGCCTCTCATAAACCCCTTTCCACTGATATGTCAGAGACTCTAAATAGGAGGTGTCTGGTACCACAATCTCGAATTATGATGTGTTTAAAAGCAAAAAGTTAACTTCTGTTTCATCATTGTTTTCGGAAAAGTGTCAGGCCTAGAGTCAAAACAACACATGATTAAAACCTCCTATTCGAGAGTTCTACAGCTTCCTGTTTCTTGAATAATACAAGAACGTGATGTTTTTGTGGTGTGTTTCCAAGACTTTAGAAGCCATACTGCATTGTTGACATCGCTTGGAGGATGTTGAAAATATGTTGTGTGAGAATCTCTGCCTGCTTTTCTTGACATATGCAGTCTTAGAAGTGGGATCCCTGTGGTCTAGTATATGTCTTAGCAGCCTTTAGATGCCAGAATGCGAGGAATTATTTCTAAAAGCGCAAAGCAGGAAATATGATCTTGTTCTCTAAACAATGTATATACTGTTGTTTATGGAAAGCAAGTAGAGGACAAATTACATTTCCATTGTTAAACCCGATTACATTGGGATGTCTCAGAAAAAGGCCAAATGAAAACAAGAACACTAATAAAATATGCATATGTCCTTGCATGGTTTGTCTACTAGTAATATGGCCCACTGGGATTGAGTTGGTTGTACATACTTTACTACTGGCTCCATATGATCAGAGGCAAAACACCTTTTGAGGTCTCAATTACAGAGTGCTTAGGTTATAGGTCTGGCATCAGAGTCCTATTATTTACAACGCAACACTCATAGAGCTTGAGTCAGCCAATTGCTTATGCCTTGAGGGCTTTCATGTCTAATTCTGTTCCCTGTTCTTTCCTTTTCTCCCTATTCTTGTTCCGCCTATGGAGCATTTTTTCTTTAAATCGTTTCTAAAAGGATGACATATCCTATTTTTAGGTCTCACCTGGCGTTAGCCATGAGAGGGCTTCTTGGAATAAATACGGATTCCGAAGTCGTGTTTGTGCTCCGCCTACAGTTTTGATTCGTGCGCGTTGTTTGGCGTCATGAATTATGCAAAAGAGAGTGTAATCATTGTAGGAGAGTAGGATCTGCTTCACATGGGTACCCCCACTTTTTGCTGATGCTTCACTGTTTTTCGACCTTAGTCTGGCTGGGGCCCTGCTAATCAGAACCCCAGCCTAGCTGCTTCCTCTCTAAAATGGTTTCCATGTGCCTTAGGCACATCTCTGATTGGAATCTGGAGTGCCCTTATAAGTCCCTAGTATATGGTATACTATGTACCCAGGGCATAGGTACCTCAGAGGCCTACCAGGGGCTGCAGCATGTATTGTGCCACCCCTGGAAGGCCATCCAAACTGACACCACAGGTCTGCTACTGCAGCCTGGGTAAGGTGGTGCATGCACCCCTTACTGTGATATAGGCTACTGCAGAACCGGAATAACCCACTCACTGGGTCTCGGCGGCAGGGGAATTGCCCAAGTCTTCCATACCCTTCATACGTAGTAAAAGGAGACACAGGAGCCTTCGTCTGCAGGAGGAACCCAGATTTATTCAAATAGCCCGGGCTATGGAACAGAGTCCCAAGCTCGTTAGAAACAAGACAGAGGAGGCTGCTGCTTTACTCCGCAGCTTACAAGCCATTTATACTTTTTCATTCCAGTCTTTTGGCTGTTAGTCCATTGTTCAATCAGGGCAGTGTTTGCAGTTGATAACCAGATCCAGACGGTGTTTGTAGTTGGTGACCTGATCAAGGCTTGGTACTCAAATTATTGTTCACTCAGCTTGATCAAAGCACGGTCATTCAGGTCATTGTTCGATCAGCTTGATCAAAGCTCGGTCATTCAAACCATTGTCCAATCACCCTGATCAAGGCCCAGCAGTCAGACCATTGTCCAGATAACCTGATCACGGTGTCAAGGAAGTTTACCAGGCAGGGAGCAGGAGATGGGAAACAAAAAATCATTTACACAGGGCGTGAGTGTCTCATGGTTTTCTGTCGAACTGCAAAGAACAGGGGGGGTGGGTGTGCGACAGTTCCTGGGCAGAAATGCAGGCTGCAAGATGGTTTTTGTCGTGTTAGTTAGAATTTCCTCAGGCATCAGCAGAAACGACCAGGTGGGTGTGGAAATGGCAATGAAAAAACAATGAAGTGCTGGTACAAATGATACCGATCAGAAGAACACTTTTCCTCAGACCCTCCTTTTGCCATTGAGTGGCAAATACTTTAAGAAATGTCAATGTTCATAAGGCCATCGGTTTCTTGTTGGAGCATCATCATCATATTGGTGTTGCGAATGTTGGAGGGTGGAGGCTGGATGGTCTGGACACACATTGTACAGAGCACTGGCAGGCACTGAAAGCACAAACAGCAGGAGACCAGGACAGTTATTCCCAAGGCAAGGAAGATGAGGACCCTCCACCCCCACTGGGAAAGGAGGCCCCAGATCCAGCTTGTGAGGGACCAGTTGCCTTTATCCAGATGAATTTCGGAAGAAAGGCGATGCAGACGTTGGATGGCATAGTACACTGAAGGTGCGTTGTCTGGGATGTACACGCAGCAGCTGGAGCCGATCAATTTACACACACCACCACGATCAGCAAGGAGGACGTCTAGGACCATGCGGTTCTGCAGTGTTATAAGGCGGTCCGCCTGTAGTTCTGCAGTGATGTTGGAGAGGGCACCAGCTGTTACTGTGATGGTGGCTTCAAGGACCCTGGTCGGTCCTCGTACAGCCCGACTGTTTGCCATGGGGCCCCAGAATGGAAGGAAACCTTTAAGGAAGTCCCCGGTTTCCTGGCCTGCTGTATCCTCGGCTGATATGACGCCCCTACGTGAGCGACGCAGAGCGCCCTTCATCAACAGGTGGTAACTCCCATGGGTAGAATACGTTGGCGGAAGGAGGAAGGCCAGATAGCAGGTACCAGACCAGTTACGGGGGAGCCAAGTGTAGGCGGCAGTGCCACAGATAAAATAGGTGTTGGGGGATGCCACCAGCTTCGGAAGAGATGTAGAGTTTAAAGATTTTGTGATATTACAAGTACTGGTACCAACTTTCTTAGTCCCTAGGCCATGGATGCAGACACGGCCTTGCACATTTATGACATTCACAGTGTCTCGTTCATCGGGCAGTATCCTTCTTGTGCGGAATCTGGAAAATGTTCATCGAGTGGTTGAGTTGAATACTACCATCTCACCGAGTTCATCTGGTGATAGTAGCGATGTGGATGAGCTGGTCGGGCAAAAAGGAGCATTGGCATGGCCAGATCTGTTCCGCCAGAAGTCATCCTGAAATGTTCCAAGGGCAGAATTGGCAGTAAAATTGACAGTGTAGGCCTCCTGTATCAACATCCACCATGCAAGACAAGACCCAGAGATGGAAAAGGGGTAGGGAAAGAATGGGACAGGGTGTATCATGGAATGCGGCATCAGTCCGCAAACCCAGCAGTTGGAAATGTTCATGATCAGCTGATGATGATGCAACATTTGGATGAAGGTGTTATTGAAGAATTCTGCACGGCGGGGTAACTCGTGGGCTGGTAGCGTGTAATACTGGTGCTCTGCAGGAGTTGGGGTAGGGGTTGGTGAGGTAACAGGATGGTAGATTAGTAACAGCCAACCAAGAATAGACAGGATGAGGGAGACAAACAGCGTCACCACGGTGGCCATGAAGCATTTACTATGTCGGAGACTGACATATTGTTTCTGGATTCGAGTGTTTTGGACGGCAGCCATTGTGCTAAGCCAGGGACCTCTAGTGGCTGTCTGTGATTGGTGGTTGCTTCACTGGGCGCAGGTGCCAAGAGCCCTATGGCGTACCTTAGTCTGACACACCAGCACTACTCTCGGCCGGGGAGATCACAGCCCTACAGCCTATAGGCACTTGGCGAAGTCAAAGGCAAGCCTTCCCTCGCGGGCGCAAGTTATATCGGTCGGAAGGAGGGTCAGTATGGTCAGTATGGTCGGGAAACAATTGTTCTGGACGTTGAGCAGAGTTAAGGGAGGGTTCCACCCTTCCTTTCAGTATGCTGTCACTCTCTGCTTCCGTAGATGTAAAATGCAGTCTGGCATCGCTGAATGGGACAAACGTCGGGACTGTTTCTGTTTCTGAGTCTCCTTGTCCTTCCCTTACCCACTGATCGTAGGGGAGGGGCAGAGGCACACGCCTACAGTGGGACGAATGCACCCAATTCTTCCGACCTTCTACTTTCACGGCGGTGCGGGTGGCCAGCAACACCTGACGGGGCTGTGTCCAGCGGGGTTCAAGGCTCTTAGTCCGTTGAAAATGTCTTACTAAGACCCAATCACCAGGTTGGATAACGTGTCCTGGGCCCTCGCTTTTGTCAGGTATGGCCTCATGCACCTGGTGATAAAGAGTACGAAAGGTATTAGTTAGACTGTACAGGTAATCAGTTAATACAGGGTATTCAACATCAGACAGTTTCTTAGGCCGCGGGACACCCCATACATTGGCAGGCCTCCCGAACACAATCTCATGGGGGGATAGCCCTATCCTGGTGTGGGCTGTTGTTCTTGTAGACAATAGGGCCAAGGGCAGAGCATCAACCCAAGTGACACCTGTCTCGGCTACTATTTTGGCCATTTTAGTTTTTAGGATGCCATTGTACACCTCCACTAGACCTGCTGACTGGGGGTGGTTAGCTGCATGAAATTTTTGTTTTATACCCAATGCTGTACAGATATATTCCATAATTTGAGCCGTAAAGTGTGTCCTGTTGTCACTCCAGACCAAGCGGGGCAAACCGAATCGTGGGAGGTACTCTTTTAATAGCATTTTGGCGGTAGTGATAGCGGTGCAGTCTTTGACGGGGTAGGCCTCCACCCATCGGCTGAAGGTACAGACCACCACTAGGACATATTTTAAATTGTTACATCGGTCCATCTGGATGTAATCTATTTGGAGGACTTCAAAAGGGAAGGTAGGAGGAGAGAATCCTCCCTTAGGAGTAACTGTGCCTTTTCCTGGGTTATACATTAGGCAAATCATGCATGTTTTAACCAGCTTTTCAGCATATGTTGGTATCTTAGAGTTGTACCATGTAGGTTCCAACAGTTTACATATCCCTTTTGCACTAATGTGAGCAGGACCATGGGCCATCGTAACTACTGGTAGCACATGACTGTCAGGTAACATCCATTGTCTTTCCATAGTCGTGCGGACCCAGCAACCATCAATTCCCTCCTTTGCTAATTGCTCCTTCCACACCCGTAGTTCCTCAGGAGTAGTATGGGACTGAATATCGATCACACTCTGTACTGTGTTTTCAACCATGCCCTCGTCTGCCACCCACCTAGCGGGACCTCCTACATACATTCCTTCCCTTTTTCTAAGAGCTGTTTGTCTGGCCGTCTGGTCAGCCAGGGCATTGCCTTTCCCAACATCATCTGTCACTTTCTTATGGGCCTTACATTTTATAATGGCCACCTTTCTGGGGAGTGTCAGGGAGTCTAACAATCGGTGAATTAGGGGGCCATGTTGAGTCTTGGTCCCATGGGAAGTAAGGAAATTCCTTTCTTTCCATAACCTCCCGAAGTTGTGGGCCACCCCGAAGGAATATTGGCTGTCAGTATAAATATTTACCGTCATCCCTTTGCTTAACTCACAGGCTCTAGTGAGGGCCACTAATTCTGCTGCTTGAGCAGAGCACTGCGGAATCTGAGCTGTTTCTACTATTTGTCCTAATGTCGTGAGGGCATAGGCGGCTGAGGTGTTACCATCTGGCCCTCTGAGACATGATCCGTCCACATATAGTGTACCTTCTGGTTCTGCTATCGGGGTATCCTGTAAGTCAACCCGTCCCTTCGTCTCCTCCTCTGTCCTTAATATGCAGTCATGTGGGACTAAGCGGGCATCCTGAGTATCCAGTGGGAGTAATGTTGCGGGGTTCAGTACAGTGCATCTTTTGATGTTAATGTGGCTGGAAAAGAGTGTCAGTTCATATCCTGTGAGTCGTGCGCTAGTGAGGTACTGTGTCTTGGTGTTATTAAGGAGGGTATCTACAGAATGGGGGACCATCAGAGTCAGGGGGGAGTTCATGACGATCCCCGCACTCTGACGGACCATGAGGGCGGCCGCAGCGGTCTCCCGTAGGCATCCTGGGAGAGCCCTTGCAACAGGATCTAAGGTGGCTGAAAAATAGGCACATGGCCGATGGTGACCTCCGAACATCTGGGTCAAGACAGCGCATGCACAGCCGTCTGTCTCATGTACAAAAAGAAAAAATTGCTTGCTATAATCAGGAGTACCGAGGACTGGAGCAGTACACAGAGCCCTCTTTAAATCTTGGAAGGCCTGCGCATGCTCTCTAGTCCATGGAAAGGAACTGTCTGATATGTCTTTAGTGGTGAGGGCAAGAAGAGGTTTGACCATGGCCGAAAAGTTGGAAATCCACTGTCTACAGTATGAGGTTAGGCCTATGAAGGCTCGCACCTGCTTTTGTGTTCGTGGGGCCGTCATAGCATTGATAATGGCTACACGGTCAGCGGTGAGCTGCCTTCCCTCCTTCGAGAGGAGATGACCTAAATAGGTCACCTTCTCTTGACAAAACTGAAGCTTTTTTAATGAGACTTTGTGATTATGGAGGGCAAGGTGGCGTAACAAACAGAGAGTAGCTTCTTTACATGATGGGGCAGAATTTGCAGCAATGAGGAGGTCATCTACATATTGTAATAGTGTGGAGTTATCAGGGAGTTCCAAGGAATCTAGTTGACTTTTGAGGGCTTGACTATAGATACTGGGGCTCTCGGTGAAACCTTGAGGGGCGCGGCAGAATCTAAAGCTTCGCCCACCAAGGGAGAAACCCCAAAAATGTCTGCTGTCAGGATGTATAGGAATGCTGAAAAAGCATTCTTCAGGTCTATGACAGAAAAGTGCGTTGCGTTAGAAGGGACCATCGTTAAGAGGGCTGTAATGTCGGGGACAACAGGATATTGGGAGATTGTTATTTTGTTAAGGGCTCTCAGGTCAATCACGAATCTGTATATTTTAGGGGAGAGAGCATCTCCATTGGTCTTTTTAAGAACGGGAATAATGGGACTGTTACAGATATTGCCACGTGTTTCCTCCACTACGCCCTTGTCCATTAATTCAGATATTATTGTTAAAAGGGCCATTTCTCCTTCCGCGGGTAGTCGATACTGCCGGAGGCGGGGGAGAAGTGCACCTGGCTGGATGCGTACCACATGAGGGGATATGTTGAGACACCCTACATCAGTGTCTGATGATGCCCAGAGGGAGGAAGGTAAAAACTGCAATTCTGGTGGGAGGGGACCAGACAGATACATATAGGAAGCTGCGGTGGGAGAAATTGTTAGGGATACACCTTGGGGACTACATGATATGGACGCATACAGAGCTTTCAGTAAATCCATGCCTAACAAGTTTTCACTGCAACCTGTAGTAAGAACCAAGGGAGCGTCAACATGTGCAGGGCCAATATCGAGAGGGAGGGGTTCAGAGACAGGGCTCGTCACAGGTGTTCCTGCAAAACCCACGGAGACATTTATTTTGCCAGAAAGGGGTGCCTCCGGGACTGACAGACGTGCAATAGAAGACCTGGTGGCCCCAGTATCCAAAAGAAAATTCTGATCGTTCCCCACAACTGACATTTGAACATACGGGCCCCTTTGATCCACTGGAATTTGCACTCTGGTAATACCCCTTTCCTGGCTGTCCTATGCTTGGTAGGACCCTATCTCATCAACTTCGTCATAATCATCATTGTAATAAGTGCGTGTTGCTTCGTACCCATCAAACCTATTGGCCGGGCGCGGCCGGGCGGGAACGTGATCCCTGGGCCTACGTTCTTTATCCTGTGGATGGGGCGGGCCATGGTCCCTAGTCGGCCTTCCCTCCCTGGGAGCGTGAGGCCGAGTCTTCCCTGTTCGGATGTTTTCAGCTAACACGGGACACTCGTCTATCCAATGGCCGTACCCCTTACAATAAGCACACTGATCTGTTTGGAGGGCTCCCGTATGTTGAGGGCTGGAGGGGGTAGACTGGCGAGCCCTCGGAGGGTGTTGGGGTTGAGGTCTGAAATTCCCGCGGGCATCGGGACCTCGGGGAGGGTAAGCCTGCTGCAGAAGTGCCTTAGTCTTAAGATCCCTAACCTTCTTACTTTCCTTGTCTCTATCTTCATTCTCCCTATTCTCATGATATTGTGCCATAGCCAAGATACCAGTGATAGTTTGGGCAGACATCGTACTTTCGAACTTTCTTAAGCCTGGTGGAAATCTCAGGAAGCAAGTTGCTGACAAACTTATCGACAAACACTGGGCCAGAACCTGGGGTCCGGGGATCCAAACCACTATGTCCCTTGTATTCTGTCTCAAAACGGGTAAAGAAGTCAGCCACATTCTCATCTTTTCGCTGCCTACAGGCGTTTATTTTATCCCAGTTAATGACAGTTTCCGGCAAAAGTGTTTTCATAAACGTTATTATTTTACCGGGCAAAGTCAGGATGGCAGCTTCTGGTTTAGTCCCTCCTACCCTTGCTTCTTCCATAGCTTCTAGGTCAGCCCATTTACCTCCCAACGCCACTTCATGATCAGTATGTCGAATCTTGTCCCAAATTTCAGTGGGGACAACCGTACCAAAAAGTAAATCTATATCCTCAAGAACGAGAGTACCTGCAGATATAATCTGACCTAATTCTCTGTAAAAGGCAGCCGGATTCTTCCGGGGATCTGGTAATTGTTCTTTTAACTGCATTACTTCTGACCTTTTCCAAGGAACATGAACCCAAAGCCTGCGCCAGTGTGCCTCAACAGCCCCTCGGCCATTATTTTGGGCATCGGTAAGTGCGTTAACAAAGACAGGGGCCGCCTCTCTCATTGGCATAGCTGTCTCTAGAGGGGTGTTGGAAAAAGCGGTCATATCACGGTAAGCCATTAAAGCAGACACAGCACCAAACATCCCCTCTCCCTGAACATCGCCTCTTCTTATTTGTGACCTAAGGTCCATTAATCCAGTGGGTATCTGCATAAGCGCATTCTCAAATTTTTGCATGACCAGCGTACACATGTATTCAGCCCAGGTGGTCTGTTCCATAATCGTCCACTGGGAAAAGGTGGACCATATGTCTTTAAAGGCATAAATATTCCCGTTCTTTATCCAACATTCACACTGTTGCTTCTGTAGGTCATTTTCTCGAAGGGACGAAAAGCTGACTGCAGAGCGCAAGGAGGCCAGTCGGGGGAATTGAACATTTTATATAAATCCTGCTTAACTGTAGACCACGGGGAAGTAGGAAAAGGGCGGGTAGGGGTAAAGCCGCAGGGGTTGGGCGGATGGAGACTTGTTGTCATTCCCGCAGTGAGGACAGGGTTAGCGGGCGTGGTCGGTGTCATAGGAAAAATCGGGAGGGTTGGTGTGACAGGAAGAACAGTAGGAGGGGCAGTGGGGGCAGGAGTGGGCGGTGGCGGGGGGACATGTGGGGTGTGAGGCGTCAGGGCAGGGTACATTGGGGCATATGCAGGAGGGCTTTCTAGCATGGTATCAAGCAAGGAATCACCTTCTTCTCCCCCATCCATATGGCCCTTTCTTTTCTCCTCACGAGCTGGATAGCATTTTTGTACCCGGGCCCCATGCTCCCTGTTGGCTATTTCTACCGATTTTGTCATTTGATTTTGTAAATTTACTCTGGCGTGGTCGGCCATTGACATGCGTTCCTGTTTTCTTTCTTGAGCCTTCTGCTTTCTAGCTCTCTGCTCTATCTCTTTCCTCCAAAATCGGACAGATTCAAACATAGACGGGCGCGTTTTTCTTTTCATTAATTGTTCCTCTAAGTTGGCGAGAACTTGGGAATTAAAGGAGCCGAAAAGTGGCCACTGTAATTCCGCGTTACTTTGTTTCGTATATTTTACCCAGAATGAGGAAAACATTATGGCAGAAGGGCCATGTTTAACATACATCGTATGGCCAGGGGTCCCTTCTGGAGGAAGCGGACAAGCCGCCTCCAGCTGGGAGTCCTGCGTACACATACAACAACATAATTTCTTGAACTTACTACTGACTGGCATGCTTGTAAATAGGTAACAGACACCGGCGGGTTTTAAAATTCACCTCGCCTGCTTGGCTTTTGCAAAGGTCAATAACAGCAGAATCATACAGACTTGGTGGGTGATCAGTCCACCCTTACCTTACAGGGGTAGTTCTCTTCTGCAGACGTAGGGCTGTGTCCTGCTCCAGAAATTATTTGCTAGGGGACTCCAGCGAGGACGCGGTCATGTGGCCCAGACCGGGTGGGGAGGAACAGCGGGCGAGTCGTTCGGCTTACCGGATTGCAAGAATCCCTCGGGTAGGGCGCCTCCGTCGGAGTCTCTCCGTGCACCTCCTCACATCCACCGGGCCTGACCTTCGTACTCGTGGAGTCCCTGTTCGGGCGCCATTTGAAGAACCGGAATAACCCACTCACTGGGTCTCGGCGGCGGGGGAATTGCCCAAGTCTTCCATACCCTTCATACGTAGTAAAAGGAGACACAGGAGCCTTCGTCTGCAGGAGGAACCCAGATTTATTCAAATAGCCCGGGCTATGGAACAGAGTCCCAAGCTCGTTAGAAACAAGACAGAGGAGGCTGCTGCTTTACTCCGCAGCTTACAAGCCTTTTATACTTTTTCATTCCAGTCTTTTGGCTGTTAGTCCATTGTTCAATCAGGGCAGTGTTTGCAGTTGATAACCAGATCCAGACGGTGTTTGTAGTTGGTGACCTGATCAAGGCTTGGTACTCAAATTATTGTTCACTCAGCTTGATCAAAGCATGGTCATTCAGGTCATTGTTCGATCAGCTTGATCAAAGCTCGGTCATTCAAACCATTGTCCAATCACCCTGATCAAGGCCCAGCAGTCAGACCATTGTCCAGATAACCTGATCACGGTGTCAAGGATGTTTACCAGGCAGGGAGCAGGAGATGGGAAACAAATCATTTACACAGGGCGTGAGTGTCTCATGGTTTTCTGTCGAACTGCAAAGAACAGGGGGGTGGGTGTGCGACAGTTCCTGGGCAGAAATGCAGGCTGCAAGATGGTTTTTGTCGTGTTAGTTAGAATTTCCTCAGGCATCAGCAGAAACGACCAGGTGGGTCGTGTGGAAGTGTTTGACATGAAATGGCAATGAAAAAACAATGAAGTCCTGGTACAAATGATACCGATCAGAAGAACACTTTTCCTCACTACCTATATCACTATATACATACACACATATAAACCTATAAGTCACTCCTATGTCAGGCCTTATCAATCCTGAAGGCAGAGTGTGTGGTTCCTATTTGAGAGGGTGCCCCTGCATGAGCAGGGCCCCTCTGCAGCGTTCGGAGACCCTTCTCTGATGCTGTTTGTAGTGCAGCCTGACCATATACTCTTAAGCGCATTATAACCTCGCGTTAAATGCTAACTTTGGGATGGCTGCACGGAAACATGTCGTGTTTGGTGTCAAACATCTTGGAATACTACCCCCCGCCAGTTCTGGCGGCGGGGGTAGCATTCCACCCTTCTAGAGGGAAAGACATGTACACACCGGTATGCCCGGTACTGACTTTCCAAGCCCTGGCATCACAAAATGGATGCCGCTGCCACAGACACGAGTCTGGCCTCCTGCTGCTGACCGAAACTCCGGCAGGGGAGGCCTGGACAATAGGTTTCCTGTCCCAGGGAGGTGTGACCACCTCCCCAGACAGGATAGTGTGTATTGGGGCTGGGCGGGAGCACTCTCGGGTGCTTTGAAGTCCTGCACTGGGGGCACATTTGGTGTCCCTGTGCATACCCCAGTTCAAACCGGATCAGGGGCTTGCAGCCCCTGCTTTGGCGCGAACTGGACAAAGGGAAAGGGGTGTAGTCACCCCTCTGCCCTGACCCACCCATAGGTGGGACCACAGAGTAAGTCCAACCCCTAAACTTAGTATAAGTATAGGAACCCAGTCCTTAGGACTTTAGATTATCCCTGGACGAAACTCTGACACAGAATCCTGGACCTTTGACGCTCTACTTAAAGATTAGAGGACAGAAGAATCTCCCTTGGGGTCAAGGAGTGACTCCCCTGCTTGGCAGGCACCAAAGAAGCAATTGCCCGGTCTGCATCGCTGAAGCTCCCGTCGGACGCCGAAGTCTTTGCATCACCAGAGGTGGATTTCCAGACTTCACCGAGGCTGCCCTGAGTCCCCAGCAAAGCTGAGGCCCATAGCTGTCGTGGGTAACGTGGAACCATGACCCCTGGACACCGCACGCATTTGCAAGTACATCCTCTTCTGGGTCTCCCACAAAGTCGTGCTTTGGGCTCCTAGTAGCCCTAGCCTCCAGCACCAACTGCACCGAAGATCACTGGCCTCCACTCCACGAGTGTCCTGTGAGCCAGCTCCACGTGCACCGTCTCGAGGCTCCTTTGCGGTCGCTAGCCCATTGGCTAGTAGCCCTTCACGAAGGCCAATCTTTTTCTACTTGGGCTCCCTGGTTGCTCTAGGCTTGCCCTCACTTACCCTTGCTGGGTGAGTTCCTCAGACCTTGCTGGTCTGCACAATCGTCAATCTTCATCTTCATCAAGACTTGCCGTTGCCAAGGCTTGTTGGGTCCAATCCGGTTGCCGACACCTCAGCACTCGACAGACATTGTGTACCAGCCCGAATCCTGCTCCTGGTTGCCAACAACGCCTCCTGGACCTCGTGGCTGAAGAGTCAAGACAACTGTCAACCTACCTGAAGCACTCGACTTCGGTGGGCATCTGCTCATCGCCTTCCTGGTCACTGGCTAGTGACCCAGACTCTGTCCCCTCTGCTTTCAGGTTCTTCAGATCTCTGATCCACCTTTGGATCCACCCGGACACTTTTCACTTGGTCGCCAGCAGCACTTTGCAGCAGATCGCCATTCAAATCGACGACGAAACCCGACCCCGAAAGGCACCTATGCACCCGGCTTCCCTGGGTGAGGTAACAAGAGTACTCCGGTGCTCCCGTGGGTAGAGACTCTAGAACGACCTAGTTCTCAAAGGGTTTTCTCCAAGTCCTTCTTTAAGTGTCCCTTTTCTTTAAATTCCCAACCGCGACTTTCTCCATAGAAGTTAACGGCGATTCGCGGCTGTGTTACTACACTGCACGCGTCCCCCGTGGGTCCCCTGTGTCACTACCTTGGGTGGTTCCTTGTGGTCCAAGCACTTCTAGAGGCTCTAGGCCTAGTGTCTAGCTCAGTCGTGGTTCTTATACCACTTTATTGGTATATGGTTTGGTACGCCCCTAGGGCCCAAACGTGTATTTGTGCTATTACTGTGTTTAAATAACTTATAACTTATGTACTTCGAACTCTAGCCTCATAAAGAGACTAGAGGGGTGTGTTTAGTAATAAATACATATATTTTGAATATATACCTGGTGTGGTGCTCTTTCATTTGGTCACTCAAGAGATTATAGACTGGTAAAACAAGCTGCTTTACATTCCTTCAAGACTTAGCCTGAAGGCTGCTCTCCATAGCTACCACTAGGATAGCTTTCAATAAAGGTTGTCTTTAACCTATCTCCAATAAGGGGTTGTTTGGACTGGTGCAAGGTGCCCACTATAATTAGTGGACAGCATATGCCAGGCCAACTTCTCACATTGGTGTGCAGCGTGTGGGATTCCAGCTTGCTATTGTTTTACCAGATAATCTCAATTGAATTGATCAACTGAAAACCACTAAAGGTACCTAAGGTACATATAAATTAAGCTTAGTATACAGTAAGTTCTACTGAACTTAGAGTTGTGTGTTAAGGGATAGCACACCCTTTCTACAACTCAAGAGAGTTTAGTAGGCCACACTAGAGTAGGTAGTGCATACACCACACCTCACTAGTGATGTCTTCAAAGCCAGGACCCAGAGAGTCCTTGCCAGAAGCCACTGGGCTTCTTCCCTCCAAGTATGATACACTCCCATTCTTGGAATTGAGAGCAATATGCAATGTGAGGAAACTGAAGACAGGCCAAAGTCCCACCACCCAACATCTGAGAGAGATGTTAATGGCTGATGACCTCAACAGGCCCTTAGGGACTGAAGGGGCAGGTGCAGAGGGTGGGGCAGAAGATGAGGATGGGGCCAGGGGTAGCAACACCCCCAACTGACCAGGAGGGTGACAATGACCCTGACTGGAAAACCCAATCCCTCCTGTGGAAGAGGAAGAGGAGGATCAGAATGATCTCCACTTTGTCCCCCCAGGAAGGATTATGAGTGTGCCTAGAAGGTCTAGATCTCCTTCTCAGGAGTC
Organism: Calotriton arnoldi; assembly: GCA_963921515.1. Classification (NCBI taxonomy): domain Eukaryota; kingdom Metazoa; phylum Chordata; class Amphibia; order Caudata; family Salamandridae; genus Calotriton; species Calotriton arnoldi. Next base: position 851,960 of record CAWUFW010007531.1, read on the forward strand.
TAACCACTCTGACACCTCAATAGGGACCTCTGTCTCCTCTCATAGGAGGGAATCCTCTCATGAGAGGAGAAAGAGGCTGATTCAGTATGAGCAAGCCCAGCTTGAACTCAGAAAGCAGCAATTGGCTCTAGACAGGGAGTCCCTAGATCTCTACAGAGAGAGAAAAAAGTTGGGACTAGAGACCCACGGTGGCAGCAATATCTCTAGAGATAGGGAAAGGTCTTATGACCATAGAAACCTGAGCAAGATTGTCCCTCCCTACCAGAGTGGGGATGACATCCACAAATGGATAACTGCTCTAGAGAGGGCCTGTAAAGTACAGAAGGTCCCTCAGGAGCAGTGGGCAGCAATCTTGTGGCTCTCCTTTGCAGACAAAGGTAGAGACAAGCTCCTCACTGTAAGAGAAGAGGGTGCTGATAATTACAAGGTCTTGAAGAGTGCTCTTATTGATGGGTTTGGCCTAACAACTGAACAATACAGGTTAAAGTTCAGAGATGCCCAAAAAGCACAGACTCAAGACTGGGTAGACTATGTGGATTGTTCTGCTAAGGCTCTGGAAGGCTGGTTGATGGGCAGTAAGGTGTGTGACTTCACAGGATTATACAATCTGATAATGAGGGAGCAGATTCTTAATAACTGTCAAAATCAGCTGTTGCATCAGTACCTGGTGGACTCTGATCTGACCTCTCCCCAAGAATTGGGAAAGAAGGCAGACAAGTGGGTCAGAACCAGGGTGAGGCAGAAGGTACAGAACCAAGGTGGTGACCCTAAGAAGCAAGATTCTAAGAACTCTGATAAGGGTGGGGAGAAGGGTAAAGATCAAAAGTCTTCACAAGGCCCCCAAAAATCTTCTTCAGGTGGGGATTCACAGTCTACCAAAGGGAAAGGCCAAAGAAAACCATGGTGCAAGGTCTGTAAGCAAAAGACCCACTGGACCAGTGATTGCACCAAGTCCAAAGACTCGACTCCAGCCCCCACCAATGCCCCTAAGGCACCTGCTCCCCCTAGTGCAGTTACAGTTGGTGGTGGGAGTACTACAACCAAGGGTTTAGTAGTGTTGACCCTGGGTACTGAGATGGGCTCTGACCTAGTCAGAGAACTCACTCAGGCTGTCCTAGTCTGTGATGGAGGCATGGATATGACCTCCTCTATGGGTCCCAGTAATCTGGGCAAGTACAGACAACAGCCTTTAATCAATGGACGAGAGGCTTTGGCATTTAGGGACACAGGGGCAAGTGTCACCATGGTGACACAAGACCTTGTGAATCCTGGGCAAGTTATACTTGGTGAGATGTACCAAGTGACCAATGCTAGCAATGTCAGAACAGACCATACTCTGGCAGTTGTTAACTTCTCCTGGGGAGGGGTAACTGGCCTTAAGAAGGTTGTGGTAAGTGCAGACCTACCAGTTGAATGCTTTCTTGGCAATGACTTAGAAACTTCAGCTTGGGCAGAAGTGGAGCTCAGGACCCATGCAGAAATGCTGGGGATCCCTGCAGATGTGTTTGCTGTGACCAGGTCACAAGCCAAAATGTCTAGCACTGAACAGGCCTTGGATTCTGGAATAATGGACCAAGTGCCTTCCAAGAGGAGGAGTAGTAGGGTAAAGGCAGTGCCTTCCCCCTTGGCTCAGAAGGAAGATCAGTCCCTTGAGGGGGATGATCTCAGTCCTGAGGAAGGAACTGTCCCAGAGGAGCTTGAACCTGACCAGGTTGAGTTCTTGGGGACAGGGGGACCTTCCAGGGCAGATCTGAGCCAGGAGCAGCAGAGCTGCCCCTCTCTTGAACCCCTCAGACAGCAAGCTGCTGCTGAGGCTGCTGGGAAAGCTAGTGGTCCCCATACTGTGTATTGGGATGATGGACTCTTGTACTCAGAGTGTAGAGACCCCAAGCCTGGTGCTACCAGGAGGTTGGTTATACCTCTGAAGTTCAGGGGCTTCCTATTGACCCTAGCCCATGATATTCCCTTAGCAGGTCACCTGGGCCAGAACAAGACTTGGGACAGACTTTCACTGGCCCCACATGTCTGAAGACACCAAGGAGTTTTGTCGCTCCTGTGTAAACTGCCAGGCCAGTGGCAAGGCAGGTGGCACTACAAAGGCCCCCCTGATACCACTACCTGTGGTGGGGGTTCCCTTTGAAAGGGTGGGGATTGACATTGTTGGTCCCATGGATCCCCAAACAGCATCTGGGCACAGGTTTATCCTGGTGGTAGTGGATCATGCCACCAGGTACCCAGAGGCTATTCCCCTTAGGACCACTACAGCACCTGTGGTGGCAAGGGCCCTCCTGGGAATTTTCTCAAGAGTGGGCTTTCCTAAGGAGGTGGTATCAGACAGGGGTGCTAACTTTATGTCTGGATACTTAAAAGCAATGTGGAAGGAGTGTGGAGTGACTTACAAGTTCACCACACCCTATCACCCACAATGCAATGGTTTAGTTGAGAGATTCAACAAAACCTTGAAGGGCATGATTAAAGGGCTCCCAGAAAAGCTTAGGCGAAGATGGGACATACTCTTGCCCTGCCTTTTATTTGCATACAGGGAGGTGCCTCAAAGGGGGTTGGCTACAGCCCTTTTGAACTTTTGTTTGGTCACCCTGTCAGGGGTCCACTGTGCTTGGTGAAGGAAGGATGGGAGTTACCTCTCAAGCCCCCAAAGCAAGACATAGTGGACTACGTACTTGGTCTCCGCTCCCGGATGGCTGAGTATATGAAAAAGGCAACTAAAAACCTTGAGGCTAGCCAGGAACTTCAAAAGGCCTGGCATGACCAAAAGGCTGTACTGACTGTTTATCAGCCAGGACAGAAGGTGTGGGTGTTGGAGCCAGTGGCCCCAGCAGCTCTCCAAGACAAATGGAGTGGACCCCACACCATTGTTGAGCAGAAGGGTGAGGTTACCTACTTAGTAGACCTAGGAACACCCAGGAGTCCCCACAGGGTTCTCCAGGTCAACAGGTTAAAACCATATGTGGACAGGGCAGACATGGGCTTGCTCATGGCTACTGATGAGGGACAGGAGGAAGGGAGTGACCCACTCCCTGACCTGCTCTCACAGAACCCTGATGATGGGTCAGTGGATGGTGTAGCCTTGGCAGGCAGCCTCACTACCCAGCAGCAAACTGATTGTAGACAGGTGCTCAATCAGTTCAGACACATGTTCTCACTGACTCCAAGTCAGACCACCTGGTGCACTCATGAAGTGGACACTGGGGACAGTCTGCCTATTAAAAATAAGATTTATAGGCAACCTGACCATGTCAGGGACTGTATCAGGACAGAAGTCCAGAAAATGTTGGATTTGGGAGTTATTGGTAGAGACTCTAGAACGACCTAGTTCTCAAAGGGTTTGCTCCAAGTCCTTCTTTAAGTGTCCCTTTTCTTTAAATTCCCAACCGCGACTTTCTCCATAGAAGTTAACGGCGATTCGCGGCTGTGTTACTACACTGCACGCGTCCCCCGTGGGTCCCCTGTGTCACTACCTTGGGTGGTTCCTTGTGGTCCAAGCACTTCTAGAGGCTCTAGGCCTAGTGTCTAGCTCAGTCGTGGTTCTTATACCACTTTATTGGTATATGGTTTGGTACGCCCCTAGGGCCCAAACGTGTATTTGTGCTATTACTGTGTTTAAATAACTTATAACTTATGTACTTCGAACTCTAGCCTCATAAAGAGACTAGAGGGGTGTGTTTAGTAATAAATACATATATTTTGAATATATACCTGGTGTGGTGCTCTTTCATTTGGTCACTCAAGAGATTATAGACTGGTAAAACAAGCTGCTTTACATTCCTTCAAGACTTAGCCTGAAGGCTGCTCTCCATAGCTACCACTAGGATAGCTTTCAATAAAGGTTGTCTTTAACCTATCTCCAATAAGGGGTTGTTTGGACTGGTGCAAGGTGCCCACTATAATTAGTGGACCTCATATGCCAGGCCAACTTCTCACAATCATTGCACCGGAGGCATTTTAATCCCTCCTGGTTGCCATCCTGTCCGCTTTTGGCCCTGCCCACCGGGATTGGATCTTTTACTTGCGGCGGGAGACAGTGTCTCTTAATTAGCCGCTAAGCACTTTTTTTTGGCTATTACCGCATTTATCTTAAACAATGGCTGACACGCCTTTCATTTCTCTGGCGCGGCTCTTTGGCATTCAGCTCCAAGCGCAAGCGAAATGCTTTCACTTTCACGCTTACTGAAGCTGCTGAAACACTCCTCCGTACACCGTGCTTCATCTTTTTTTCACGGCTCGTGTTTTCTTTGCTTCATTTCATCGGTAGGCACTATGATTTTTTAATATTTTTTTACAATGCAGCGTGTTTTGTGTGCTTTCGGAGTCGTGGCTGACCCGCGTTTTCTGAATGCAGCGTTCCAGAAGAATTCCGATGTAAAAATCTTGAACATCTTCCCCATGTGTGATACGCTGTAAATTTCCATGCGCCCCTGACGTTCAGACCGCATTATTTCCGTTAGAAAATTTCGGGGCGGGCACCGATTACATTCCATGAGTTGGCGATTATTTCCCAGCCCTACCACCTGAGTAAGACAATGGTCTGTCTTGATATATATACACACACATGTCTATATACACACATATGTGATTCCTACAGGCTACTGTGTGAGAGCTTCTGTGAAGTCACTTTGTGGCTAATCACTATGGTTGTATATATGCACTAATCACTTTTTAAAGGTTGATTTAGTGTTGTCATTTGTAACATTTTTGTTTTTGTTAAGCTGTACTGTCTGCATGTGCGCTGCGAATGAAGCATGTGTTGGCAGGGGTGGCCCCAGATGCTCCTCGCTCCTCCTTCCCGGGTGCTGAGTCAAGACTGCTATCTCCTTTCAAGGCCCGAGGACAAAAGGGAGGGACAGCGTGTGCAGCAGCAGATGGAAAAGCTTCCCTTCCCCCTCTCCCAGAGACTCCTGAGGGAAGCCTCAAGACCTCCCAGACCCCACCCCTCAGGACAAAGAACTCTCACTTGTCCAAAGGGCCTGTACTGGGTGCGGTGACATCATACGGACGATACCAAGCGAGCGCGTTCATTCGCAGTACACGATCTCGCCTCGCTCCAAGCCTTCAATAATGCGCTCCTATTTATGTAGCGCTTTCCACAGCTGAGGCGAGGCATAAGGCGCTTGCTTTAAAAAAAATAGCCATATTCACTACAGGTGGTAGCTGCCTCTCACGCCAGAGCATGTACCTTTTGTAAGTGCCTCTGATTGGAAAAAAAGTGCTCCACAGGAATACATGGTAGGGCACGGAACCCACCCTGTCCGAGAATACAGAATCGGGCTACGAAGCATATAATGCTGTCGGAGTCTCCATTATGCGAAATAAACGCTTTTATAGAAAGTCTACCCCGGAGTAAACCACGCCAAGTTCTGAAGGAAGGCAACTTCTCACGGAAAAATGTTTGCGAGTTTATTTTTTTGCAGGTTTCTTATTATATCGTGTGAACTCGACCCGAAGGTATCAGGGTGCTTTACATGAGCACCAGTTGCAGGACACATTCGTTTTTTTAGGCACGGGGAAATTAATTGATTTGCCCAGAATCACAGGATGTTTGCGCCAACACCAATCTCGAACCCAGTTCGCCAACTTCAAAGTCGGCCGCTCTAGCCGTTAAGTCACATCCTCATGATTGGCAGGTCCAAAATGTTTAACAACAGGCTTCAGCACTGACAGGTTTCACCTACCTCAACCGCTTACCCCTTCAACACAACTTCTAACACCCCTAGAGGTTACAAAGCGCGGTTCGTTCAAAGTGAACAGATACTCAACAATGGAACCATCATTGTTTTATTGTAAAGCGCTCTGGCACCTTTGGGAAATGTCCACTCTATATACAATTGCACAAAAACACATAAATAAATACATGCAGGGCATATCACAGTTAGCACAAGGCTACGTTGTGGGCAGGTGCGTACAATTTTTAGCGGACAAGAAAACAGAAGCCCAAGTTGGTAAAACAAACGCATTCCAGGAAAAAAAAGCATTGAAAATGTAATAGGTCTCGCCTTTTATTAAGTTAAAGCCATTTGCTTTGCTGTACAATACCTTAGCAAAGCAAATGGCTTTAACTTAATCAAAGGTGAGACCTATTGAAGTTTCAATGCTTGTTTTAATTTGTCTTTCAGCACTCCATGATCGCTCGCCCACTCCCACTTTATTTTTACCTGTGGCCTTTGTCACAGCCTCAGCCTTCTTGCAAGACTATTGCTTTAAAAAAATGTTTTTTTAAAGAAAAGCAATGCATAATATACATGCATAGAGGTGCTTTTGGCCAATGGACTTCATCCATTGGTCTGTCAAATTGTCGCATTTTGCTTCCTTTCATCACAGCATACAGCATGGGGCAATGGGTCAGCGCACTTTACACATCGGCTCCCTTCTCTATGAGTGACTAAACAAAGCCTGTGCACATTGTTCACACCCACCTAAAATAATTCCTTTCTCTTCAGTACCAAAGTTGATTCAAAAAGTACTTTGTATGTATATTATTTATCTTTGGATATTATTTATTTTTTATATTAACTTGAATTACCCCACAGCTGTCCTCCTCATATATATTTACACTGTGTAGGTTGCTCCGTTCCCCCAGAACGCTTGAAAAGGTTTCTTACATTGCCACTAAATTTTCAAGTGTGTCATGTGCATAAGATCCCTCTCTCCTCTCCTGCCTCTTGTTCTTGCTTTTTCCATCCATCGGGTCAGCACACTATGCAGAGCAAAGGTACGCCTGTTATTACTTTTGTTTTATTTAGCATGAAATGTTGCTGCTCAAGCACTGGTGTCTGGTGCCTGCAATTTCTCCCACATCTAAGACCAGGTGCTTTAGCTGGGGTGGAGAAAATACACTTGAGGGATTTTTTGCCTAGAGAGAGTGGATCTAGTAACATGCATTCTTCTGCCTGATCTCACCGTGGCAGGGTGCTCAGATGAATGCGTGCGTCGTGGTAGGCATGTACCAAGGTATTTTTGACATCAGCTGAGATGAAAGCTGGTTGTCAAAGATCCCTATAAATAGGAAGTCTCTACTGTAGAGTGACTCACTGCTCACCATGGAAGTGCAACCCAGAACCTCGGCAGCTAGCCTCTCGCCGGAGGAGATAGTCACTGTTACTAGAGCAGATTTACAAGCCCTAATTGGTGATGCAGTTTCTACGACAAAGAAAGCAAGGTCCATGCCTGATGATGAAAATGAGGTGAAGTCATCTTCAAGGAAGATAAATGGCCAAGCTGCACATTTATAAGAACATATGAGGCCGATGTTGGATTATCAAGAGAAGGAAACACATTCAGATGAATTTTGTGCCCAATATAAAACCCCATCAGCAGAGATCTTCCTATACATGAGGTCATCCAAGATATGTATTTAAAAGTGTGTAAGGACATTTGCAAAATTGGTTTTCCATATTTCCTGTCTAAAAGATACCCTTTGTAGATGTTTAAAGAGAAATATCCGCAGATGCCAAAAATAAATACAGTCTTAGCCTGTATGTCCTTTCAAGCATCTTTGGCATCAGAAGAAGAGTCATTGTCTGACCTTACTGACAAAAAAGTAGAGGCCTCTCTAAAGAGGTCATATGCAGCCTTAAACTTTGCTCTTCAAGAAGCCACTGATGCTGCTTACTCTTCACAAACTTTGTTGAAGGACTTTCAGCTCCTTTTTGAATATTTGCTGGACAATAAGGACCTGACAGGAATGCAAACATGGAGATTTTGCCACAGTTTTTTGGATGATTCTTTTGATTTCCCATGGTATTCAGCATCGTTGGCAGGGGCATCAATTGCCAACAGGTGACATTTGTGCCTAAAACCTTGGAAACTAGATGAATTACAGAAGAATCTAATTCTGTGGTTGCCGGGCGATAAGGACTTTTTATCTTGGCTTGATGATTTGGTTACAAAGACGGCAAAGGAGAAAAAGGTGTTGTAGCCATTCAAGGCTTTCCACACAAATAAATCTTTCTTCAGAAATGTATTTAATTTCTAGTTCATTCAATAACAAGCAACCCTTTCGGGGTCTGGCTCGAGGTCGGGGAGTCGGGCTTGCAGAAAAAACCCAATCACATCTGTAGAACCATAACAGCCGACTAAATGATAACAAATCCTATATGGTGGGAGGGATTTCAAAAGACGTGGTTAAGAGACACTCAGTAGTACAAGGAGTTCAAGCCCTACTGCAGAAAGGGGCATAACACCAGTTCCTCAGAAAGAAAAGAATCAAGACTTTTACTCCACTATGCTTTAAGTTCGGAAGCCAGGAGGAAAGTTCCGACCAAGCTGAACTTGAAAAATCTAAACAAACATGTCAAGAATATGAAGTTCAAAATAATATCTCTTCAACAAATCATTCCGATGATAGCGGAAGGAGATTACCTAATGGCGCTTGACCTTCAGGACACCTATTTTCATGTCCTGATCCATCAGGATTGTCAGAAGTTTCTATGTATTGTGATAGTGGATGACCATTATCAGTTAAAGGTCCTTCTGTTTTGTCTGGCAAGTTCACCACAAGTCTTCACAAAGGTACTAGCTGCGGTGGTTGCACAATTTTACTTCGAAAGTGTGCACATTTATACATATTTGTATGATTGGCTAATTGTGGCATCATCTTTTTCTAAGGCTCAAACCCATGCCAAGATGGTTTGCAAGACACTCTCAGCCCTGGGCTTCTTACTGAATGAGGAAAAGTCTGATCTCATTCCTATTCAACAAAAGAAATTTATCGATTCAGAGAAAGCAATGGCGTTCCTGCCACAGGAGAGAGAGGAAAATATTCAGTTGCATCTGCGAAGTCTCCTACGGCAATCTTCAGTCACAGCTAGATAATGGCTATGGATTCAGGGGATAATGTCAGCCTGCACAGCAGTGGTCCCTTGGACTCCATTGCATCTCAAGCCTCTCGTCAGGATATCCTGGCATATTGGTCCCCAGCCTCAGCAGATTAGGAGATGATGATTCCAGACTCTTCTCACTTGGTTCTCCTTTCTTCAGTGGTGGGTTTCTCCTCAGCATCTGATAAAAGGGGCCCCTCTGAAGTTAGCTGGCTTAGCTAGTGACATTCTCCTGTGGGTAGAGAAGCATCTTCTTTCACTCCTAGTGATGTGTAACCCAGGGGCAGACAATGTGCAGGCAGACAGTCTGAGTCAGGCCATTCCTTTCTAAATACATTTTCAAAGTAGTCTTTAAGCTTTTCAGTTCATAACAAAAATGTTCTGTCATCTGATTCTAGATTTGTTTGCATCTCAACACAATGCCCTTCTGCCCCAGTTCTGCACAGAGACTCCATGCCCCGAAGCTTAGGGGTGCATGACCCTTCCTTGGTCTCAGGAGTTGTTGTAACCTTTTCCTTCTTTTCCCCTCCTTCACAAGGTGCTTCAGAGGATTCGGAGGGAAATGATGACTCTAATTCTAATTGCAAATTTGTGGCTGAGGAGACCATGGTTTTCCCATGTTGACAGAGTTAGCAATGCAACCATTCCTTCTTCTTCCATTGGACCTAAGTCCTCTTCAATTTCCAGTTTTGTCACCTATGCAATTATGTCAGAGAAAACTGACAGATTGGAGGTTGAAAGGGCTGACTTGCAACACTTAGGTTGCTCACGGAAAGTGGCTTGCGATATCCAGAGAGTTAAAAAGAGTTTCACCCTTACGTACTATGATAAACATTAGAAACATTTTTGCTCTTGGTGTTCGGGTTCTGGATTTGATCTTTTTTGTCTCATTATAAACTGGACATGCTTTCAAATACTATGGACAATTTTGGGTTTTCCGGAATAAAAACAGCAATACGATTTTTGTTGTAATAAGCGTTACTTTCTTGCAGCATGTAACTGTGCCTGTCAATTTCTTGCTCTGGTATATCTTCATATTGTAAATACTATAATGAGGAGGTCAGACATGGGGTAATGAATCAATTACTTACTGGTAATCTTTATACACGAGGAGGACTATCCTGAGGGTAATGAAGATTACTGGTAAATAATTGGTTCAATATATTTTGCCTTCAACGTTAAATGGTGATTTATTTCAGTCTCTTTTTTTTTAGTTTAAGAGACAGTGCAACATTGTAGCAATTTGAGTGTTTGGTTAGGTCATGATTTATTCTTGTTTCTTTCACAAACAATAATAATAAAGCGCATGGAACAAGTAAAAGACTTATTAACTAAATACATAACTAGTACAACAGCTACATAAGTGAATGATTTTCCATTATAAAAAAATATTGCTAGCAAATGGCAGCCACATTTAGGTGATAGCATTTTTTCCTTAAGGTTATTTTGTGGCATAGACTTGCAATAACAAATAAAAAAAAAATAACCATCGCACTAGTTTGCCTAGTGCAGACTTAGTTGCTTTATGTTATGTTATGTTAAAAAATGTATACAGCGCGCGAATACCAGACGGTGTCTTGGCGCTAGCAGAACCAGAAGGGGCAAGCCGGATCACTATTCGAGGAACAGCCAGGTCCTAATGGCCTTCCTGAACAATGATGAGGGAAGATTTCTGATGGTAAAAGGGAGGGAGTTCCAGAGCCTTGTAGCTCCTACTGCAAAGCTTCTGCCCCCCCAGTTTGATTTAAAGACTCTTTGAGTGCGGATCACTTTTGCCCCTTGAGATCTGAGGCATCTGTTTGGCGAGTACCAATGAAGTGACCGCCTCAGGAACTGAGGACCGGTCCCGTGAAGTGCCTTGTATGTAATGCACAAGGTTTTGAATTTGATACGACTTTGAATTGGCAGCCAGTGCAAACTCTGGAGGTGTTTGCCCACGGACTGAAATTTGGGAATCCCTTGGAGGATTCTTGCAGCCACATTTTGGATCATCTGGAGCCTTCGTACTTGCTTTATGGGTTTACCAAGATATAGTCCATTACAGTAATCGAGTTTTGACAGGATTAGGGATGTGACTACAGTTTTCTTGCTTTCTGTTGGAATCATAGGCAGGATTTTCTTGATTGCTTTAAGGATGAAGAAACTAGATGTTGTAACTGTCTTGACTTGTGCTTCAAGGTCCAGTTTTTGGTCTATCATCACACCTAAATTTTTTGCTTTGGGGACTGGGATTGGTGCTGTTCCCAGGTCATCTGGCCACCAGATCTGAGACCAGGAAGGGAGAAGTTACCGAACAAAATCACCTCAGTTTTCCCGGAATTGAGTTTAAGATAGTGCAAGCTCATCCATGAGCTGACTGCTGTCATACATTCCCTAAATCTTTGTACTGGAGGTTGGGTATTTTTACTGATGGATACAACAATTTGGATATCATCTGCATAGGATGTTATTTCCATCCCAAAGGATCTAATTACTAGTGCCAGCTCAGAGACATATACATTAAAAAGTGCTTGTTTATGTATTTGTTTTATTTATTTTATTTTTTTTATTTTTTTTCAAGGCCTGGCAGCTGCACACTGTTTCTTGGCTGCTCACTTCTCTCTTTTTGCGTGACATGTATGTGCGTACTTTAGTTTTTCAATTTACCGTTACAAAATAGCCATCTGCAAACTTTGATTTAAAATCCCTGTCTGAACACAGTTTTAGGTTTTATTTCAATTCACAACTATTTCCAAAATTATTCCTGTAAAGTTGTTACCGGAAATGTCATATCACATACTGTTGGGTATGTCATATGACATCTCCTGTGGTTTCTCATTCCCCTGTGCTGAAATAGACACAGCATAGATTGAACCACAGGGCCAATGTTATTGCTGGTTTGCAAATGCACATCTTTTTCTGTAAGGGAATAATATTTATTCTCCATGGAGAAAACCCACCCCCCACAGTCCAAGCATATGTTTGTATGATCCATTCCCTTTTCCATCCAGGCGGGGAGTTACTTCAACACTTGTTTCGAAATTTCTTGCCCAAATCTTCCAGAATGGGAAGGGGTCACATCACAATTTCTAAATGCCAAAATACATTCATGGTTGTGGATGTTTGCAAACTCACAAGACAAAACATGCCTTGTAACTTCCAACTCACACATCTGCACCTGATTTACTTTTGTGGATTTCTCCACACTTGTGGTGGAGACATCTATAGTGTAACACCATGTTCACATGCCAAGAATGCTTTTCTGTATTCTTGGCAGGTGTAAATGGAGGCATTTGTGAGGTGCTTAAATTGTAAATAAATGCCAGGTGTTAGGTGTTAGATGATATGGAAAAAGGTAAACTGCAGGGATAGAGACAGGGCTATTGGAGAGGTGGTAATATCAAGAAGGGAAAGCAAACTGTGAGAAGATGTGAAAGGAAAAAGCACTGCAAGAGACAGCTTTGAGAGGGTAAAATAAGAGTAGCAGAATGTGAGGTGATAGCGAAAAAGGTGCAAATTAAAAAAGGAAGAGCTGTAGGCAATACGGGAAGAGGGAGATTGAGAGTTTCAGGTCAGTGCTTCTTTCTATTACACATGCCATTTTTGTTGTTTTGAAAATTGAAAACTTTCTAGTTTTGAGCATTTAGGGGTACATGTGGCGGCAAGCTCAAGGACTCCTTCACTTTACACTGTGCACTTGGCACACGAGATAATGGCACTGTTGGACTTGGCCCACTGTTTAGGGTCACCGGCAAACCTTTTGTCTTTACCCCTCCTATTTTTCTGAATTTGTTTTAGTTGGCCTTAGAACTCTGTTCACTTTACCCCTGCTAACCAGCTATTTAATTTACTTATAAGTTCCTAGTAAAGTGGTATACCGTATACTCAGGGCCTATAAATTAAATGATACTAGTTGTTCAGCAGCACTATTCTACCCCTACTTTAGTATCTCATTAAAACATGTCTCAGGCCTGCCTTGAAGTCGGCTACTAGTTTTAATCTGCCAATTCGACTTGGCAATATAGCCCCATTGCTAGGCCTTGAACTCACTTTTTATTACATATGAGTAACCCCTAAGGTGGGCCCAAGATTAAAAAGTTGGGCATGTCCTTTTAAGTTTTACATGTCCTGGTAGTGAAAATCTCCTAAATTTGTTTTTCACTACTGTGGCGCCTACCTCTCCCATAGGATTGGGTTACCTTATTACATTTCACTAACTTGTGATTGGGAGTAGGTGGGAAAGGCAAGTTTGTTGTCTGAGGAAATGTAATTTAAAACCCGCTTTAATGGTAAGGTCGGATTTTAAGTCACAATTCTGAAAATTCCACTTTTAGAAAGTTAGAAAGGTAAAGATGCCTACAAGGGATTTATTAGAATCAAAGTAATTTTGATTAATTCTGTATGTATATGTATAGAGTGATATCTAATAAAACTCAATAGAATAAATCAATATGAGTTGTATCTAATAAATTAGTAAATCAATTACAACAACCGGGTGATCAGATATAGAAAAATATATTTCAGATATCTTAAAATAGAAAAAATAGTACGTAATTAGTCAGAAAAATACAAGGGTACAGAAAAAACAAGAAAGCTACACAAACATTGACAACAGAGAACATATAAGTTAGATATAAAAAGGTATCCTAGTTATCAATGTGTATATCCATCTTCATTCAGTAATACAGTGAGTGTGTCCTAAACATAGGGTACAACACTCAAAGGTAAATTAATTTAACAATCACTAAAGAGAAGAATGGATTAGTCGTTGACGTTTCGGTCTTCGCTGTATCAAATCATTGAGACAATCTTCAGGACAAACGTAATTCCTAAGCAATTTCTTGACCCCTTTATGAAGAATATATAATAAAAAACAACGTAACTAATCTAAATATAGTCAAAAAATACACCCGGTGGAGGTGGAGTAAGTCAATTATGAGTAAAAGTGGAAGAATGTGAACTTAGTCCAGAATGGTTAGTAGGATGAAAAAAAACGTTTGTTAAATAAAAATAGATCCGTGCTTTTTATCTCTTAATAGATGAAGTGCATTATAGAGACCCAATTGCTGGGTTTCTTAATAACCTGCTGGTCAACAAGAATTCAGCCAATGAATTGCATCCCCAGGTGAGGTATCTCCAGTATCAAAAAAGGACCTGAATGAAATGAGTTCAGAATGTAATCTACCGGAATATTATTTATAAACAGTGACAGAAGGTTGAGTGAACTAGGTGTGAAGTACTTACAACAAAGTTACCTCGTTTAGCCTCTTTCGGAGGAACAGAGAAATTGAATTTCCTAATGAAACTTTTTTTTCATAAATAAATAAATCTCAAAGATATTGCAGAAAAACAGCGCAACATCTTATTTATGTCGCAATAGTTAGAGAGTTGAGATACGTCTGATACCATCCTGCATCATAAGACGACATTAGGGCAAACGAGTATTACAATAATCAAAGATATAGAGTTTCAACCAAAGTGAACATTTACAATCTTCATAAGATGAACTATAATTTACTTTGAATTTGATGGATATCACAACAGAGTACGTCCAAATCCATTGTCTAAATGGGCCCGACAGTGGACAAAATGTTTTTTAATAAACTCTTGTACATATTTTTTAAATTACATGCTTCTAAGATCTCTATTGAATTGATCTTCAATAACAAAAGTTGTATAATATTTAGCCACTCACCTCTGGTAATATTCTAATATCTGCCTAACGGCTAGGGCGGTCGACCTCGAATCTGGGGAACTGGGTTCGATTCTCGGCAATGACGCTGAACATCCTGTGATTCTGGGCAAATCACTTAATCTCCCCGTGCCTAACAAAAATGAATGTGTCCTCATGTAATGCAACCGGTGCTATGTAAAGTGCTCTGATACCCGATTTGGGTCAAGTTTGCGCTATATAAAACTCTGTAAAATAAAAAAATAAAAATAAAAAAAACTGTGTAAGATCACAAAATATTGGATGTATAATATGCAACAGTCAATTTATATGGTGAAGGTTTGTGAATATTGTTTTCTTTTTAACATCTTGTCAATTAATCTTATTGAACTGTATTTAATCCCAATATTAGCTGTTAATGTAACTTAGGATCGTACGATACTGACTTCTGTGACATGGAAAACTATGTATATGGTATTTTAAGTAACCCTTAATACTAATATTACTAAAAGCAACTTTTATCTGTCCACTGGGACATTTACTAGAATATTCTTATGAATACTTTTGCATGTACTACTTTGTTATTACTAACCATGATGATGAGTTTCTTGGATAGTCTTTCCTCTTTGATTAGATATTCTAAAATGGCGGTTTACATTTTTCTTTCAATAAGGACTCCTTATTTAATTTGTTTTACCTTATGATGTTTGTGGACAACTCCTTAAACTTTGTCTCAAAAACTAAATTCTGAATCACAATAAGTCCAACTGCTTGAATGAGATTAATGAATATCGCTTCCGTGATATTTTAAATAAAAGGCTTCAAGTGATTCAATTTTAAATATGTATCAGAACATGATGGCTTTGATATCTAACCGCTCGGGTATGATTTTCAACTCGGACACCTCCACTAACATTTTCATTTACCACTGTATTTACTGTGAATACGCTAACGCCTATGCAAATATTTATTGTATGGCTGTTACTTCAAGATGGCGCCCTCTGTTTTTCAATTTCGGGCTCCTTCGAATAGCCTAAACCCATGGGCCGGGCATGGTGTTCTAATTCACCTTGGACTCTCTTTGCAACCGTGAGAAAGACGCCGCTTGAATGAGACTAATAAATATCACTTATGTGCTACTTTAAATAAAAGTCTTTAAGTGATACAATTTTTAAATATGTATCATTACATGGCGACTTTGATATCTAACCGCTCAGGTATGATTTTCAACTCGGACACTTCCGCTGATATTGTTTTATTTTCATTTATCACTTTATTTACTGTGAATACGCTGGCGCCTACGAAATATTTATTGTATGGCTGTCACTTCAAGATGGCGCCCTCCGTTTTTTAGACTGTGGGCTTCTTTAAATACCCCGAACCCAGGGACCTCAAATGGTGTTCTAATTCACTTTGGACCCTCTTCGCAACCGTGAGACAGACGCAGTGGTAACGCTAAAAAAGTAAGTTTGTGAAACACTGAGTTAATTTTATCGACTAACTTTAATTCTGACTATTTAGCCCTTTCTTTAGCTAGGATCTGTATTATTCTTTGTTGCTTTATCACATTCTGTAATTCATGTCACTCGATATAGTGACTTATTGATATGAAAGTATAAAATACTCTTCTCCTCTGATAAATAATAATTGTAGCTTAGGCTATTTAGGCCAGTACTTTCTTTGGTATTCATAAACAATTTGCCCACCTGTCTGCCCCATTTAGACAATGAATTTGTATGTACTCTGTCGAGATATCCATTAAATTCATAGTAAATTATAGTTTTTCTTGTGAAGATTGTAAACGTTCACTTTGGTTGAAACGCTATATCTTTGATTATTATGATACTCGTTTGCCCTATTGTGGTCTTATGACGCTGGATGGAATCAGACGTATCTCAACTCTTTAACTATCGTGACATAAATAAGATGTTGTGCTGTTTTTCTTCAATATCTTTAAAATATATTTATTTATGAAAGAAAAACAATCATTAGGATATTCAATTTCTCTGTTCCTCCGAAAGAGGCTAATCGAGCTAACTTTGTTGTAAGTACTTCACACCTAGTTCATTCAACCTTCTGTCACTGTTTATGAAGAATATTCTGGTAGATTACATTCTGAACTCATTTCATTCAGGTCCTTTTTTGATACTGGAGATACCTCATCTGAGAATCCTAATCAGTGGCTGAATTCTTGTTGACCAGTAAGTTATTAAGAAACCCAGCTATTGGGTCTCTATAATGCACTTCATCTATTAAGAGATAAAAATCATGGATCTATTTTTATTTAACAAAAGTTTGTTTTCTTCCTACTAACCATTCTTGACTAGTTCACATTCATCCACTTTTACTCATAATTGACTTACTCCACCTCCACCGGGTGTATTTTTTGACTATATTTAGATTAGTTACGTGGTTTTTTATTATATAGTTTTCATAAAGGTGTCAAGAAATTGCATAGGAGTTACGTTTGTCTTGAAGATGGTCTCAATTATTTGTTACAACGAAGACCGAAACATCGACGACTAATCCATTCTTCTCTTTAGTGATTGTTAAATTAATTTACCTTTTAGTGTTGTACCCTATGTTTAGGACACACTCACTGTATTACTGAATGAAGATGGATATACACATTGATAACTAGGATAGCTTTTTTATATCTAACTTATATGTTCTCCGTTGTCAATGTTTGTTGAGCTTTCTTGTTGTTTTTTCTGTACCCTTTTATTTTTCTGACTAATTATGTGTTATTAATTTCTATTTTAAGATATCTGAAATATATTTTTCTATATCTGGTCACCCGGATGTTGTAATTGATTTACTAATTCATTTGATACAACTCATATTGATTTAGTCTATTGAGTGTTATTAGATATCACTCTATAGAAATACATACAGAATTTCTCAAATTACTTTGATTCTAATAAATCCCTTGAGGGCATCTTTACCTTTCTAACTTTAATACCTAAGCCCACAAGGGTCGATTGGGTTGTATAATTACTTATCACTCTTTTAGAAAGTTGGCATTTTCTTGTCCTAACCATTTAGTGCCTTCAGCCTGATCCTGGGTCACATGATGAGGTGTAGTTGGCATTTGTGTATCCCTCCCAGACAGTGTCACAATAGAGGGTAGGGATATTGGTAGGATGGGCCATCTCTTGCAAAACGGGAGGATGGAACTGTCACCTACCACACTTGCACTTTAAAGGGACTGGCTCAGCTCACACTCAAAGGGCTTCAAACTAGCCTATTGTACCCCCCAACAGACTGTGACCAACGTAGGGAGGCAGGAAATTCCATGCACTTCTGTAGGGGGCAACTGCAGAAGCTTCTCCCACTTCAAAGCAAGCACCAGGTATAAGTGTTTGACCCTCAGACTTAATTCTTCAGTACACTCCTGGACCTGTGGATACTACAGAAAAATTACGCCCTGCTACCTTGATGCTTGAAGGAAGACTGGACCTGCCCCCTTTATCCCCGGCTGAGTGATTTCAAGGGTCAGCTGACTGACCTCCTGTTCAGAGCTACAGGACATAACAAGCTCCAGAGGGCATCTCTGCAACTGCCCAGCTGACCTGCTGCACTGGCCCTGCCTGAACCTACAAATGGACCTGCCTGAGTCCTGGTGGCCTCTGTTGGAGTGAGTTCCTGATCCCCAAGTGGTCCCTCCCCATTCCTGATCCCTTGGCTGGCATCATAAAGAGCTCCTCCTAGCCTAACTGAAGGTTCAACCAAATACGACACAAAGGGACACGAAGCCCTGCAAAGCCTTGCCACAGCTGCAAGCTTCATTGGAACTGACACCAAGCAGCTCAAAGTCCCACAAAGCTTCGCCACACAGCTGCCAGCTTAATCAGAACTGATACAGAGTGACGCAAAGCCCTGCAAAGTCTCACCACAGAGCTTCATCGGAACTCACATTGGACCACATAAAGCCATGCAAAGCAACACTGCACAGACCTCGCACGAAAGAAATAAGATACAATGCTCAGCGGGCCTAATTTGGCCCTGTGCCCGGCTTGCGCTCCATCATGGTTGGCCTGAACTTGTGACTTTGTCCCGGTCCAATACTACCAGAGACCCTTAGTTGGCGCTTTGTGCCTTTTGGCATTACTTTTAACTAAACCCTTAAAAATTGCTTATTTCCAGTTCTACTGATTGTATTTGTGTCATTTTTGGTCTTAAATAATTTATTAAATTGTGCTCTATTTTCCTAAATTGATTTGGTATTTTACTTATATTGTGTTTTCACTTTATTACTGTTTGTGTGCTGCATACTTACTTTACACATTGCCTTTAAGGTAAGCCTGACTGCTTTTGTGGCAAGCTACCAGAGGGTTAAGCACAGGTTAATTTAGTGACTTAAGTGGTTCACCCTGATGGGGGATTGTGGCTGTTTTTTGAGAAGGGTTCACTCCCTCCTCAACCAACAACCCAATTCCTCACAGACACTGTGCTAGAAGTCATCTGTGCATGTGTTGTGGGTTGCTGAGAAGTGTGGCAGTGTTATCCAAAACCCTTTCCCAGCACACCTTCCTTTTTATGCACCTTATCAAAGGTTTTTGCAGCTGGTCGCTGCCTCTCCTGCTTCTACAGCATCTGTCTGGTTTGGTATTTTGTACAGAAGGAGGCCTGGTATGGGATGAAGACCAGAACCTTTATCAACTCACAGAACAGCCACTATCTCTCAGGGGTTTGCAGCCAGGCAGTCAGCGAAATAGAAGGCAGGATAATTCTCTGCACTCCTGCAAGCCATCTAACACTTGGGATGAATTTGAAAGGGCGAGAATGGGATGCCAAGATGATTCTTGCGTATTCTCTGTCTTTTTGCTTATGGACCCTGCATTTATCCTACCAGACTTCTGTGCCTGGTATGTTGTGGGTACAGTGCCTGCTTGAAACAGTATTTTAGTGTTTGATGTGGGAAGACACTGGTAATTGCCTTCCACACTCCCACACACACCCCTAAACCTCAGAGCCCAAATTTAGTGTGGCCAAAGACTTTCCCCATCTTGAAATTACCCTGGCACATTTTATTTTGGGCCGTTCTTCACGTTCTTTTCAGGACGGTCACTGTAAAAGCGCAGAGAGGGCTGCTGAGAGTACTGCAGAAAAGAAAAGAACGCCAAGAAGAAAGGTTTATCAGGACATTGAGGTTACTATAAGGAAGAAAGAAAAAGGTTTCAATTCCATGACTAGCCAGACTAAGTAAAAAATGTGCCTTACAAACTAAGAATACGTCTGCAGAACAGGACTAGGGCGACAACTCTTCTGGACACTGTAGCAGATGTGACAATAGTACGCCAAATTATGCAACAGCTTCTGGTGATGAATTGGACTGAAGAATGTATACAGGTTGAAACTCCAGATGGACATGTAAACCCTATAAACTGGATTTATAATTTAAAAAGACAAATTGAGGGCGATATACTATTCCCGATATAGCATTTGGAAACAAGTAATTAAATGCTTTCTCATTCAATGGATTTCATTTCTGTTTTACACGATTGTCAATGGGCTATTAGAATAGTCATGGTTTAATTGCAGCACGAATTATGGAGATCTTACAGGAAGATCCAGAGGCGCTATCTTACATTGATAACATTTATATTACGGATGATGACTTCGAACAACAGTTGTCTAGGGTGGACCGGATAGTGACAATAAGGACCACACATGGTTACAAAATTAACTTTAAAAAATACAAATTATCCAGTGAGTGTTGGGGTCTCGCACAGCACTTCTTTAATAACTGTGCCACAATACACCCTACATATATGTTAAGAAAGATACAAGCCTTGATGGGATTTCTTTACTTCAACAGGACAGCTATCTTACATGAACTTCAAGCAAACGTGTTTGAGATTAAATATTTGCAGACATAACAAAACTAGTTGTTAGAATTGTTCCCAGTTCATCAGGACACACATACATAATTCATAACGAAGGACAGACAGTTCCTATTGCTTACAAATCACATTTATATGCCACAGCTGAAGCTTTCTTCTCTCCCATAGAGAACATTCTTACTGAGGTGTAAACAGTTATTCCAAAATAGCGCCCTTTTTCCTAGGGGAAACAAATAATTTCTCATACTTTCTTTTTTTCTATTCCTACACTAAAAGTAGGAACAAAAGCAAACATTCCTAATGATTGCGCTCTATACTTTTGTTGGATGTAGTGGGCTGTATCTTTAAATGCAGTTGATGTAAAATTGGAATACGATCCAACTGTCTGCATATGAGAATTTCTACAGTACCAAAAAAAGAAAATAACACAGACTCCCAATATCCTACCTATTGAAGATTATAAGAGTGTCTTTTATGCAAATTGCTCTCCAAAGCCTGCATTTGGTACTATACAAAGGGCCGCAGCACAAGCCACAGTAGAAAATGGCATGTTTTAAACATCCATGCACCCTGTGCCAGGCACCTCATGGTGCCTGGCACAGGGTGCATGGATGTTTGGAGGGCACTACATACCCCCCAGGCCACATAGCTGAGGCCCACGGGTGATGGGGGCCCTGCGGCGGGCCCCCAAAGTCACTTTCTGACAGGCTTTTCATGGCAGTCGGGCCGCCATAAAAAGGCTGACAGAAACTGACATCCTAATCCCTACAGTGGTGTCTCTGCAGGCACCGCCTCGATTGTAGGGATTAGTCTCCAACCGCCGCCCCAACGGGCTTCTGAGCCTGTTGGAGGCGGTGGTCTTTCCCTCCACTCAATGCGCTCCGTCCGCCGGTATCCTAATCTGGTGGTCATACCGCTGCCTCAGATGTTGGAAGGACCTGCCCAACATCATAATTAGGCCCTTTGTTTTTGCTGGCCTTGGGACTCTACGCACTTTACGACTGCTAACCAGTGCTAAAGTGTTTCTACTCTCTCCCTAAAACATTGTAAAATTGATTTATACCCAAATGGCACATTTAATTATAAGTCCCTAGTAAAGTGCACTACATTTGCCCAGGGCATGTTATCTAAATGCAAGTAGTGGGCCTGCAGCACTGATTGTGCCACCCACTTAAGTAGCCCTTTAAACATGTCAGGCATGCCATTACAGAGCCTTTGCATGCAGTTTAACCTGCCATTTCGACCTGGCCAAGTACACATTTTGCCAGGCTCTAACCTTCCATTTTAATACACATAAGTCACCCCTAAAGTAGGCCCTGGACGGCCCCAAGGGAAGGGTGCAGTGTATTTATAAAGTTAGACATGTACATTTAAGTTTTACATTGCCCGGTAGTAAAAAACTCTTAAATTCATTTTTCACTACTGCAAGGCCTATCTCTCCTATTGGATAACATTGGAGTTGCCTTATTACATTTTATAAGTGTAACTTCAAATGGGAAGAGATGAGTCCCTTCAAGTTTGGTGTCTCTGGAATCACAATCTAAAATACTAACTTGTGGTGAAGCCAGATTTTAACTTGCAATTCTGCAATCACTTCAAGAAAGTTGGCGTTTCCTTGCCTTAACTATTTAGTGTCTGTAGCCTGTCTCTGAGTCACATGGGTGGGTGTAGTTGGCAGTTGGGCTTTGTGTAGTCCTCCTAGACAGCCACATACAATGGAAGATTAGGTGTGACTGAATGGGCCATCACTGACAGGATGGGGGTGCTGGGCCCAGTCTCACTTACACCTGAAAAGGCTGGGTCCTGTCCCTAGCCTCGATGACAACACTGGACTCCTTATCACAGCATTGCAGCTCCACTGAACCAAGGCATCGCCAGCTGCGTGCGACATCCCTGATGCCAGATTTCACATTGCAAGCTCCATCGACAGGATACTTGATGAAGACGCAACAGGATCTTGCACTGCAGTCTAGCCACGTCTTGGAACCGCCGCATCGCTTCGGCTGTGCGGCGCATCTTCGCAGATCCACGCAATGCTCCGCCACCAGGATTTAGGGTACTTTGTTCAGTGGGCCTAAACGGGTACCAGTAGGCAGCCCATGTTCCATCGCAGTTGGCCTGAACTTGTAACTTTGTCGTGGCCCATTTAGACCGGATATTCCCTGTAGCGCTTTGTGCTTTTTGGTGCTATTTTCACAATAAACTTTAAAATTCAATAGCTCCAGATCTACTAATTGGATTTTTGTCATTTTGGTCTTGTTTTATTTATTAAACTATGCTCTATTTGTCCACCTTGGTATGGGATCCTTTTTGAGTGGTGTTGTCACTGTTTACTGTTTGAAGTGTTGCACAAATAGTTTATACATTACCTCTAAGTTAAGCCTGATTGTTTTGTGCCAAGCTACCAGGGGGTGAGCATAGGTTAATTAGGGGTTTGCTTGTGCCTTACTCTGACTAGGAGTGTGGTTGCTGCTTGACCAAGGCTTACACCCCAGTCAACCAGCAACCCAATTGCTAACAATAATCTTTCTGTGTCCAAGGGTGCAATGTCGATTTAGCACATTGGCAGGTGAACGTATTCAGAGATTTAAAATGGAAACCTATAAAAAATTAACAGCTATGCAGAAAGGTAGCAATCTTCCAAGAAAAGCTTCTTTTGGCCCATGTTCACCATACCAAGGCCCATAAAAGTGAAGGAATTCATGGTAAAGGTAACTGTACAGCCGACTTAGCCGCAAAGGCAGTGGTTCATACTTTTAAAGTATCAGCGGTAGCCAGATCTCAAACCAAATTCAACCATATTGGCAGCGATACAAGAAACAGGTAAAGATGAAAAGCCTCCAGTCGACTTTTCTTGTAAATACTCCTACACCAGTAGTCAAGGTAACACTCCCCTGATTTCTTTTCCTGGAGTAGGAGATAGATCTAATCTAACATATTTATTAGTAATCTGTCTATCTAAAGCTGCACATGAGGCATCAGCATATGTCCACTCTGGCATGAGTGCCACAGTAGCCATGCTGCAGCAAAGATACTGGTGGCCTTATGTATCTAAGCAGACTAAAACCTATGTAAAACAATGTAATATCTGCCAACAAATAAACCAGTCTACTGTTTCAAGATCAGCTCAATCTTCCTTTACTATCTCCAATTGCTCATTGGAGTAATTCTTCTTGATCATATTTAGCCAATCATTCCGGTAAATCATAATAAGCATACATTAGTTGGGGTGATTCATGCTTCAGATTCCTGTGGATTTGGCCACAAAGGAATGCTGATGCTCGAGTGGTCATAAAAGATTTGTCATGCTTAAGAGCAATGGCAGCAGTTCATACCTTTCATTCAGGTAGTAGTCCTGCATTCAGGGATGCTATGTCTGCTCTGGCAATCTGTCTGCATTACTCGCACCTGTTTTGCGTAGAGAGCAACAAGTTACTGGAGCGTGTCAATGATACGTTTAAGCAAACTTTGAAGCTAGCGTATTAAGTACGGGACTGAGTTGGCTACATAATCTGCATGGAGTTCAAAGAGCATTAAGTAATTTACTTAGAGGAGTATTAGGTGGTTGCACGTCATATGAGATGCTCTTCGGAGTATCTATGTATATGCTGGAGCTTGATAGTCCTAGGAATGTGGAAGAAGAAAAATAATTTGACCGGGCCAACATTTTAATGTCTTGCAAAGTATTCAAGAGGTCAGAGGCAAGCTATCTAATTTGATGGTAGCTCCCCAAAGAAGGTGAGCTAGTTCAAGAAAAGATGCTCAATAAACAAGTGTTTGAGCCGTCTTACAGACCACCCATTCCAGTTCTTGAGGTAGAAGGCACACAAACTCTAATCCTGCCTCCACTGCCTGGTTCAAAGAAAAACAGGAAGGTGTCCATGGAGCACATTAAAAAAGACCCATATAGGCGATTCTGTGCAGCAGAAAAATGCCGCCAGAATAGAGCCTTACACCTCTCCATATACTGAAGGAACTACCCCAAGAAGAGAGCACTCATGCTGACATCTATAGTCCCAGTCCAGGGACTCTAGAACCCCACTGTGTCTCCAGTATTACATCAAGTACCAGCTTACACAGAAGAGCCTGATGCTGTGATTTTAACAATCCCAACAGTTTCATCTACTGCTATGGTTTGCTATGAACTACTAACTGAGCCAACATCAATTGAAATAATACTTTTACAGAAGTAACACTTTCCAAAATTGTTCAGTCTTTGAATTAGATGAAGTACCAATACACCACACAGCTGTTCAACGTCATGGCTGGCTCTCTGTTTGCTACTGGGTTTGTGGTAAATTAAATTTACTTATTACCTCATTTCTGAATTTCTATGCTTAATAAATCATAATTTCTTGTCAATGCAAAGCGAGGAGTCCGTGGTGCTCAAATGAAGGAGGAGAAGACCAATAACTCGAGTTAAAGGGAGCGCTTCCAGCACCAAGCGGGCACAGGAGCAATCTCTCAAGTCCCTCTCTTTAAGTGGGGGTCTTTATTTTCAACAGCAGAATATTTATACAGTCTTGGTCACGAGGCAAAATAGAGGAACAAACAGGTCATGGCAGATAGAGGAACAAAGATTCAGCAAGAGGAGCAGAGTGTGAAGAAATGGGGGCGTGTCTTAGGCTTCGTGAGGGGACTTGCGATGTGAAATAGTCTGACAGTTGGAAGGGGAAGGCTTCCTCATTTGGGGGTTTGTGCTCGTGCTTCATGTCAGAAACATGAACCATCTCTGCGGGGGAGCAGGAACTCATGTACTGGTTTCCCGGACTTGGCAGAAACCACAGAGACAGATGGTGAAAATGAGGAAAACCAGGTGCAGGGGTGTCGTGCTCGTGCTCGGGGTCTTTGGACACCAAAGGGTGAATTAAAAACAAAATGGTGTCGGCTTTTAATGTGGGCAATTATTAATCGCGCAAAGGGGATCGCGCAAAGGGGCATAATTAGATCGCGCAGAGGGCAGCGAAGGGGCATAATTATAGATTTTATTTCCACATTCCCTCCTTGCCCCAGAGTGTACCTACATTATATCTCAATTTGCATGAGATCATTTATACATTCTTGTAACATGATTCTTTCCCTTTCTCTCTGCTGGACAAGTGGTTTAGGAATGCATTTTGCAGCGCATAGACCGCATAGGGTAGGACCACATTGGATGCAAAGGCAGCATCCAGTTATTATCAGGAATATTATGCCTGCTGCTGACAGCAGTTGCCATCCCCAGGACGATATTATCTTCCAGAACCAGTCAGACCACGTCCAAGTGCCAGGTTCTTGATGTAAACTTACGGCTATCTTGTGTAATTTTGTTATGGCCGTGTATACAGATGGGGAATTATCAGGAATAAATATACAGCAGCTAGAGCCTATAATTTTACAGGCTCCGCCTCTGTCAGCCAAGATGATGTCAAGGACAAGGCGATTTTGGAGAGTAACCAATCGTATGGCAGACTGCTCCTGGGTTAAGCTCCCCAGGGCAGACGCCATCTGGTTTACTACAGCCTCTAAGGTCCTTGTCAACCTGCATATAAGCTTGCTGTTCTGTACAGGGCCAACAAAGAAGAAGAACCCTTTGTTAAAATCTGTATACTGTTCCCATGAGGTTTCCGTTTGGTCAACCAAGGAGGTATCGATCGTTCTTTTATGTCTGACATGGGGCACCAGGAGGTCTCTGTGGTAAGTGGATGGGGCCACAAAGACAGGGGGTAACAGGAATGCTATATAGCAAGTTCCCCCCCAGTTCAAGGGCAGCTGCACATAGGCCGTTTGGCCACAGATGAAATAAGTATGGCGAGATGCTAGAAATGAGGACTTTCCTCTGTCTTCAAAACTTATAGTGGTATGACAGTCACTGTGTCCTAATGGAACAGAGCCATTTGTCTGGATGCACAGGTGTCCTTTTACTGGTGAGACCGAGATGGAAGGGGAACCAGCATTCCTTTTAGGTTTGGTATTTAACATCTTGTAGGACATGGTCATGTTCCCTTGCTTGTATTCTTCACTTTCTAGGACTGTACCGGTCGCCTGAGGATCTCCCTCCTTATTAGGGTAACAGGCAGTATTGAGTACCTTGTTTAAATCCCCCAAGGCCACCCATTCTTGCATGAATTATTTCCGTCAGGGCAGGAGGTGGGGGTAGTAGCGTCAGCTGTTATTAGGGCGAACCAGGCTTCACAAGTTCCATTATAAGAGAATGGGAAAGAAAAAGAGGCATCCCTCCCTTTTTCTGATTAGGTGGGATGCGGCCACATATCCAACAATTGGTGCTATTACTGGCTTGCTGAGTGTGGTGTAGCATCTGTATGAAGGTATTGTTTCGCAAGGCTAGTCTATGGGCTTGTTCATGAGGGGGTAGGTCGTGATAGGTGTGTTCCTGAGTGCTGTTGGGTGTATGAGAGGTGTGTTGTGTTGGGGAAAAACAGTGTGGAGAATCCAACCAAGACACGTCATAACTGCCATGAGGAAAAATAATACTGTCAAACATATAATAGGACCATTATGTCTTTTTCTAGAGTTCATTTTTTTTTTCTCCCACATAGTCAAGGTGTTAAAATCCATTCCCATGCTCCAACCGCTTCACCACTGGACCGACGCCCAATGGACTTAATTAGCCAGAGTCCGAATGGCAGACCTTAACTTTGATTTGTAATCCTGTTGTGGGGTTAGTTCCAAAGGCAATAAAGATTGTTCAGTCACAATGTCAGTGGGATTGGCAGGGCCATCAGCAACAGTGTCTTTTTGTCCAAAATGTTTCCGGCAGTGGCTTGCGTGGAGCCAGCCCTTCCTGCCCTCGACCTTCACTGCTGTCCGTGTTGTTAGTAGTACGAGTCTTGGCTTCTTCCACCTGGGCTGGAGGGGACTGGTCCGGTCGAAGTTCCTCACGAGGACCCAGTCCCCGGGTCGGATGGCGTGTTCTTCCGGGTTGGTTTTGTCAGGGAAGGTGGCAGCAACCTGAGAACGACAAGATTGGAGTGCAGACATCAAGGAAGCCAGGTAGTCAGTCAGCATAGTACTGTCAACATCAGTTATTCTTTTAGGCCTTGGCGTACCCCACATATTTGGTGGTCTGCCAAAGACCACTTCATATGGAGATAAGCCAGTTCTGGAATGGGCTACCATACGCATGTAGAAGAGGGCAACCGGTAAGGCTACCATCCAGTCCACGCCTTTGTCAGTGCATATCTTGGCCAATTTTGTCTTCAAAGTTTGGTTGTGCCTTTCTACTAGACC
Organism: Calotriton arnoldi; assembly: GCA_963921515.1. Lineage (NCBI taxonomy): Eukaryota > Metazoa > Chordata > Amphibia > Caudata > Salamandridae > Calotriton > Calotriton arnoldi. Next base: position 879,520 of record CAWUFW010007531.1, read on the forward strand.
TGCTGCATGAGGATGTCTTACACAGTGAAACTTCCAAGTGTACCCTAACAGAAGAGACACTTGCTTCATGAGTTCAGAGGAAAAAGGTTGGCCGTTATCTGAGTAGATGACACGGGGCAACCCATACCTCGGAAAAACTCTCTAACTAATTGTTTAGCAGTTGTCGTTGCAGTGTAATCTGGGACGGGATAGGCTTCTGTCCATCTGGTCAGAGCACACACTACAACTAGCACATACTTGTGACCTCTACATCTCTCCATCTGGATATAGTCCATCTGGAGAACTTCAAATGGATGGTCAGGGGTTGGAATCCTCCCTGTTCCACCTTTGTGCCTTTTCCTGGGTTGAACTGATTACAAATCATGCACGTTTTAACTTTTTGTTTGGCTGCAGCTCTCAAATGTTTGTTGTGCCATATATTCTGTATGCTGTCTAACATTGCTTTTTCTCCCAGATGTGCTGGTCCATGTATGGTGTTTACCATAACTTGTACCATGGCGTCCGGTAGAAACCATACTGCTCTTTCAGGTGTCATCCAGCCTTGATCTGTAAGGACCCCTCCTTTTTCCTTCCATTCTAGCAGTTCCTGTGGTGTGGCGTGACTTTGGACATCCTGGATGTCAGAAAAGGGGTCTCGTATTGTATATTGGCGGTGTGGTATACTTAATTCTGTGTTTGCTGCTAACTTGGCTGCACTGTCTGCAGAATCATTTCCTTTTGATATTTCATCTGTTCCTTTTGTGTGCGCTTTACATTTTAGCACTGCGATTTTCTCTGGTAACTGACTGGCCTCTAAGAGGGCAGTGATGAGTGTAGCATGCTGTATTCTGAACCCATGTGATGTGAGAAATCCTCTCTCTTTCCATAATGTACCGAAGTTGTGTACAACTCCAAAGGCATATTGTGAATCAGTGTAGATGTTAACTGACTTTCCTTTTGCTAAGTGACATGCTCGTGTTAGGGCTATGAGTTCTGCTGCCTGTGCCGACAGTATCTCTATCTTGTGTGCTTCTAAAGTGTCTGTACCATTTGTGACGGCATAGGCTGCTGCTAATTCTCCTGTGGGGAGTCTCATACATGAACCATCAACAAAGAGTGTCATTTCTGCCTTAGCAAGGGGAGTATCTTGTAAATCTGGTCTTGGTTTGGTCACTAAATCAATTATGTCAATACAATCGTGAATTTCTTCAGTAGGAGAGGTCAGTGGCAACAGTGTTGCTGGGTTTAAAATGTTGCAGCGTCTAATCTCAATGTGTGGCTGAAAAAGTGTCATCTCATATCCGGTGAGTCTGGCTATTGTCAGATGCTGTGTTTGTGTTCTGTTTAACAGAAGTTCTACAGCGTGTGGGACCTGAACTATCAGATGATGTCCCAATACAATAGAATCGCTTTGTCTAATAGCTTGTGCAGTAGCTGCTACTGATTTTAGACATGCAGGCAATGCTTGTGCTACTGGATCTAATGTGCTTGAAAAATAACCACATGGTTTATGTTTGTCTGCTTGAAGTTGGGTCAGAACTGATAGTGCTGTACCTGAGTTTTCTGTTACAAATAATGTAAAATCTTTGGTGTAATTAGGTGTTGCCAGCACTGGGGCTTGACACATAGCTTTTTTAAGAGACTGAAAGGCTTGCATGTGTTCATCTGTCCAGGGTAATTGTGGAGTAGCGCCAGCTTCGAGTGTTGTCAGCTGCACTAACGGTTTGGAAATGAGTGCAAATTGTGGGATCCACTGTCTACAATATGAGGTGAGACCAACAAAGGCTCGAACTTGTTTCTGTGTTGTTGGTTGTGGTATTTGTTGTATGAGTTGGATGCGTTCCTGTGTAAGCTGCCTACCCTCCTTTGACAGCAAGTGCCATAAGTAAGCCACTTGCTGTAAACAAAATTGGAGCTTACCAGGGGAAACTTTATGGCCATTTGCAGCTAGGAATTCTAGTACTAGTAGTGATGCTTCAGCACATGCTGCGTCAGATCTGGCCGTAATGAGGATATCATCAACATATTGTAGTATGGCTGTATCCGTGGGCATTTGAACAGTATCTAGTTGTCTTTTTAATGCTTGGCTATATACGCTTGGACTCTCTGTGAAACCTTGAGGAGCTCTTGTGAATTGGAAACTTTGTCCTTGTAAGGAGAAGCCAAAAAGGTATTGACTGTCTGGGTGAATAGGTATGCTAAAGAATGCGTTTTCAAGTCAATGACTGAAAAATGCGTTGCTTCCGCATCTATGGCTGTGAGTAGGGTGGAGATGTCTGGAACCACAGGGTGTTGTGGAACGACACATTTATTGAGCTCTCTCAAATCCACCACTAGTCTGTAGACAGGTGGTGTTCCTGGTTCCACTTTTTTATGAACTGGTAGAACAGGGGAATTGCAAATGTTAGAAGTTGTTTCCTTAATCACACCTGACTGTATTAGGTCCTGAATAATTAACATTAATGCTTGTTCAGCCTGAGGTGGAATTTTGTATTGCCTTATGCGTGGTAGTTGGGCTCCCTCTTTCAGTGTAACCTTGTGAGGTGTTATTTCCATACATCCTACTGTGGTGGAATCAGTGGCCCACAGGGTGTGTGGCAAATCTTTCAAACGCTCATCTAATTCTCTACTTGTGTAGTGGCCCTTGAAATCTCGCAGAAATAGTCTGACATCTGTAGGTGAACAAACAATGACAGCTCCTAATTCTTTCAATGTTTTTATACCAAGCAAGTTTTCTGGACATGATTTTGTCAATATAAGATCTGTAGTTGTCATGAGGGGACCAACCTGCAAGGGCAGTGGCTTTGACGTGACGTTTGTCACAGGTTGTCCCGAGAAACCCAGAGAAATACTTTTTGAACCCGAGAGAGGAGCCTCTGGGACCTCTTGATGGCTTATTGTTGTTTTACTGGCCCCAGTGTCTAGTAGAAACTTCCTATCCTCCCCAAGAAGTCGGACCTCTATAAATGGACCTGTCTGATCTACTGGAATGGGGATTAGGGGCAGTTTGTCATCTTCTCTCTCTGGGCAACATCATGAGAAATCTGGGTAATATTCAGTGTAGGCGCTGTCTATAATATTCATTTGGGCCATTTGTGTTGTCAGTGGAACTGAAGGTGTTGAACTGTCTAGGGAATCATTCTGTTTTGGCTGATATGGGCGTGGCTGGGTCTTACCAGTAGCCAAATTGTGCTTTAAGACAGGGCAATCTTTAACGAAGTGTCCCATCTTTTTGCAATAATTACAAGTGCTTTTTATATTTGTCTGGCTACTTGGTGTCTGTTGACGCTGGGGTGCAGTTTGGGCTACTAATGCTTTCATCTTTGTGTCTTTCATGCGTTTCTTATCATTTTCTTCTTCATCCCTAATGCGATTCTGGTGATATTGTAGCATTTGTAACACCTGTGGAGGTGTATGTGCTTGCCAGGTACTTTCTACTTTTAGTACTCTGTCCTTAATGGCTGGCAAGGCGTTATCTACTAATTTGGAAACAAACAGATGCGGGTAAGCTTCACTTGTTGGCGTAAGGCCGCTATTTACCGCAAAACACTTTTCAAGTCTAGTGTAATAATCTCCTATGTCTTCACCATGTTTCTGTTTGCAGGAGGAAATGGCATCCCAGTCCTCCTTTTTCACTGTTAGTAACTGTGGTAGCACCTTTAAAATAGTGCCAGGAAGTGCTTTTAGTTTGTCTCCTATACCTTGACCTGCTACTCTAGTATTTTCGTCATTCTGAAGTTCAGTCCATTTAATGTGTTCACCTGCTACTTCCCAATCTTTTTCTCTTAGTTTGTCATATATACCTGATGGCAACAATAATTTCAGAATTGCTGTGATATCAGAAAGAGTATATGTTCCCATCATTAATACATCTCCTAATTCCTTAAAGAATCCAGCAGGATCCTTTGAGTGGGAGGGAACCATCTCTTTCATCCTTAGTAACTCAAGTTTTGTCAAGGGTACATAAATGAAGACGCGTTGTAGCGCGCCATTCGTGTCAGCTCTGGTGTGGACCTCTCTCATGGGGAACTGGCGTGTTTGAGGAAGTCTATTAGTTGATCCACACGTATTATGGGGAGATCTATATCCAGTCACTTTCTGGTATTTCTGTCTAAAATCTATAAATGTGTTAAGAAAAACTGAACTATTGTGGAGGAACATGTTATCAGCGCAGTCAGACAGAAAATCTTCGAGTCTTGGATCATGTTTAAAATGAGTGTCATTGAGTGTGATGAGATGTTGTACCATGTAGAGACTTGCTAATCTTTGATGTGAGCGTGGTAATGCTAGAAAAAGCTGGGCTATGAGATCATTGTCATATATCTTATATTGAGAGACCCATAGGGTCGCAGTTCTGGCTATTTCCTCCTCCTCCGGTGTAAGCGGAGGTTCCTGGTCTAACCAGTAGTCTAATGCATTGGATGTATTTTCAAATAACTCATCTGGAGATGACCGTTCAGAGTGACCTTGGAGGAATGTAGGCGGGGGTGTTCGTGAATTAGGGGCGGAAGAACGAACGGGTAGGACTTTTTCAGTAGGTTCAGTAATTTCCTCCTCAAGTTTCTTATTCTCTTCATTTGTTTGCAAGTTTTGCAGAATACGGGTCACATTACGGGTGAACCTGTCTAGTGCATCATTTATAAGTTCTAGACTAGTGTGGTCGGATGCGGAATCTAATAAGTCAAAAAGTGAAACTGGTACATTTCTTTCCTCTGCTTGTATGTGTTTTATGAAACAGCAAAGGAGGAACCTATACATGTGCATTTTTACAGGGTGTGATCTTCTTGTAGTCATAGCGTTAATGGCTCGTGAGTTCTCTCCAGTACGAAGAAACTCAGAGGCCCCTTGAAGAAACGTGTCAATTGCTGGTAGATGTCTTATTTCTTCCCAGGAGTCATGAAGTATTTTACTTATTCGGCCCACCTCCCCTGTGTTGCTCGGAGTCGGGTCATAGGGGCAGTCGGGAATTGTTTTACCTGGGTCTGGACCTACGGCACCCCCTTCTGGAGTGAGAGGTGGTGCGTTATGTTGTGAAAGGGGTGGCGGAGGCAGAGGGTGTTGAATGACTGGAACTTCATAGGGTGGTGGAGTATCTAAGAGAAAATTAGTAAAAGTATCCTCTGGTGGTGGGGCTGTAGGCTGTGCTGATGCAATGTTAAGGTTTTCAGGTGCAGATGGCAATACAGGATAAAAACCAGTAGAAATGGCTGATTGTTCCCTTTTATTCCTTTCACTAACTACTTCTTTCCCTATTTCTTGTAACTGTTCTTTCTTGGCCTGCTCTGACATTCTCTTACCCTTTTCAACTTTATGCAATTCCTTCTGTTGCCTCCTATGGGCTTCTTTTCTCCATAATTCTACTGAGTCACTCTGTGACTGGCGGACTCTCTTTTTCTTCCATAACTGTTCCTCTAATTTCATAATACACTCCGTATCAAAACTACCATTTTCAGGCCATCTATATCTGAGTTCTAGGTCTTTAGTATATTCTACCCATAGATCACAATAAATAAGTGCACCGACACCATGTTTGGCATACATGAAGTGTCCTGGAGTATCCCGAGGAGGAAGGGGAATTTCCTTCTCAAGAATACTCCTTTTGGTTGCCATCTTACGTATTTTCGAGAAAATAGGCATGATGGCAAGACTTTCATAGATTTTAGAAGTGAGAAAAACATAAACAGAACAAATATTTTTACCGTACCCACGAAAGAGGTGAGTCCGTCTTTTATACTAGTTTAGTAGTCCTTACAAAATAAGTGAGAAACCCACAAAAAACATGTATCTTTACCGTGCCCACAAGGTAGTGAGTCCGTCTTTTATACTAGTTTTAGTAGTCCTCACCAAAGATAGGTGAGAAACCAAAAAAACGCGTATCTTTACCGCCCCCACAAAAGCTGTGGGTTCGTTTTTATACTTTTCAGCAGTACTCACCGAAAAGTAACTGGAAGGCCTCTTGAAGATTTTGGGAAAACGCGGCGCGCAGTTTCAAGGTGGGATTTGTAGAACCTCGGACTCGTCTGCTTCGCAGGTTGGGCTTTGGTTCAGGACGTTCCGCTATTTCCTCACCGCCTCGTGTGGATGCTGGGCCGCAGTCGGTCCCCCTCTTCGCCTCGAGGGAGTTAGCGGGAATTCCCCGCGTTGTGCACTTTTGAAGTCCGTCAACGGTCAGGAGGGGACAGTACCGGGTCCAATATCGCCGGCGCGTGGGGGAAAGGGAACGTCCCTGTTCGGGCGCCAATTACTGTGGTAAATTAAATTTACTTATTACCTCATTTCTGAATTTCTATGCTTAATAAATCATAATTTCTTGTCAATGCAAAGCGAGGAGTCCGTGGTGCTCAAATGAAGGAGGAGAAGACCAATAACTCGAGTTAAAGGGGCGCTTCCAGCACCAAGCGGGCACAGGAGCAATCTCTCAAGTCCCTCTCTTTAAGTGGGGGTCTTTATTTTCAACAGCAGAATATTTATACAGTCTTGGTCACGAGGCAAAATAGAGGAACAAACAGGTCGTGGCAGATAGAGGAACAAAGATTCAGCAAGAGGAGCAGAGTGTGAAGAAATGGGGGCGTGTCTTAGGCTTCGTGAGGGGACTTGCGATGTGAAATAGTCTGACAGTTGGAAGGGGAAGGCTTCCTCATTTGGGGGTTTGTGCTCGTGCTTCATGTCAGAAACATGAACCATCTCTGCGGGGGAGCAGGAACTCATGTACTGGTTTCCCGGACTTGGCAGAAACCACAGAGACAGATGGTGAAAATGAGGAAAACCAGGTGCAGGGGTGTCGTGCTCGTGCTCGGGGTCTTGGGACACCAAAGGGTGAATTAAAAACAAAATGGTGTCGGCTTTTAATGTGGGCAATTATTAATCGCGCAAAGGGGATCGCGCAAAGGGGCATAATTAGATCGCGCAGAGGGCAGCGAAGGGGCATAATTATAGATTTTATTTCCACAGGTTTGTGACAGATATCTTATACCACAGTGGTCTTATTTCTGTTTTGCTACTGGAGTGTTTTTTTCCTCTTAATGAGGATCATCATGCTGATTACAGTATTGCTACTGGACATTACACTCCTGATAAAACTGTGCCATTTTCTGTAGATCAAAAACTGTAATCACATTCTTCTTCTCACAGAACATGTTGGGATTGTCACAGAGAATATTGCCACATGTCCTTTACTAGATGGTATAGTCTGGGGAAAGGGTGAACTCCTTATATTTTAAAAATTGCTCTTGATGATAATATAAAACCTGGTTCCTTTTCAGATCGATGCAATATAAAGCTGGTTGAATAGATGTTAAAAGACTTACATTCATTTACTACCTTAGATAATGAGGACCCTTATTTAAATACTGACAAATATAAATAAATATTTAGTTTTCATCACTTCGAACACAACTGTATACACAGAACCAGCACTCTCAGAGAAATATATAATTTTACTCAGTGGGACCATTGTGGTTTCGCCTATAAATAGCAATCCAAACTTCCAGAAGAAATTCCTAAATTTCAATAGTATTGAGAGGTCAGAGGGAACAGCCTTCTATTACTCACAGAAAGAAGAAAACCTCAAAAGAACCTGATTATCAGTATGTCATAAACATATATATTCCCATATATTTGTTGAATATCTTGTGGTGCAAGTATTGGAAAGAAAATATTGATGAGAATAGTAGTTATTAAACAAACATTTGACAGATTCGGGGCAAAGAAGCTTTTTTTAGAGCATGCATAAATCCAAAGGAAATGTTTTTTTTCTGAACAAAACTGTCCAGCAGACCACATGTCTGGGATTTGAATCCATTAGCGACTTCAAGAACCCTTGAAAACCAAAAGTCAATTCAAAACAATTTCAAATTAGAAGAAGAAAGAAAACATTTCAGATTCTGAATTAAATTATGTTATTCAGAAATGTACTTATCCTGTGTCCATGTTACAGACAGAAGGGATAGCCTTATAGCCAATCAATATTGATCTATGCATTTTCTGATTTCCCCCCAAATTCCTGTTCCTTTAGCTAATCGTCCATACCCCAGGTATAATAAATATACATCTGTAACTGTCACCACTCACAGTGTGCCTAAACTGTGCCAACAATGGTTAACACACACCAGCCTTGTGGTTGTGAAGGATCATCTGTCCACAATTAGAGAAAAAAATGGATTTCAATTACTTCCTCTTGGATCCACACCAAGCTAAATTTAAACACTCTCTGTTTGCAGCAGGATAAACAATTTATAATGAAACGCAGAGTTATTCAGAAAAAAGACTGCTGAAATAATTGAAAGAGAAATAATGCAAACCATATTTTAAATTCTTCATTATGGCATGCAAACACTCTCTAAATGAGTGTACTCTGTAAGTGCTAGAATGTCATCAGCCCTCGACCGTCTAAAAAAAAAGACTTAAATCTCCTACAACATGAAAAAGCTCAGTTGTGAGCTATTACACAGCTAAATTGGGTGCTACAAACATTAAAATCTGCTAAAGTGTCTTGGCAGCTCATCAAAAAGAGTGCCAGATTTAATCCTGATTTCCACACAAAGATTTATGCCTACAAAAGAAGCCACACCCACTCTATTAAGTATTGAAGAAATGGAAGATGCCCCTTTTCTGTGGTAGAAGACTCACATATTATGTGGCTCCTACATGGTTTATTTCACTGCCTGTGACTGCCTTTAATTTTCCTGAGTGGCAGAAATATAAGTCCTTGGGTTGGTATGAAAAAATGCACAACATTTTTCTCCATCACATGTGGGAGTTCGAATTTGTTTGTTACACACAAGAGAATCCTGCATCCGTAAGTAGAGCTAGATGCTCTAATCTTTTAGGTCAATCACTCCTTTGCAATTCCATTTTACTGCATGGAGCTTGAATGTATGTATATATATTATTTATAAAGCGTGACTATCACTCCACAGGTGTATCTTGGCGCTATGCAGAAAGAGATCATGAGCTCAGGTGGATGTTGCTATCCTAACTGAGAGTAAATTAAATCAGAGAGAAGCAGAGAGAATCCGTGGCTCCGAAAATCCAGGTTTTCAGGGACTTTCTGAAGGAAGGTTCTGAGTGAATGAACCAGAGATGACAAGGGAGAGTATTCCATGCTTTTACCCCAAGAACAGCTACTGATCTCCCTCCCTTTGTTTTATATCTAAACGGTGTGGGCTTTAAAAGATTTGCTGAAGAAGACCTTTTTGAAGGCAGGATTTAGCTCTAAATTGATTGCTACACTTGTTTAATCCATTCAAGCCTACAACACACTCCTGAGTTATGGGTCTTATTTAATAATTAAAAATGACACATGTTGCAGAATGACCCAAGGTCAATTGTATCTTTTAAACGTATCTGAGATCAAAAAATGCTGTGGAGTAACCTTTTATCCTCCTCCCAAAAGATAGTTGGGAAATATCCTATGGCCCAGAACAGAAATGGATGATATGCAGCTTGATAAGTTGAACACATTTGTTGTGATATTAATGCAGAAAGAGACCCCTTAACCTGAGCGGTGGAAAACTTTGTCTTACAGACAGCCAATTCTGCATCAGGGATTCAAAATCTCCTGCAAAACCAGCATCCTACTCACTTTGCAGATTCTATAAACCCCATCTTTAATTCATCCAAAACAACAGGCATAGCGCATTGGATCTAGCTTGTTGACTGGTTTTAAGGCTGTTTTTGGACTAAGTTCTTTGTTTTTCATTCAAAGTTTTCCAGTCAAATTGGCAAATTTCTTACAATACTTCTGATCCTCGTTTATGGCATTCTCATTTTTCTCCTGATTAGGAAATAAAACCAGCTCTATCTCCAGAATGAACTTTGAGTATGAACATCCTATAGAGTAGCAGTGCCAAGAAACCCTAGCCTTCTATCTTTATTATGTATGGCTCACTGCCCTAAGCAAGCCTTGGCCTCTATCCATCCACAAAGTGAATGCTTTGTAAGCTCAGTAAACTATAACTGTTTAATTTAAATGTTTCTGTGATTTAAAACCATAGTTTACATATTATTACAGGGCCTAACTATAACCTCACTGTGAATTTTTACTTTAAAAAAATATAAAGTAAGATCTTTATCTTAACTATAACACCACTCTAATATTAGTTTTTTTCAGTGCATTGTAGGGGTTTTGTGATCATAATCAACTAACAACCACACTGAGCATACCATACTTGAACTAAAATACAAAAATAATTGTTTAAAAACCTTTATTTCAAAATTTAGAACAAATGCTGAGAAAAAAAAAAGAATAAATAAAATGGAACAGAATGAGATGTAATCGTGAAATAGTCCAAAGAGATACAAGAGATAAATAAATGTGAAATACAATACATTAAATTCAGCTCAATAAAGTAAAATACATCTCAAAGTGCATACACAGGAATGAATTCATAATATATAACAAGTAGCATTTTAAAGATTTTTAAAACTTGGGCTACAGGGAGGAAAGAGGGAAAAAACAGTAGGAGTGAAAACTAGAGAAAAGGAGGTGTGATAAAAGATATGAAGGAAAAAGCAAGAAATTAAGACATAGTATGGCTTAATGGAGGTTTAAGAACCTCAACAGTTCTAGTGGCGACTATGTTATGCTGAGATAAATAGGAAGTCAAAGGAGAACATAACGCGTCCTTTTTTATGGCACTGCACAGTGTGGGCGAATAGGCGGTGTCCAATCTATGATTATGAGAAATCAAGTTCCACCAGGTAAGAAATGAAATGTTGTTAGAATTTTTCCAATTAGAAGTAATAACTTGAAAGGCCAGCGCCAGGAGAAGATCAACCAACATACCCTGAACCTTATCACCCGACCAAATATCCGAACAACCTCAGAGAAAGAAATAAAGAGTGGTGCAAGGAGCAGTAATAGAAAGCAATTGGGACAATTTGTGCCAAACCTCTTTCCAAAAGGAAAAAATCTTTGGACACAAAAAGAACATATGAAGAAGATCTGCATGAGAGGCATGGCAAGTCCAGCAATTATAGTTAGGCAGTAATTTCATTTTAAAAAGAGAACATGGAGCTTAAAACAACCTATTATAAAACAAAGCATGGTCTGAGTGGTACTAGATGAAATTGAAGTATGATGAATTCCATAAGGGTATGGAGAAGGAAGAATGCAAATCTTGTTAGAAAGATTCCTCAATTTTAAATTTAATCCTGTCAGAGTCTGAAGAAGAAAACTGCTTATATATAAAAGAAGCTTTAACCTCGACAGAAAAATCATATGGAGATGTGGGAGAGGTGGATGATTGAGAAGAAATTGAAGAAGGGTCAATGACACTTCCAAGAGATCCAAGAGAGAGCCATATTTAATCCAAAAAGAAGGAATGTGAAAACTGGAGTGTAATTCAAAAGAGAGGAATCGATTGTCATGAATGATCTGGTAAAGGGAGATAAGACCATTAGCCAAAAAAGAAGCCCATTTAAGAGCCCTATGAGCTATAGCAATATTGGGATTACACCAAATCGGAGTGAAAAGCAACAGTTGAGAGGGGGTATACATTTGAGTAATCTTTTAGTAACGTTGCTAGAGTGTTTCAGTAAGGGAGAAGTCTTAGATCTGGGTTTCTGAGCCATGAGAGAGAATTGGAGAAAAGAAATAGGAGAAATTAGCGAAAGCTCAAGAGATCCCCAAAGCGGAAGGGAAGTGCAAGGTGAACTATTCAATGAAGATCAAATCTGTCTAAGGGTGAAAGCAGAATGATATTTAGTGAAATTAGGGAAATTAACACCACCCGATGATTTGGAATGCTTAAGTTTGGAAAGGGAGATTCTAGCCGTTCTCTTATTCCATAAGAATTTGGATAGAAGACTGTCAATGGATCTGAAAAACATAATAGGTAACCGAAGAGGAAGCATTTGCAAGTAAAAATGAATAATAGGGAAGAACAGCATTTTAATTGTATCCAATCTACCCCACCAGGAAAGGTACAAGGGTGACCATTGAGCAGATACGGTAAGGATCTTATGTTTTAAAGTGACTAAGTTAGCTTGTATAGTACCTTTGATAGAGGGAGAGTAAAAAACTCCAAAACATTGAATTTTAAAAGAGTTCCACAGAAAACCCGTATTATTAAATATATCTTTGAGACAAAATGTATTAAGCGGCATTACTTCTGACTTATCAATATTGAGACTATAGCCAGAGACTGAAGAATTGCTGCTAAAATAAAATCTTGACTATCTGCTATCGAGTGTCATTAAAGCATTAAGCGCCTATATATATATATATATATATATATATATATATATATATATATATATATATATATATATATATATATACACAATCCTTGGATTGCATTGAAATTGAGGCGTTCGACGGCCGGCCTGGGGAGAGAAGAGCACTGAAGAAAAGAAGCCCGCACCACGAATGAACTGACCGCACGCTATTCCGGGACCGGGATACACCGTGCAGGTAAGGGGAACTAACAATTCTCAACAGGAGGGTGTGGAAGGACTTTTGTGACTGTAGTAATTCTCCACTCAGGACGGCAACCAATGGCTGCTTTGATTATTCCAATATATGTACACTGTCCAAGCACTAGTGGAAAGGGCCGTTGTGCCAGCCAAATAGTTCTTGCTATACAGAACTGATGAAAATAAAAACAAGCACTGGAGATCAACGGAGTAATTGCAAGTATACAGTCTGACTTCCTCCTACAGGCAAGGGGAACTCTATATGGGATAGAGGGACCGGACTTTTCACAAGGGTCAAGAGCACGACAACTGGGATCTGCAAAGATTCCAGAGATAGAACATGGAGGAGGAGAGAGAACGGAAAGAGGCAGCGCAGACACTATTTGCAAGGGCGCCTGGAATAGGGCGGTCCTTGCCGGTTACGACATCTACAGAAAAAACAATCATGGAAACATTGAGAAGATTTGAAAAACTCCACAAACAAGAAATTTCTAAATGGTGGGAAGCCACGTCACTTCAAGACTACATAGAGAAGAGGATGATACCCTGAGGTTTAAGGATTTATATAACTCCATCTTATCACTCACCAGACCCCCAGATGTTGGAGGAATGGTCAGCGAATTCCGCTACCAGCTCGAGGAACATGCTGGAAATTTTAGTAAAGTACGCTTGGTCGGACAGAGGGAACATAAAGAAAGAAATAGAACGCATCAAAGAAATACTTAATGCGCATACAGAACAGGAAACCATTAGAAAATATCTAGAGGAAATGAAGAAACGCCTCAAACTAATGGAAGATGATATTAAAAGAAGAAAACAGCGCAAACTGCACAGAGACTGCGGCGATTATGAGTCGGGCAGGATCCTGACTCATAGTAGAAAATACGACCACTTGTATGACACTGTGAAACCAGTTGACACAGAGTCAGTGCGAACACGGGAACAACAGGACGAGGAAGCAGCCAGCTTAAGCGATACAAACACTGATCCGTCGGAAACAACAAGGACATCAGAAAGCTCAACATCAGAAGGGGATGGGGCGACACGTCCAAAAACAACTTTTTTAGACGAATACCGGCTCATGAAACGGAGCCGGCAATCAACGAGGACATCGTCAAGATTGAATCAGAGAGAGGACTCCCCTGCACCAAGAGGAAGGGGAAGAGGAAGAGCAAGGGGCACCAAAGGAAGAGACGGAAGAGGTACAGGCAGAGGAGACAGAAAAGAGAACGTTGTGGAGTACGTGGGAAAAAGACAGACATGCTCCAAGAAGAACCAATAATGGAGGATGATATGGTAAATCAAACAATTGTCAACTTGACAACCAAAACTATAAGTAACAAAGATAAAAGAACGTTATGCTTGGGACTCTCTTTTTGTCCTGCAGTTCCTATGAACTACGTGGACAGTAAAATTGATGTTTTTAAGTTTTGTAGAAAGTTGAAATTGAGAAAGTGGCACAAACTAAAACCAGCAAAAAGTAGAGAGCATCATCACGGGGAACGTCTAACTCATGATGAAGATCTAACCATTGGAGACATTGATACTATGATAATTCTACACAAACTTGAGAATGACCCAGATGGAACACAGATGAGCTCAGATGCCCTTCTCATCCTCGATGAGATGGAGATAAGACATGACATAGCAGCATGTACTAATTTTAAGTCGAAATCTACTTTTTTGCCGAGTATGGGTCATGATAATATTGATACCTTTCAAGAGCAGGTTGGCAATGATTTACTGAATTTCAGACAAAAAAACTGGCCCAAAAAGATGAGGAATTTCAAACACAAACTGACAAATGCACAGAAAAAAGCTATGAATGAGTTAGCTACAGATGAGAACATTGTAGTACGACCCGCTGACAAAGGGGGGAATATTGTCATTCTAACTAGGCAAATGTATATAGCTGAAGCCACACAACAATTGAGTGATAGCAACACCTATATGCGTTCAACTCGCACAGAGTATAACAGCAGCATTATGTGCATTTGGGAAAAGTTAAATGAATGGAAAGATAAAGGGCTGGTGGAATGGGAGGAATTTTGTTTTTGAAAAAAGACCATCCTATCCTCCCAGTTATGTACCTACTCCCCAAGATCCACAAGAACAGAGAGAACCCCCCAGGAAGACCTATAATCTCCTCTAGAGGTAGTGTCCTCAAAAATGTTTCACAGTATGTGGACCATTTTCTAAGGGACTTTGTATCCACTTTACCATCGTATGTAAGGGATACAAAGGATTTTTTGAGCAAAATTAATGACCTAGAGTGGAAAAAGGAATACATACTCATGACAGTAGACGTGAATTCACTTTATACAGTGATAGACCATGAACAAGGAATACAGGCGTGTGAAAGATTCTTGAAACGCAGAAACATCAGGTTTCTGGAACACACAGACATGATCAGATTCTGTCTAATCAACAATTTTTTCATGTTTAACGGGGACATTTTTAAACAAACACACGGTACCTCGATGGGCACATGCTTTGCGCCCAGTTTCGCGAATCTGTTCATGGGGGCGTGGGAAGAAGATACTAGGAGAAACATCTACTTTCACAATGCCTTCGCCAAAGTAAAACTCTGGCTAAGATATATAGACGACATTTTTGTCGTCTGGCATGGAGAAGAACAAGAAGCATTATTGTTCATTAATGACCTAAATCAGAATGAGAGAAACCTCACCCTAACCAGCACCGTCAGCAAACGGGAGGTGGAGTATTTAGACACAAGAGTACAAGTTGTGGATAACAAAATCCGCACCATTCTTTACCGGAAGTGTACAGCAGGTAACACACTGCTACACGCTCTGAGCAGCCACCCGGACAATCTTAAATGGAGTATACCATATGGGGAGCTGCTCAGAGCGAAAAGAAACTGCAGTACAGTGATAGACTATCAGAAAGAAGAGGTGGTCATGATCAAAAGATTCAAAGACAGAGGTTACCCTGCATGGGTATTAAAAAGGGCCATGGAGAGAGTGAAGGAAATAGACAGATCCAGCATGCTTGGGGACACCATTCAAATGTCTACCAATGATGATGAGAAGAATGAAACACGCATGAGTCTCACATTCAATGGTAACTCAAACCAGATACGCAAGGCTATTACACGAAACTGGAATATACTGAAAAGTGATCCCATAATAGGAAACAGTATTCCAGAAAGACCAAGTATAACCTATAGAAGGGGGCGCAATGTAAAAGATCTACTTGTACACAGTGACCTAGCAGAAAGTGGGAGCAGCAGGGGAATAGACCTTCTAGGTTTCTTCCCATGCGGTCAACAGCCGGATGGTCAAGGAATTCTGGAACACAAGTACCAACACTATGATTAGCGTAAATCAGTTCCTGACATGTAACAGCACGTTCGTCATATATGTGTTGGAATGCCCATGTAAACTAAGATACGTGGGCAGCACAACACATATGGCGAAAAAACGCATCCTTGAACACATGAGGGCAATTACGAACAGAGACAAACAATATCCAATTGCCCGTCACTTTGAAAGTAAACATTTCTCAGATTACACCAAGCTTTCGTACTATGCCATAGAACAGGTGCTGCCCAATAAAAGAGGCGGCAACCGCACTCTGAGATTAAGACAACGTGAATCCAGGCATATTGTGGGCATGTGTACCCGTTATCCTAATGGGCACAATCTGGATGAGGAAATGGCAATCCACCTGCAAGGGGATTAGTGGCCCCTATTTTCATTGATTGTGTATTTTTATTGAAAAAGGTAAATGAAATTGCTTAACGATTGATATTGCTTTGTATGGTGAGGACAGTTATGACAACATGTGTCTGATTATCTGCATCTCTCTTTCATAGGAGGAAAGGAAGGGATTAAGTCTCAAGCCAGTGGCAACGGAATCCCTACCCTTTTCTTTGTACCATCGTCCAGCCAGACTCCAAGATGCAGATAAGATTTATAATTTTTAATTTGAATTCAATGTATATTAAGATGCACTAGGGGTAGTACACAGGGGGTGAACAAGTAAAGCAACTTAGATGAATTAGGTATAATATACAACATGGTGATGAGACCAACTGAGTACTTCCTATATTTACATTAAACTGGCAAGACACTATTTACATGATGACATATTCTAGATGTGATATATCCCCACTAGTAGGTTTTTATCGTGGCACACATTGCCGTAATACTAGAAGTCGTCATGACATATTCCAGATGTGATATATCCCTACTAATAAGTTTTATTTGATGGCATATGTTGCCGTAATACTAGAAGTCGTCATTGAGCATCTGTTCCACCCATTGCAACTTCCTTCTTCCCACTAACCAGGGTATTCTGTACGTATTACACTGGCAGGGTTGGCTATTTATTCAGCCACTATATACGGAAGATATTCTTACACGCCGCACTTATGCTACGTACTCATAGGAACTAACTTTGAGTGACAGGTCAGACTCGAAACCACAAGTCCCATAATACCTTGCTATAACTATCGCAAGACATATCAAGAAAAAAACAAAAATAACTTGATATGTTGGTTTGTCATTTGCCTTAATAAATTGCGTAAATGCAATTGATGATTATATTGAATTTTCACTATAAGGTACGCAAAAATACTATGTATGTACTCTGAGACAATATCACTAACATTGAAACACGACAACATGGCGCCCATTGTAACCGGTACTCAGCTTCAACAGATATTCATAGTCCTTTCATCATGTTTATTGCCTTAATGAATTGCGTAAATGTAATTGATGATTATATTGAATTTTTCACCATAAGGTACGCATAAATACTATGAATGTACTCTGATATGAGAATGATATCACCAACATTGAATCACGACAACATGGCGCCCATTGTAACCGATACCCAGCGTCAACAGATATTCATAGTCCTTTCACCATGTTTATTATCACACCAGGAAGAGTATGAATTGCTTTGTAACTTGTGACATCGCTGTGTGAACAAGCCCTTTTGAGGGTGAAACGCGCCACGGCGGGTTTATGACTTGAATAAACCCCCTTTTTGTTGTCAAAACTCTTGTGGATTCCTTGTGATTTGATGGTCTGAGTGCGCGAATGGAACTCCGTTCTGAAGTGGATATATATATATATATATATATCTATATATATATATTTCATTCTGTCCTGTGCTATATAAATATATATATATACATATTCAAGCCAAACACCGGAGTTTCTTCTTTGAAACCGGACACCGACACCACAGGTTCAGTTGTATATGCAGTTTTATTCAATTATCGTACTGTTACGCGATTCAACAGGATCCCCTGCCTTGCTCAACACTGAGCTCCACTACTTTCCTTCCCTTTACTGGGAAGGCAGGTCACATTGTACAATGGACATAGATGACATGCTTTTCATATCGACATTTGTTACAAAGTCCTCACTGTTTCAATAACCTCACTGCATGGTTAAAAACATATATTTTACACCTTTCAAAACCGTGACTAATAACAACAATAATAAATTGATTTCAAGTGTGTTTGAATATTTTTCACGTTCTGTTCCTTATTTCTTTTTTCTTTTTGCTCATTATTCTTTTTTATACCTTTTTTCTATTTTCTCTATTTTTACTTATACATTTTTTATTATGTATCTCATAATTAAAACAAGAAAAGTGATTACAGTGCTACCCAATTCTAAAAACCATGTTGTGTCTTTATTCCATCAAACGAGATTTACGAAAGTGCAATTTCACTGTGCCTCTTACTCATCATTTGCTCCCTAGTGCTTATGCTAATACTGCCCATGTTTCCTCTTTTCGCCTTGCTTCACAAATGTAAGACAATTCCAGACACAAATGTCGATTAGTCTAGTAGCACATGAGGCAGAGCGTCTTTATCTGGGGATAGGAAGGTATATTCTTGCAGCGAACCCACTTTGGTCATAGCCTATCAGTACCTTGACTCATAGTGCAAATTGCGCATGATAAAGTGCAAGTGCATGTTTACTTTGTTATTGCCTTGGGCAAGGTGTTGGAGGGTCCAGTTGTGATCTCTGTTATGCAAAAGTGCTAGTGCATTTGTGCAATATTTCCCAAATACATCATGCCCCACTTGGGTTTCAGTCTTTTGTATTAATGTGCAGATATTTTTCTCTAGGTTCAAAAGTGCAAGTGCATTTATATAATTTCACATCAACCTATCAGACCCCACTTCGGTTTAAACTACTCACACTAAAATTGCTGATGCTAAACTCTAGGTTCCAAATATATGTACCTTATTGAGATTCTCGCGTAAATATATTTCTCCAAGGCTATGACTTCTAATACATGACAGCTGCCATACTGTGGGGCTATTCAGCAGGGAGGGATGAATCCTCGCTCCTGCTCTTTTTAGTTTCTGACATAAAGTGCTAGTGTTCGTACAATTCAAAGTGCAAGTGCTGTAACAAATGGAGGTGCAAATGCCATACAATATTAATGCCATCCTTTCAACACAAACTGAAAATTTGATAATTCAATTAATGACGACTCTCACTTAAGATTCTGACAAATTGCACTAACCCACAGTTGAACCCTTCCCACTTGCTCATAATTTTCTTTGGCTTCATTCCTATTCCACATAACACCTGGGATAGAGGGCACAGACCCAAAACCAAATAGAGTAAAATAAATAAAATTACAAGTATGTCTTTCAATTTAACACAATTTCTCCTATGTAGGTTCTTTAATCTTTCTAACTAAAGATTGGTGGTGTGTGCAGGATCTTATTTTATTATTTTTTGATTAATTTCATATATGGACATACAGATCTTCCTCTGAATTGAGTCCTCTGGGAATCTTACTATCAAGCATTAGTATATAGCGCAATTCTAGTTGTCTGCGTTTCATCTCACGGTTCCCACCTCGTCTGTTTTTTGGGACTGAATCTATCTCATAATACGAAAGCTCACCAAGATTCCCATCATGGACCTCATTAATGTGCCTGGCCACAGGGTATGTTCTGTCTCTGTTCTTTACCGCCCTCAGATGTTGGAGGATTCTAACGTGCACCATATGAATCGTACTGCCCACATACACCATGGGGCAGGTGCATTGCAGAAGGTATACTACATAATCACTCCTACAATTAAAAATGTGAGGAATTTTCCAAGGTTTCTTCAATAACGGTGATTGAATCTCTTTTCTGTTAATACCGTGTTGGCATGCTTTGCATTTCAAGCACTTGTTGAAACCTGGATTGGCTTTAAGCCACCCCTCTGTTCCAACAATCTCAGGACTATTTACTACTAACTGTTGCCTCATAGACTTCGCACTTCTAAAAGTTAGGAGCGGTCTACGTGAGACTAGGCTGCCAAGTGTGGGATCATCTTTCACTAGGTGCCAATGCCTATTCATGCAGTCTCTCACTTCTGTATGATAGGCATTGTATCCTGTAATCATTCTAGTATCCTCCTTCTCCATGCCAGCCTGTTTATTTCCTGTAAGGTTCTTAAACAAAATCGATTCTCTGGGGATTCCCTCCACCTTCCTGAGGGCCTGATTTAGGACCTGTTGGTTATATCCTGTCTCTCTAAATCTTTCGGTCAAATCAGTCTGAGCTTTTTTCAGAGAGGATAACTCACTGCAGTTCCTCTTCATCCGAAGGTGTCCTGCAAAGGGTATACTGTATTTCAGTTTTTGTGGGTGGAAACTATTTGAGTGTAAAATTGAGTTCCCTGCAGTGGGTTTTCTGAAAGTGCGTGTGTGCATCATGCCTTTACTCACAAAAACCTCTAGATCTAAGAAGTACACCTGAGATTCACTGATCATACTCGTAAATTTCAAGTTCAGAGTATTCACATTCATAGCAGAGACAAAAGCATTGGCCCTCTCTAGGGAGCCCCTCCATAGTATGAACAAATCCTCTATAAAACGACACCTAACCACAATATTATCCTTCCATTCTTTTGCAAATTCAACCCTGAGTACCTGCTCCTCCCACCAGCCCATGTGAAGATTCGCATAGCTGTGGGTGAAGCAGGTGCCCATGGCCGTGCCCCTTAACTGCCTGTAAGTATCCGTCACAAATAGGAAAACATTGTTTTCAAGGCACAATCTTGCCATTGTTGGCAACATTTCAGAGTGCTGATACAAATTTATCGGTCTGGTGCCAAGGAAGTGTCTCAGGGCCATGAGGCCATCATCATGTGCAATACTCGTGCATAACGAGGCCACGTCTAAGGTTATCAAAAGGTACGATTCCTCCCACGTAGTATGGTGTAGTTTTTGCAGAAAATCCCTCGTGTCCTGAATATAGGACGGTAGGGTTTTCACGATGTCTTGCACCAAGTGATCTATATATCTTGAAGTGGTCTTGAACAAACTACCAATAGCCGATATTATGGGCCTACCTGGCGGGTTTTGCAAATCCTTGTGCACTTTGGGAATTAAATTTAAAATAGGTGTTATGGGGTCATCCACCTTAAGATATCGGTACTCCCCCTCCGTGATTAATCCCATACCCCTCCACCTGGCCAATTCTTTATGGTATTTGTTCTTAACCTCTAAAAAGTTGCTCTGCTGGACTTTTTGATAGCATGCAGTGTCTCTCAGTTAAGATTTTGCCTCGTTGTTGTACTTGCACAGTGGCCACAGAACTACTTTTTCTGCCTTTGTCAGACTGGCAGACCACAATGTCCTTCCTAGATCTCAATTTGTCCATAACATTGGAGTAGTTTCTATCTTCCTTCCTCATGCCTTTGCAAAATTTGCCACTTGATTCTAAGGATAGCAATTTCAAGTCCATGATCACCCGGTCCGAAAACACATCAATGGAGTCTCTTGGGAGATTGGGTACAAGGGTTGATTTACTTTTGAATCCTGTCTTAATGCTCTCATAGATGTCTAGACCCATTAAGTCCGCTGTTTCTCTACAGGATAACTCTGTGCCAAAGTCCTCATTTTTCCTTTCCAGTTGTTCCAGATCTTTAGGTAGGCTCAGATCTCCTACCACTAGGTTCAAAAGCACACCCTCAGGAGTATGCTGTTATGTTGATGCCATAATGCTTGTTGGATTACTGAATTATTTTTTCAATTTTAGTTTTGTAATGAATTTATAAAAATTAATTCGCATTTGTGCATAGTTGAAGTTCATTCTCTGGCAAAAGGATAAACCCAGTGATAGTGTTTTGGTCTCTGTTTCAGATGATTTCAAGTCGGATAGGTTGATGACTGTAATGACTGATTCATTTATTTGCTGTACTTGTTTTCCTTCGTTCTGGCTCCCGACCGGAGCTCCATGCCTCCTCCTTCTTCTCTTCCGTTGCCTCGAAATCCTCTTCCTCTTCCCCTTTTCTGTGGTCTTTGCCTGGCATTGATGGTTCTGTCAAGACCTAAAAAACAAAGGGGCATATTATCAAGGGCACTATCGCCGCTTTAGCGGGACTTTTTCCAGCTAAAGCGGCGATAATTCTAACGCCCTATTAGCAAGCTGTCGCTAACTGCTGTTAGCGACAGCTTCTAGGCGATAGCGACTGGGTTGGGTGCCGCTTTGCATGCCAGCGATATTTATCGCTAATGGCATGCAAAGTAGGCGTTCCCAACCTAAAAGCGACTGGAAACAGTCGCTAAGGTCGCTATCGCCTATTAACGAGGCAGGGGAGGTGATTAACGAACCAGCGCTAAACACGTTTAGCGCTGGTTTGTTAATGCCTGGTCCAACCCTGACTTAGCCATGTAATCCAATGGGAGGTGGATTACATGGCTAAATCCCCCTCGCCCTATCGCCAAGCTAACACTGGTCACAGTGTGAATATCGCTTGTTTTCAAGCGATATTCACACTGTTCTCCAGGGTTTCTATCGCTTTGGAGATGAGCGTTGCTGATAGCACGCTATCTCCGCGATAGAAACCTGCGATAGCCGGCGATAATTATCCTAGCGCTAACTGCGCTTAGCGATAATTATCGCCGGTTATTGCTAATAGGCCCCTAATTTTCTAGACCACCGTAGACGGTTTTTCCTGGCCTCCCTTACTGTTAGGAGCCCCCGAGCCATCTTCATGATCTGTATCCAATTCTGAACTCCATTCGGAGCTGGTCTCTGCCGGTTGCTTCTTGTCTCTGCCCTTGTTGTTTAGAATGGCATTTCCTGATAGTTTCTGGCGATGTAAGGTATCGAAGCGCATTGCGAACGTGTAAATTTTACCCCTTTGGTAATCAATGCGGTCCCTCGTGAACTTGATTGCTTTTCTTTCTTTAATGGTTTTTTCGTGTTTCGCTAATTTCGCTTCAAGTTCTTTTTCAAATTTTGAGACCTTGTCTGGTTTGGCTGCTTCATTGATTTCCTGCTGTAGCTGCTTGATTTCATCAAGAATTTTTATCTCTATCCCGTTTAGAAAACTTAACTAAAATCTTTATCATGTTGCATGAAGACTCAGAGCTGTTGTTTACCCATTCTTGCAGCATTTCGGGGTCAGGGTTTTCAAACGTGGGCGCAATTAAAATTCTTAAACCCCGAGGCACTCTTACCACCTCTAGGTATTTGTCTAATGATTTAATTTCCCACCATTTTGCATTCTCCTTAATTTCTCCAATTTCCGCATTTTCATTTGGATATCAATTTCAGGAGATGCCGTGTCTGCCGCCTTCGATTTATGCGTGCCACTAGTGCTGGGGGAGACTTCATCGAATACCGCACCCGCCGCTTCCTCTCTTTCCTGAACCCAATCTTCCATGATTGTGCTGTTACAGTTTCAATGCCAATAATGTGGTTGCTCCGTTTCTCAGCACCTGAATTATTCTATTACTTTAAGTCAACTGAATCCTGACGGTTATAAGCGTTGTTTACATCAACGGCGCCTTTCCCCAATAAGCAATTGCCTATTTGCAAGCGCAGAAGTGAGCGCTTACCTGCTTGCAGGCATCCTCCGACGCTCCATTCGCAGGAGCTCTCCCAACAGTCAGCGAATGGTTCCAGCTCTCGTATCCTTCTCCGGGGGAGCTTCATGCTATGCGCCGCATTCCTCCAATATATATATTTAATTCTGTCCTCTGCTCAAGAGACACTCAATAGCAGATTGTCAATATTTTCATTTTAGTTAAAGCAGGAGAACATGCCTTCTCTCACATTGCACCAAGGTCTGTAACAAGCTCCCCTTCCACATCAGAGCAGCCAGCTCCATCCTTCAATTCATAAGGAAACTAAAAACTCCGCTTTTTAACTAGGCCACTCCCAGACAAGTCAGTCCTCATCTTTCAGGGTACATGGATACCCTCCCAGGTGATTACCATGCCATTCAAATCAACACACCAGAATACAACTGTTGGACTTGGCCTGCTCGGCAAGGTCATCCCCCAAACTGTTTGCCTTCACCCCTCCTATTTCTGCTGAAATCAGTTTTTGTTGGCCTTATGACTCAGTGCCCTTTATCACTTCTTGCCCATGCTAAAGTGTGTGTGCTCTCACTCTTCATCTTAAACATGATAAAATTGGCATACATGTGACTGGCATATTAAATTTACTTATAAGTCCCTCGTAGAGTGGTATATCATTTACCCAGGGCCTGTAAATGAAATGCTATTAGTGGGCCTGCAGCACTTATTGTGCCACCCACTTAAGTAGCCCCTTAAAGCATGTTCCAGGCCTGCCATTGCAGCCTGATGCAGTTTTAAACTTCCAATTTGACTTGGTTATATAATTCCCCTTGCCAAGCCTTAAATTCAGCTTTTATTGCATATATGTCACCCCTAGTGTAGGCCCTAGGTAGCCCATAGAGCAGGGTGCATTGTAAATAAAAGGTTGGACATGTACTTTTAAGTTTTACATGTCCTGGTAGTGAAAAACTGTTACATTCATTTTTTACTGCTGCGAGGCCTACCTCTCCAATAGGATAACATTGGGTTGCCTTCTTACATTTAATAAGTGCAAACCTTTGATTGGAAACAGGTTAACATTTCATATTTGGTGTCTGAGAAATTGTAATTAAAAATCCTCCCTAATGGTAAAGCCAGAATTTAATTTTGAAAATGGCACTTCTAGAAAGTTCACTAAATAAAAGGTGCAGCCGTATAACCCTGGGACCCACACAAAACAGCAATAAAGTGAAACTATGGACCCCTCGGGGGAAGTGTAAACATCAACACCCTTGGAAAATCTAGAAAGCCATCACTAGATTGGTTTTAACAGGATACAAATCAAATGTATTTTGTTTCCTAAAACAAAAAAATCTAAAAATATATATATATATATATTTAAGAGCACACATTGCATCACTAAGAGGTGCTCTAGCAGAAACAACGCAGCGAAAGTGAGTGAATGAACTAGAGTGTGCAGGTGCTATATACAATGCATATATACAGAACTGGTGGCTGATCTGCATGTAAACTTCATTAACACTGCTCTAAATCAGAGTGTGATGTTCCACATCATGATTAAACAGTCCACTGGTTGACAAATGTACTGGTTAACTGTTTTTAATCATGATGTGGAACATTATACTCCAATTTAAAGTGGTGTTGTTTCTGTTGGAGCACCTTATTGTAACGTAATGTGTTCCTAAATATATATATATTTTGTAGATGTTTTTTATAAACTAATTTGATTGTTTACTGGTAAAACCAATCTATTGATGGTTTTCTAGATTTGCCAAGGAAGTTGAGTCTTACACTTCCCACGAGGAGACAATTGTCTCACTTTATTACTTTTAGAAAGTTGCCATTTTCCTGCCCTAAGCAATTGGTGCTGGCAGCCTTTCCCTGGGTCACATGACTGGGTGTAGTTGGCAGTTGGACTTTGTTAATTCCTCCCAGACAGCCACACAATAGAGGGATTAGGTGTGCCTGGATGGGACATCAATTGGCAAGATGGGGAAGCAGAGCCTTCACACAAAGGACTTGTCACACCTGTATTGTTCATGCAGAAAGCTTGGAGACACAGCAGAGGAAGCAAGAAACTTCAAGCACGTCAAATGGAATGCTCTAGAAATGTCTCCTACTTCAAAGAAGGCACCAGATATAAATATAAGACACTCAGACCCACTTTTTAGTTCACTTTCTGGACCAGTGGAAGGGCTCTTAGAGGACTGCTTGCTGCTGTGGCCTACTGTGTACTCCATAATACTGCTTTGCTGCACCTGGAAGGACTGCTTTGATGCCTGGAGCCTGGAAGCTGTCTTGAACCCTCAGAGGACTGTCCTGCTGCTTGAGCCCTGTTCCATCACTTGAACCCAGGACTACCAGAGTGACTACAAGGACTAGTTGGCTGTCCTCCTATTCAGAGCCTCGAGGACAGAAAAGGCTCCAAACATCTTGAACCAACACCTGGACCCAGCCTGAGTGAGACCTAACCCCCCAAGTGGTGCCCCTCCAGGCCTGAACCCTTGATGGTGGTGGTGTTAAAGGTGCCCAGATAACCAAAATCCAAAACAATGGACCTGGAACCTTTTTGACTAAAAACTACTCCGAGAACTGAGAGAATACAGGGCCCACCTGCTCATTTATCCACCCAAGGTGCATTGTGGGTCAGCCTGACTTCGCGGCAGCTTTCGCTGCATTCTTCTCCGCAGCAGCAGATCCTGTTTAGTGGTCCTTCGCTAAAGGGGCCCCCGGCCTCATGGAAATCTCCTCAGCAACAGGCTCCAGCCTAGTGGCCCTGGGGATTTTCGACTTGCAAAAAAAGAGACTAAGTCCGCACATAGAAATCCTCACCGCAATTTCATCTAGCGGCTCACTGGCAACAACGCTCCCTCCTCGGACACTGCCCTCAGCATTGCTGCACTGAACTTTACCTTAGTAAAACACTTTTCTTCCTAATTTCTTCTGATTCCAAAGGTAAGTGTTGACCAGGCCAAATCCATTTTTTATATCCGACTCCCACTCCATCATGGTCAGCTATATTGTTTTTACTTTGACCCAGTCTTGTGTGACTAGATGTACGCAGTTGGTGCTTTGATCTTTTAGGCACTATTTTTTACTTTACATTTGAAACATTCATAACTCCAGTTCTACTGATTGGATTTTTACCACTTTTGTGTTGAATAATTTAATAAAATGTACTCTATTTTTCTAAATTGGTGTTGGATTTTTCCTGTGTTTGTTTGCACTTTTTTGCTGTTTGTGTGCTGCATAAAAGCTTTACACATTGCCTCTAAGTTAAGCCTGTCTGCTTTTGTGCCAAGCTACCAGAGAGATAAGCACAGATTAATTTAGTGACTTTTGTGATTCACCCTGACTGGTATTGTGGCTGTTGCTTGAACAGGGCCAAACCCCCCATTCAACCAACTATCCAATTTCTCACAACAACATAACACAACTCAACACAGCATAACAACACATAACAGCACAAAACAACCCTAGACGTAGCAGCACATCACAACACAACATATCACAACGCAACACATAACAACACAGTGCATAATGTACTTTAATCCACTAGCCTGGATTAATGACTCCTTTGCACTGAAATTCTAAAGTTGAATGGAGTAAAACTGAGATTTTAGGGTTAGTGAAATCATCGACCCCCACTCCCATCTATGTTCCTGTCAGATAGCCTATGACTGCCTCCCTCTTAGACACCAATGGTAAAGGAATTAAAATTGACTCTGCACTATCCCTTAATGAGCATGTGCGGACGGTCACTAAAAACTGTCTATTCTAATTACATTCCTTGAAACGTGTGCTACATGTGTTTATGCCATTACAAAATGTTACAATCTTAAATGCATTTATACAATCTTGACTGGACTATTGCAATTCCATTTACTTGGGTCTTTCAGATTCCTTAATAAGGAAATTGCAATCGATCCAGAATTTTGCAGCAAGATTGACCTCAGACATACAATGGAATTTTCATATTTGCCCAGTTTCAGCCAATCTTCATTGGTTACCAATGAGGGAGAGAATTTTACCTCTTTCTGTCTACTGCACAAGGTAGTGTATCACCCAAGCCACACAACTCTTAAACAACATTTAAAGCTATACTATCCTCCGCAGTCTCTAAGATCAGCTTCCAAACTAAATTTTTAATTCTGAGATTTAAAAGGAAGACAGTAGGAGGTAGGGCCTTCTCAGTAGTAGGTGCACAGACATGACATGGGCTGCTGGATGGACTAAAAAATGAGTTGGACTATTTGAAGTTTAGAAAAATGTTCTGGCTTTTATATCAGACATATTCAAAGAAATTGGGGTCTATGTTTATGACATGATTTAGTGCCAAGATTCCCCAGTAACGGTGATAGATGCACTTTATAAAACATGAAATCATAAACACATAACAATACAACACATAATAACAAACCATGTTAACAACACATTACAACACAACACACAACACAACACGTAACAACT
Source organism: Calotriton arnoldi (assembly GCA_963921515.1). NCBI lineage: Eukaryota > Metazoa > Chordata > Amphibia > Caudata > Salamandridae > Calotriton > Calotriton arnoldi. Next base: position 907,195 of record CAWUFW010007531.1, read on the forward strand.
TTAAGCAATACATAACAGCACAACACAACACATAACAACACCTTCCATGGTGCCTCGATTCACCGTTGGGTGATTAGTGAACCATACAAATTAAGAAAACACCACATAACAACACATAACAACATAGCACAACACAAAGCAACAGAACACATAACTACACATCATAACACAATACATAACAACACATAACAAAACAATACATAACATAACTTACAATACCATGTTACAGGAATTGATCTGTTTCACTCTCATGGCCTTGCTCACAAACCATATGATTGTCTTTTTCTTCTTTCCAATATTAATAGCGACATCCACCACCATATCCACATCCCCAGTTGTTGCATCCTGGGAACGGTAGATCAACAAAAAAAATAGTATTGCTTGCTAAAATATTTTTGTGTGCCAGAAGCCACTTTTGTTTGTCAAAACTGTTTTTATTATTGTAAGAAAAAACATACAGAACAGCAGGATAGATTGTGTCATGCAAATCCGTCCCTATGGTACATAGCTAAATATAGAGTCAGCATCTCATATTGTACGGAATCAGCTAGTTCTACCAGTGTATAGAAGACCTACTGCTGGTGTTGCAAAGGGAACAACAAATCCTCTTATCCCTCCCTCCCCTCCCCCAAACTTCCGAAGTTGACTGTGGTACGGCGGAGCTTCCATTATCGCTACCCTAGGATTCAGAGCACCGGATTGGGACCAGATCGGCAGCACCCTCAGAGCGGGCCCCTCGACACCCACCCCCTCACCCGTGGCGCTCACCTCCTCCTTTAGAATTGGAACAAGTGTAAGGCCCTCATCCTGGTTGGACATGCACAGAGTGGTAGACCCTTCGAAAGATTTTGGACCAGGCCTCCCCAAATATATTTAAAATTCTTGTAGGTGTCTTTTTCATTATATCCGCCATGTGCTCCATAGTAACTGCTCTCTAGAGCCGTGCATGGCATTGGGTCCTGGAGGGTGCGTCTTTGCTTTTCCATGCAGCTGTCACCACCATTTTCGCTTCCCCCGGACACCACCACATTACCACTTGGTCCCCTACAGTTTGGTACCTCAAGGATTCACTTCTGGGACCGAACATTACAAATCCAGGATCCTGTGGGATTGGGTATCCTAAAATCTCCTTGATCTGGGCTATTATCGCCTCCCAGAACGGTCGAATAATCGGGCAATCCCACTAAATATGCTTAAAATCCCCTATCATACTACAGCCCCTCCAGCATAGGTCAGATACCTGAGGGAAGATTTTCTTAAGTTTAGTAGGGTATAGGTACCGATCAAACATAAGTTTATAATGGGCCTCCCTCATGCCCATGGAGTGGTTAAATCTAGGGGCGTCCCTCCAGAGCTTGGACCATCCGGCCTCTGAGATGGTTTCTCCCAGCGTTGCCTCCCAGAGTTCTACATGCCTCGGACGTGGGGAGATCAGGGAGTCGAGCAAGAGAGCATGTAAGGTCGATATGTACCCCTAAGTCCCTCCCCCCACCTGGCAAAGTTTTCAATAGGAGTCAGGTCTCTGGTAGCTGCCTCCATACCGCCGGTTGCAGCACCTAGTGGGCTAATTGGGCATAGCGGAACCATTCCGTGGCCGGTAAGTGAAATTCCCGTTGGCAATGTTCAAAGGTGAGAATGTCTTCGTTGTGGAACAGGTTGGAAATTGTCAAGCATCCACCCTCCCTCCAGGCCTCAAAAGGACCTAACTTTTGTGCTGGTGGAAACGCAGGGTTGAAGTGTACCGGTGTGAGAGGTGAGGGTAAATTCATCCATGAGAATTGTTGGATGACCTCGTCCCAGATCCTAAGAGTAGTCCCCGTGGTGGTGCTAAGGTAGGTATTTCAGGGTATGTCCACCTTTGGTTTCCACAGAAGGTCCTAAATGTATTTCCCAACTATAGCCCTATCCCTATGGAGCCAGGGCTTGTCTGACTTCCTGGCCGACCACTCTGGAATCACCCTCAGGTGCGCCGCTTTGTAATAAAGATTAAAGACTGGTAGGGCCAGGCCCTCCGCAGATCTAGGCAGGCGTAATAACTTATATGGTAGTCAGGTCCTAAGGTTCTGCCAAATAAACCTGATCATTAGAGTACGCAGCGCTGGAACAAAGCTGCGCTCCAGTACAATGGGGAGACCCTGGAATAGGTAGAGCAGGTTAGGTAGTATAGTCATCTTAATTACCTGGATTCTCCCCAGCCATGACAGATATAGGGGGGACCACCTATGCAAGTCAATTTTCAGTTGCTGAAGTCGGGGGGATAGTTGGCCTTAAAGAGATCCGAAATCTTGGGGTGATTTTGATGCCTAGGTACGTGATGTTCTTCTTAGCCTGCTGAAAGGGTGTATCTCTTCTCAAGGCGTCTAACTCAGTGGTGGGCAGGATCAGGTTGAGCAGGAATGATTTGGTTAAGTTAACTTTAAATCCCACCATCCGTTCAAACCATTCCAGCTCTGGTAAGAGCGATGTTAGTGATTGCTGGGGCGATGTCAAAGGCAGCAGGACATCGTCCGCAAACAGTGACACCTTATGTTCTATGGAGTGAAACGGTATGCCTTTGATCTCATGGTTCACCTAAATCTTAGCTGCTAATGGTTCTATGCTTAAGGCGAATAGTAACGGCAACAAGGGACATCCTCGTCCTGTCTCCCTTGCCGGTTGAAAAAGGTCGGAGCTCACCCCATTTACCAGCACTCTAGCACTTGGCACTGCATAGTTGGCCTTAATCATAGTTATGAATTGTTCACAGAAGCCAAATTTACGTAGGGTGTGGAATAGAAAGTGACAGTCCACCTGGTCAAAAGCCTTCTTGGCGTCTAGTGCCAACAAGAACGCCAGGACCGTTTTTTTAGTGGTTTTCTCAATTAAATGCAGAATTCTCTGGATGTTGTCATGAGTTTGCCTACCTTTTATACATCCTGACTGATCAGGATGTATTAGGTCAGGAAGCAGGTCTTCTAATCTGGTAGCCAATATTTTCGAGTACAACTTTGCATCTATGTTTAGGAGGGCTATTAGGCGGTAGGAGCCACAAATTGCCGGGTCCTTACCGGGTTTTGGTATAAGGGAAATGAGGGCCTCACCCATGGATGGTGTAACTGCTCCGGCCCCCGCCATCGAGTTCAAGAGGGACACTAGGTGTGGAGTGATTTCAGTGCCATATGCTTTGTGAAACCGGGCTGTCAGCCCCTCGGGCCCCGGAGATTTATTCGGTTTCAGGTTCTTGATGGCCTCCCTCACTTCCTCCTCGGTAATGGGGCTGCCCAAGACCTCATTCTGCATATCAGATACTCATGGCAGGACTACTTCTTCTAAGTACTTTTGTTGGAGCTGCCCGCTAGGTTCCTGTGCTGAGTATAGATTCTTATAGAAGTGGCAGAAGGCCTGAGCTTTACCAGTATCTGAGGTCCTTGTCTCTCCCCCCTCATTGTTAATATCACCTATGTATTCCTTCTCCCTTTTAACCCTTAACTGCCTTGCTAGGTGGGTTGCTACCTTGTTGCCGTGCTCATATGTTGTGCGTTGAAAACACAACATAGTAAGTTCTGCTCTATTGTTATATATGGCGTTAAGTTTCCCTTGTAACGCCGTCACTTGCCGCCGGAGTGTTAAGGTTAGGTTTGCCTTATGTGATTGCTCTGCCACTTTTAGCTCCGCTTCCAGAGTTTGTCTCTCTTTTATTCTCTGTTTATTTAGGGATGCGTTCAATGCTATACATTGTCCCCTAAGGACTGCTTTAAAGGCATCCCAATGGGTGGAGTACGAGGTGTCTTGTGGGGCATTTGTCTGAAAGTAGTCTTTAATGAACTTTCTCAGGTCATCTCGCAACAGGCTATCCCGTAGTAGAGAATTGGGAAAGAACCACCTGCGGTATCTAGGTGGGGGGGCCTCCCAGTCTAGTATCATGGTGACCACCTGTAAGGCCGAGATCAGTGTGCTACTCACAAAGGCATAGTCCAATCTGGAGTAGCTCCTATGAGAGTGCGAGAAGAATGTATAGTCTCAGTCTTTTGGGTGTAGCTGCCGCAATGCATCATGGAGTCCTAATTCCCCAAACTCCCTCTTTAACATTTTCGGGAACCTCCCGGTGCTAGATCTATGAGGCTGTGTGCTGTCTGCCCTCGCTTCCCATGTGAGGTTGAAGTCTCCCTCTGCAAAGCCCCCCATCATAGAGAGAAATGTATGAAGGAATGCTACTTGATTTGTGTTGGGCGCATATAGAGAGGCAAAGGTGCATTTACGCCAGTGCAATGTGCCTTTTACTAAGATTATTCTTCCCTCCTTGTCTGTCTTGGAACCTTCTGGCTGAAACTGAACTGAGGAGTGGAAAAAGAGCGCTATACCATTCTTTTTGGCTGTTGCAGAGGACTTGTACATGAGAGGGTAGTTTTTTATGTTTTAACCTATGATCTTCGGAGCATTTAATATGTGTCTCCTGCAGAGCCACCACATCGTGCCTCTGATCCAGCACATATTTCCACATTTTCTGCCTTTGCACGGGAGAAAATTCAATCCTCCCACATTCCAAGTAAGGGTTGTGATCTCCATGACCTACTATCAAAGGTGTATATCATCGGCCAACTCAGCCACTGCTATCCCCTGTCCCACCTCTCCCTGCTTTGTTCTCTGGATGCCCCCTATCCCGGCCCCCCCACCCTGAGTATCTCTGTATGAAGCTTTGTGAGCCCCCATACCAAACAAAGAAAACAAAAGAAAACTTCACAATTTGAACAATTAAAATATAAAAGTTTCTTCCTGAACTCGCCATTCCTTCAGACTGGTGTTCACTCTCTAACGTGTAGTTCAATATCCGTTAAGGCAACCTAGCCCATCTCAGCCTAATAGTACTCAGGAATTCACCCAACCCTTTCAGGAGCTCCCTCCAGGGAGCCCCACTGCCGTTTGCAGCTGTGCTCACTGATCCCCATCCCCTGTTGATCTTCCTTTTGCCTGTAATAATCATGGTCGGATTCCTTAGCTAACCGTTTGTTTGACTGGCTTCCCCCTTTCAATTCAGATTAGGGACCTGTTTTGCCTTCATCTGGACCAATACCACCCTCTTTTTCTTTCCCATTGCGAGCAGCAAAATTTTCCCCTTTCCCCAATTTCTTCTGTGCTCACGGACATCCTTGAGTGAGCCACTGCCTTTGTGGTCTTTTGTCTACTGGTGCCTCCCCTGAACTTCCCACTCTTTCTGTTGGTAGTCTCTCCACCTCTGTTGTTAGGTCCAAGATTTGCAGTGCCTCCTGGAGATCTGTCACATGATGTGCTTTTTGTGCCACTCAAATGCCAGACCGAAAGGGTAGGTCCATCAATACCTTTTGCGGTCGCATTGCAGTCTGTCAGTCACTGGCCGGACCTGTGGGTGCCTCGCCAGGGTTCCAGGGGCTACATCTTAGAAGATGGAGCATGAGGCCCCCTGAAAGGTCACCTCACCGAGATAGCACGCTGCCTGAATAATAGCATCCTTGACCTTGAAGGAGTGTAACTTGGCTAGCACATCCCTGGGTCGTCTCTTCTACCCAGGTAGAATGGGGCCCACTCTGTGAACTCTATTGAGCTTGATTTTTAGTTGCGAGTTTCCCAGAAGGGTGGCAAAGAGACTCTCCACGAAGGCCTCCAAATCCGATCCCTTCACCCCCTCCGCCAAGTTCCTTAGGCATATGTTGTCTCTTCAGGACCTATTTTCCAGGTCTTCACATTTAAGTATGGACTGCTGTAGCTATGTAGTAAGCCTTGTTGATGCCTCCTCCGCCTGGACTGTGCGTTGTTCCAATTCTTGGAGCTTATTTTCCAAGTCCAGAGTCCTAGCCCCAACTGAGTCTATGTCCTGTTGCAGTGTCAATAAGCGGGTATTAATGTCTGCGCAGACAGATTCGAGAGAGGAAGTCATATCTGCCTTCAGGTCCTCTCGCAGTTCACATTTGACGTCCTTCAGGGATGCCAGGAGGTCTTTCTTTGTAAGGGTCATTGCGCCGTCTGCTTGAGGAGTGGGTGTCAACTTGTGGTCTTTCACTGGTGTAAAGTAATTTGAGACCCTGTTACCCTGGTTTTTCTTTGGTGGCATAGGCACTGTCAGATGACAGGCACCGCAGCACCCCTACCATGCTGATTCTTCCTCTGCCTGAAGGGGTTTGGCAACTCTCAACCCTTTCTGCTGCTCCTAGGCCTCCCCTTCACCTGCCAACATCCTTGCCCTCATACTCACTGCACTAGAGTGGCTTGAGGGGCCCTTACTGGTCCTCTCTACTCTTCTTTACTCTCTTGCCTTCACCACACCCTGAAGAGTTGTGGTGGGCCCGTCTGCGCTCTGTTCGCTCCTTTGGTGTCCCCAAGTTATGCTGAGGTCTGTTCAACCTCCAGCTCTCAAACCTATATTATTTGTTGGGTCCGTTCATGTTCAGGGGAGTTCTCCCACCAATATGTATCCATTTAGAGTTCAGTTGGTGAGGTCATCTCTTTTCCCCCACCATCCATTCTAGGGTAATTATTTTCATTCCTCTGGTGTACCGGGATGTGGCCCCAGGCTTGAGTTGCCCCTCCGCCTGGTGCCTCCTCTGCTCATGCTGGAAGGGTCTTCCGTTGCGCGGCCCTTATTAGGACCGCAATCGAGACTCAGCCGTCATCTTGTGGTCAGGCATCCCGTTGACTCGCATGCCTGAATTGTGTCATCTCCCCGTAAGTGGCTGCCTTCACAACCGGTAAGTGCTTATGCCTGGCGCACGTGAGCCCCCCTGATTCCAGCTTACCAGGATGCTAGTGGTCACAGGGGGCACAATCTGACACTTCAGCGCTGCCCGGACTGTTGGGGTGAGATCGCCCTCTCTATCCAGCTGCCACCCGAGTCCTGCCAGTGTCCAGGTTTCTGGCATAGCAGGGGGGCTCCCCCGCTCCCTCTACCTCTCTGTGCCGCAGTCAACTCCAGCCGTGCTAGGTCCTTTGCTCCTCCTGTGATAGCAGCCTCTCGCAGGCCTGCCCTCTGTCACCAACCACCTCCAGCTCCTTCGCACATCCTCAATACACTACAGAAAGAAATCCCGCCCTCCCAGAGCTTTTCGATGAGATCTCGGTCTTCTTTGAGGAAAAAATCCTCAATATCCAAAAGGAATTTCCTACGCCACACGGGCATAGCCTGATCACTGATCCGGAGACTAACCCAGCCGGCACCAGCCATTCACTCCAAACCTTTAAACCAGCCTCACTAGAGCAAACTCAACCTGCAATTGCCACCTGTAAATCAGGCTCTCCTCTGGATGCCTGTCCCCCAATGATACTACACCAAATTATGGATATTATTAACCCAGTAGTCAACCAAATAGTCAATTCCTCACTAAGCTCTGGCATAGTCCCTGACGAATGGAAACTTGCCATAGTAAAACCAATGAGAAAAAAAAAAACATTGACTCATCTAATCTCTCCAATCTCCACCCAATATCGCTTCTTCATATAATGGGAAAAATTACAGAAAGATTAGTCCACAAAGAACTAACAAAGTTTCTAGAAAGCACCATGGTCCTTCACCCCCAGCAGTCCGGCTTCCGTCCCAAGCACTCCACAGAATCTGCCCTCCTGGAAATATCTGATACCCTCAAAATCATAGCGGACAAAGGCAGGAAGGCAGTACTGATTTTGCTTGACCTGTCCGCCGCTTTCGATACCATCTCACATAGTATTCTCCTTGCACGGCTCAAATTCATTGGCATCTCCAGCACCGTTTTGGCATGGATTGAGTCCTTCCTCACCAATCGCAGGCAAGCAGTGTCCCTCGGAACGTTCCTCTCCACCGAACATCCCATTAAAACCGGAGTGCCACAGGGCTCATCCCTCAGCCCGCTGTTGTTCAATGTATACATGACCCCACTAATTTCCCTGATAACTTCATTTGGGATAGAAGTAACGTCCTACGCAGACGACACACAACTAATCCTATACCTGGACAAAGATTCTACTGATGCGGAACTCAATTTTAAACTCTGCCTAGCCGAGGTCATTCACTGGATGAGGAACAACCACCTCAGGTGCAACACCGACAAAACTGAGATTCTATTAATGGTAAAAGACAATCCCTTCCAGCCGAATGTTTGGTGGCCCGAGGGTACGACACCACCACCTACCACTGTTAAAGTGGCAAAAAACCTAGGAGTACAGTTCGACACTGATCTCTCCTTCCGACCCCACGCACTGTCTGTGGCAGGGACCTGCTTCAGCCTCATCAAGTCATTGAGAAAATTCTTTGACTTCATCCCCCTAATGGCCAGGAAAACTGTAGCGGTGGCTCTGATTCTATCGCGCCTGGATTACTGAAATAGCCTCCTAGCAGGAGCCAACAAACAAACGCTGAAAAGACTACAGGTGGTACAGCATGCTGCAGCACGTTTAGTCCTTAAACCACCACGAAGGTCCTCAGCATCCGCAGCACTTAAAACCCTCCATTGGCTCCCATTGCACAAGAGAATCCTATTTAAAATCCTCTTAATCACTTTCAGAGCCACGTAAAACCTAGGCCCAACGTATCTCTCAGCCAGATTCACGCCTTACACCACATCCAGAACTTTGAGATCATCATCAGCAAACCTCCTCAAACCTCCCAACTTCAAGTACAAAACAAAGGGTGGTAAAAAAGTAACCGCATTAGGAACTAAAGCCTGGAACCTTTTGCCAACACACCTAAGGATGTTAAAAACCGAGACACATTTCAGAAAGGCACTGAAAACCTGGATCTTTGTAGCTCTAGACGAACTCTGCCTATCCCTGATTTAGAGTCCCCACGGCTTCTACCTCATCCCCGCCTCCGCATAGCGCCAGGATGCTCCTTATGGAGGGACAGTCTGCGCTCTACAAATGCAAAAATCAAATCAAATCAATAGCTGTGTTCAGACGAGCGGTGCTCATATATCTCAAGCTCAGACTCTCTTTGCCCTCCAGGGGATAAAATTCCAGCAGCGCACCATCCTATGATATCATGGATTCCGGAGTTTTATTACAGGTCACCACAGAGCCCTCTTGGATTACTTCCACTTGGCCATCTTGGCTGACCACGCCCCCAGAAGCCACTTTTAATGATTCATTTGTGCATTTGTCCTTTTTTTCTTCTTTGTTTTTATAATGGTTATGTTTACCTTGTCTTTCACAATCTCATCATTTTCAAGGATAGGATCATTATTGCTTATACTGAATTTATTTGCATATCTTTGACAGTCTATATAAAACCCTCTTGTGAGTACTTTTGATTTACTTACACTTTAGGTTAGTTTTTGTTGAATCTCTTATCACTGTTATTTTTGTACTCCATGTGCTTATTGTTTCATGCTCTTCAGTGGGTCTTTATTTCTCCTACCCAGTACGGTTATCTGGTTCATGTTTTGTTTTGTTTTTCACTTGTTGATTTTTCAAAATAATATTATTTGTATATAAGTACTGACATATTTCCTTTACAACTATAGTGTGGTTTTTTGATCAAAAATATTTTCCAATTTGAGTATTTCCTTATTTGTGCACCTGTGAATACTAGACAAGTGGTCTCTATTGTTTCCTCTTACTACCTAATGCAAATATGTGTTCAATTCCTCATCTTGGTTCAAAATGTTTGGGTCTAAGTTTCCTGTCTGACAGAATATGTTGATTCCAAAGCTCTTAGACTTCATTCTCTAAATTTACCTCTTTCTGATTTTTCAACTAGATCAATCCCAAAATATTTTAGCACTTTCCAAATATCATCATGATCTGCTTCACAATGTTTGGCCGTAGTGTAGCTTCTATTTTTATTCACCATTTCCCGTATATGCTCCAAAATTATTTTTTCAACATTCATACTGTGCTTCCAAATTGTCTGAAATCACATGACTAATTCTACAAATTTGCTATAACATCTTATCTTTGTTTTATTTTTTCATTTTTTGTTTCATATGTTTCATATTGTTTGAATCAAGTGCAACCTTGCATGCTTTGAAATGTTCACATCTTTTTTAAACCTACTTTTTTTGTTAGTCATTATTAATGCTTTGATTTATCATTGTAATGGCCTCTTGTAAGCATATATTTAATTGATGATGCTCTCTGGATTGTATTAATACTGTGATCCCTTAACTTCCCTTTGTTTTGATCGCTTAACTTGCCCTGCAAAATCATTGATATCCTAAACAAGAATAAACTATTTTAGTACTTCACCTGTTAGGTTTGAGTATATGATCCCTAAAATGACACTGTATGCCTTGTGATAATCTTTGTATTTATATACACTGGAACTCCTTAGAGCTGAAATATCAATTAAACCTTTGGAACATATGCAAAGGAATACCTGAGATATAATACTTGTTTCTATGCCAATAAATACCATCAGTGATTCATAAGTTTAAGCAGTGACACAAATGACTGTTAATATAACAATTTAATCAACATAAGGAACGCATATTAGTTGTACCTTTCTTCTGAACAAGAAACAACTGCTTCCCCGCCACTGTCACTAATTTAATACCATATTGTGACTGAAAAGAACAACAGTGTAGATTATTTGCGTTCCTCTTGTTGAATTTATTGTGTGAGTTTGTAATCAAGGGAAGGATGACTCCGTAAATAATGTGAACATATCAAAAATCGATATCCTTGATTGTAAATGCTTCCCCAGAATACTTCTCTAAATGTTGGGAACACTTTGATATCTCCAGGCATAGTAGATGTTTCCAACCTTTGTGACAGACATCTGGCTGCATCAACCAACTATCTTGATTGTCTAGCAAAGAATGGTTTGAACAATGAGGAACGTATACTCTATTTAAATTAGTGCCACCATTACAAGTTTTGTGATAGTCATGTGGCACCCTGGGACTTGTAGTCTGGCCTGAGTCCAACCATGTTCTTCATGTAGTATGTGTGTCACAGGTGGTCAGTGGTGCTGACTCCTTTTAGTCTAGGGCGAACACAGATCATGCATGTGTGCCATGACATAGACCTGTTTTAAGGATTGCAATCTTGTTGGACCGGGAGGAGCACCCAAAGTGCTATCCTCATGATGGTGAAAGGCTACTACCTTTACCAAGAGGTATGTAGCATGAGCGTGGTGGTGGCAGAATACCATGTAGTGATCAGTAGGAGTGAAAAGTTATTTTTATCTGTCACTGGAGTGAGGCCTACAGGCCCACTCATGTTTATGTTTATGTTTATATTTATGTTTATGGGTTTTGTAGAGCGCATAGCTGCCCATGGGCCTCCCAGCACTGCGGAACAGGAGTAAGGAGTGTAAAGTTCCACTGCTATCTGCTTAACTGATCCTTGGCCTACATCAAGTTAGTATGTAGATCTGTGCAGCAAGCGTGTGGTTGCATGTGTATGATGGGCGTATGTGTGCCTGTGAGTGTTATAAAATATATGGAAGACTCTAGGTTTCATTTTGGGAGACTCAGGGCTGACTGGAAGAATATGGGAAAGTAGAGGATTTCCCCCAGATAGATATATTTCTGAGAGCTGGGTGGGACACTCACTGCAGGAAGGAAGAGCCAGGCTCTTTAGTACACTTCAAAACATGCTCTATTTCAAAAGGTGCTCTTTTATTCTGAGAGAGGTCATGGGGTAAGGATATAGGCACATCTTAGGAAGGAGATGGAGCGGATAAGAGAATCATAAAGGGTAGGGCTGGGGACCTTTGATAACTCTTTGATGCACATATCATTGGTCTGACACCCAGGTGTGAACCTCTAGTCACTGCCCAGGCCTGTGTTGTCGGTCTGTCAGAGTCGCTCCTGCTGTGACAGACTGATTTCTGAAGGAAAGGTAGAACGGAGGAGTGGACACTTCAGAAGGAAGCAGACCCCAGCACACTCTTCAAAGATTCAGACACTAAATCGCATTTTGATGTTTGGAAATAGACTATAAGAAGGGGAGCTTGCAGCCCCCAAAATTGTCAACTGTGAAGCAGCCAGTCGGGCAGTATGTCAAGGAGAAGAAGCTCTGCAAGACGTCTACCTGTGATCAGTATTGGGTGCTGAGGTCTACCATTCTCCCAGCTGCATGAGGGTACATAATCTAGGGAAATCAAGGATGGTCTGCCCTGGAGCATGGAGCACCAGTGCCTGCCTGCTTTCCAAGACCAGTGTCCCCTATGACGAAAAGGTGATCACTTGGAGCAAGGTCCAGTGGGGGATCCTGGAGAGTGGATTCCTGTAGTGAGGTGTGAGGAAGCAGCTGCTGCACCGATCAGGCTGTAATGTGTGTGCGGAGCAGTCAGCAACCATGTTTGCCAGAGGGGGCCACTGTGAAGACAGAGTTACTGCTGTGCCAAATGGGCTGTTGCCCATGTGCGGAGTAAAATCGGTGACCCCATATGCCAGAGGGGCCCCTATGAAGAGTGCATAACTGCTATGCCAATCAGGCCATAGTCCATGTTTGGAGTAAGGGCGGTGACCCTGTATGCCAGAGGGGGCCTCCATGAAGAGTGTGTTTCTGCCATGCTGATCAGTCCATAGACTGTGTGCTGAGCAAAGTCAGTGAACCCATATGCCAGAGGGGGGCCACTGTGAAGAGTGTATTACTGTTGTGTTCCTTAGGGCGTGGCCTGTTTGTGAACTTGTATGCACGGGGTACTGTGAAAAGCAAGGCTTGTTTTCTGGTTTTGCGAGTTCTTGAGCCCCAACTTAAGCATCAGAACATGTGCAATCATCCCTCTACATGTAAGAGTGATCAGAGGAACATACCACATCAGAAGAGGAAGCACTGTGAATAACCATGACAGAACCTCCACGAATGTCTGAGCGTGGATGCTTCCAGGGCTCTGGTAGAGCAACCCGGCGGAAGTGGGTAAAACTGATTACAGGGATGATGGACATGGAGAATTTGTTCTGTCTTGTGGCGCCATGGGTACTGGAACAATTTTGACTTTAGTAGAGTTGGAGTGGGACTCCTAAGAATGGGGCTCCTAGTGGGGCTTAACCTGAATGTCGCCTATTGTGAATGAGAAATAACTAGTACCAGTGGAAAGAGAGAAGTGGGACTCAGGGGCATGCCTATCTACCACTTAAGCACTGACATCAGCAGACTATGTGTATTATTTTTGTATGCTGTATCTTAGTTTGTTTTCATATATACATTCTCCTTTTTTCATAAAAGCAAGTACTTGACTGGACAATCATTTGTTGCTGCAATTGAACGTATTTTGATTTGTGAGCCTGATTTCACTCCCTGCATCTACCTCCTCCTGAGATGCTTTGGTCTGCTTGACCCACGCTACTACTGAGAGTCAAGTGCTGAAGGGGTAATTGGCCCTGTTACTCAGGACCCATCGTAGGTCGGGCCCCAGGACATCAGGAGTAAAAGGCCTCAATGCCCATGGTCAGTCCTGCTTGCCCAGTGGCCCTCTGAAATGGGTTCTAACACCATTGATGTTCAAAGGGGCGTAGCTCCTCGCCTGTCCTGTAACCACAGGTCAGTGCAGTCTAAGGATCATGATAATGTTCCAGCTATTTTGTCAATTTTATTTTGTGTTTTGTATACATATAACAAAGAAGGGCTTTGGGTCATCCCTCTTTATTCGTTGGTCTGTTCAAATATTATTCACACTTTGCTTTAACACACCATAGCACTCAACATGGGATAATAGGTCAGCTCACCTTATTTACTGGCACTCTTGCACTGTAAATGATTGATTTTAGCCTGCTTTCATGTGCACATCCACCTAAACTGAATTAGTTTGTGGGCCAATAGTTTTTTCTTCCTGTTCTTTATCCTTTTTATATTTTTTTAAACATCCTTCTGAGTTTAAACTATGTCTTCAAGTTACATTAATTAAATGCAAGTCCTACATTTTCTTTCTGACAATAAGAAAAATGTTTTCCTGTTATGTGCATCTTATATTCTGTCCCAATTCCATTCTATTATAGTGCATTCTATGCATTCAGCCTATTCTAGGTACAGCTGCCTGCTAGGAACCAACCATGCTGTTCAATTCAAATGATTTGGAATGGTTAATTTTCTTTTAAATAATTTTTTTATTTCAAGCATATGGTTGTCAGATTTAGTCAGCCTAAATGTTTATTTTTTCTTTCCCATTTTTGTGGTATATACTTGCAGTAAAAGAAACAAAAATATTTTTCCCTTTGTAACAGCCTGCCAAAGCCAGACCTATTTGCTTTTATGGAAGTGTGAAGGTGCTGCTCACACAACCTTTCCCCCCCCTCAATCTCAGGTACGTGTTGAAAGAGAGAATGGAGCACGCTGTACATATTGGAAGCTTCTGATCCTTTGTATCTGGTATTATCTATCTCTGCAACCCCTCACGCCAGCCTACTTCTTGCAATGAACTGATACAAGCAACTGTCTCATGTATGTCCAAAGTTTTTCACAGTCCCACTGTGAATTATTTCAATATATTTTTAACTGTTTGACATCCATGGGTCCTTGCACTACCTAGATAGTATAATTTGGGTATCCTGGCTATATTACCTAAAAGGGTTAACATGAGTGTTGTTATAGGCATGTGTGACCTGTTATATATGCATCATTTACTTTTGTTTTAGAAACTCAAATTTTACTTCTAACTGTGGTGGAGTTAAATAATGGAATGCAGCTCTATCAATGTAAATCATTAAGTTCTATTTTCCATACTGTGCACAAAATAGAAGGTATTATATCTTAATCAAGTGGCATACAAAACATTAGCATTTTCTTCAATGGTGGCATATTGTGTACGAGTGGTGTCTGCAGCACAGTTTGGACAAACTCTTTTGACAAATGCTATACTCCTCTTTTGATACCTAATGAAGCAATAGCCAATTGTGTTGTTTTTTTGCAAGTGCTTTTTTGCCCTTCTTTCTAATAAACGTTGTCCAAAAATATAACTAATATCAGTTTCATGAGTTTTAGTATTAGGCTCACAATCTTACCTTTTATAACAATGTACAAGAGTGTTCTAGGGGTGGTAGATGCCGTTGTGTTCACAACGATATTGCCACCCATTGTGGTTCTGTCTTCAGCTGACACATGATGTGCTCCAGAAAATACAGGTTCTAAGCACAGTTCTCCAGGAGCAAAATTATTCGAGAGCTGTTCTGTGAGCTAAGGGTTTAATTGTTTGGAGTGAGCGCTGATCCCCCCCTTGGAGTGAGAGCTGATCCCAAGACCGAGACCAAGGTAGTGACCAAGGTAGGGACTATCCCGTCAGAGAAAAGCTGTGGGAGCCGGGAGCATTGGAGGGCCCGACGGCCGTGAATAAAAGTGACCCCGGAGGGGTGAGTTGGCTTCTGGGGCCCCCGGGACTCACCAGCACTGGGCATATTCCGCCGGAATGTAGGGGATACAACAACACGGCCACAGTAAAGGAGGTTATAGCAGATATCTCGGCCCCCTGACCACAAAATGGCGGGTGTCATCCCTCACTCAGGAGGAGTCCAGGAGGCTTCCCTGTTGTCCCATGGGGATAAGGAGGACAGAAGTAAGGCTCCCTGTAATGTCTTGGCCAGATGTGAATTGAAGGCACAGGATCAGCGATACACGGGAGCACATAGCCATTGCCTGACCTTAAGATGGCCGCCATGTTACAGTATTACCTCAAGAGGTCCTCCATTTCAGGCACTAATCGTACCTGATAGGCGCTCATTGTTTATCCTCAGCCCTTATCTGCCATAAAGCCCTGGGCTGACTCAGACGGGATGGAGCCGATGCGGGGGCCTGGTGCTCCGGAGCTGCTGCAAGACTCATAAGTGGCCGTACTCTACCCCCAATCACCCTAAAGTATGTCACCTGGCCTCCACATCTTAAGGATTTCCCCCCTGGGACCCATTTCAAACAATCTCAAATAAGAACCCGAGATGACCCAGCGCGGTGTTTGAAATTGGCAATGGTCCAAGTGACTATATGATCCCACCTGGGTTATGATCCCGATTACACTAACCTTTTGGGCCCCCTTGAGGTACTTTTCTTCCACTGACGGTCTACCAGAATCTGAGCTGCTTCACAGGCCCCTGTTTCTACTCTCCTCCCATATTTCCTCTATCCTCTATTGGGGACCTGTTCCTCTATGTTTGATTATGCAACTGTAGCTAACTTAACTATGCAAAAAAGTTATTCTTGTTATTCCTGACAGCGGAAACCTGAGCAACATGGCTGATGCCCGGTGGAGCTGCTAGTCAGCTATAGAGGAGATCGGCCCTGGTTCACCCCCTCGGCCTTCACCTACCCAGCCGGACATTGGGCACAGTTCTCCTCGTCTCCCCGCTATGGATCCTTTTCCCCCCTCCCTCCGACGAACCAACGTAACATTGTTTTCTTTGTCCTGTGTGCTACTATGCTCTTGTAATGGATGTAATTTGTAACTTGTAACTCAACGATCCTCATGTAAAGCGCTCTGATACCTCCAGGTCTAGCTAGCGCTATATAAAACTCGTCAAATAAAATAAAATAAAAAAATTAATTGTTGTGCTAATGTCCTTCTCAATTTGCCCTCCTGCACATTGCGAAGGACACATCACTTGTAATGAGCGATGGGTGGATCAATTCCCTTTCAGAGCCTCAATTAAGCAGTCACCGCCTATCAAAGTGAGCCCCGAGGCACCAACCTACGGCAGGTGTACACAGCTACTTACTACCCGAGTTAGGTCCTTTCGATTATCAGATCTGACGATCCGCATACCCACCGGCCCGCACCCATTGGCCATGTTTCTTGCCTTCCCATGACACACACTCCCATTCACACCTACAGGCCATTTCTTCTGCAGTGCTCAGCAGAGCAAAATTGTTTGTTTCTACATATCTGGCTGCCCGTACCAGCCTTCTGATGTGGCAGAGACAGAGCACTTATGCCTTTCCCCAACAGCTGGTCCAGGTAAGCAGAATACCCCTTCGGCAGCCGAGGTCACCCTTGAAAAGAAGCAATGCAGATGAATGATGAAGAGGAATACTGCAGGAATTAGACTTGCAGTGGTATTTATGTAACTTCCCTCACCTGTGAGGAATTGAATGAGGGTGATATAGACAGTGAGATAGCTCTTTTGACTTTGGAGAGAAACGTGCATCCCTGTGCCCAAAAGAACCCCGGCAGTCTTGACCTATGTAATCAGCTGTGTGCTTACAGGCTCTGTCCACACAGTCTACATATGCAACAGCTGCAGCCCTGGTGGTCAGTGAGCAGTTTCTGCCTCTTCAATGTGCTGACTCCTTTCATTATTGTCTGTAGGGCATCCCTCTTTAACATATAAGGTACGTTTCATTGTTTCTAAAATTGTACCCCTTGACTGGGCATCATTAGCCACACTGTTGTTATTTGCCACATTAACATGGTGCCTACCTCCTTCCTGCCTGTCCCGTGAAAGAGGCTGTGGGCCTCAAGGCTGGAGAACTATTATGTCACTTCAAATATGACTCACAGTACATCGCAAAGGACTCTGATGCCGCTAAGTCCTTATCACAAATACCTAAAAATGCAACAGGCATATACGTGTGGAATCGGGCACCATAGTACAGCACTCTGCTGTTTTTGGCTAGGTTTGTGGTATTGAAATGCCACATACATACATACATACATATGCACAGTGTCAAAATCGACATTTGGATCAAGGAGGATAAGAGCCGCTTTAAAATGCTGCCTCAGTATCATGGATTTGGTGAAAGCCCACAATCAGCATCATCGGGTAGATCATAAATTGCAGCAAAATCCAAAATCTGGCGGTTAATCTCTTTCTCAAAAATTTACCAAAGAAGAAGAAGCAACAAATTAAAGGGGTGATTACGATGGCGGAAGGACTGCCAATGCCAGCCGTGGGCTGGCGATCCCTCCGCCATCGGAAGACGATTTTGCCCAGCCACATTACGATGGCGGGGGAATCGGACCGTGTCCGTGGCGGGCGCAAAGACCGTCCACCACGGATCCGCCACAGGCAATCGTTCCGATTGCCTGGCGGACGGTCCGGATAGGGTAAAATGATGGCGGTGCTTAGCAGGCACCGTCCGCCAAATTACGATGCGGGCTGAAGCCAGCCTTTCCATGGCTGCAAAACCGCCATGGAAAGGCTGGTGGGGATTGGTTTCGGGGGCCCGTTGCGGGCCCCCCCCTTGTTTTGGGGGGAGGTTTGGGTGCAATAGGGGGGTACCCATGGTACCCCCCTACATTTCACAGCACTAAGTGGCAGGCACCATGTGGTGCCTGCCACGTAGTGCAGTGAAATGCACAACTTGCATTTTTGACATCGCGACGGGTGCTGCAGTCAGCAGCACCCGCCACAATGTTAAATTGCAAGATGTGACCGTCATGGTGGGGGTTGCATCCTAATTTGGTGTGCGGGACGGCCGTATGCATGGCGGGCGGTCCCACTACCCGACACGATGGCGGACAGACTGAAGTCCGTCCGCCATCGTAATCGGCCCCTAAGTCTGAAGTTGCTAAATACTGTTGACGATCTAAATAAAACAAGTAAGAGGGTCAAGACATAGGACTGGGACTGAATCACACACAAAAAAGGGGGGAGAGGAAAAAACTTCTACCCCAACCTCCCCTACAAATATCCACATACACAAAAGTAGGAGAATTTGAATTAACACTATTATTTTTGGTGGCATGTGCTAAATATTTAAAAACTGCCGACACCCACAATTTGTGGCATGCTTCATCATAGGGCTTGCTAAACAACACCCCTGTGCAGACCAATGCCTAGGGTGGAGCAAAAGGGAAGGGGGAGACAATACAAACATAGACTCAATGGGATCAAAAATAAAAAATATTTGTGCAGAACATAAAGTCTAAAACTGGCTCAGAAATATCCTCCGCTATGCTTTATTCCTGGATTTCCTGGTCAGGATTAAAATGGATAAAGGATGGTGGTGTCAGGGATTTTTAGTAGCCCCTCACCGCTCCTAGCTGCATATTTGTCAACATGTTTCAGCCGATTTGATATAGCCCTAGCACAGGTCCTTATGGCTTTAGTCAGGACCTAAGTTCCCCTATATTCCCCTTCTTACCTACCTTGCTTTTGTAGGTTGAGGGTAGGCCCACTTTAGTCCGGGGCTGCTTAAACACTCTGCGGTAGTACCACGTTTCACAGTATTTGAAGCTCGAACAGGCGCAAGGAGGGAAGTGCAGGGACGGCGGTCTCACCTTGATGAATGTGTGACTTCAGGGAGCCGCCATCGCTCCCATGCCTGTTCGAGCTTCAACTACTATCTAACTCCGTACTACCGCAGTGTGTTTAAGCAGCCTCATACTAAAGTGGTCTGCGCAGGGGTGTTGTTTAGCAAGCCCTATGATGAAGCATGCCACAAATTGTGGGTGTGGGCAGTTTTTAAATATTTAGCATATGCCACCAAACATAATAGTGGTAATTCAAATACTCCTACTTCTCTTTTGTGTATGTAGGACTTCGACTGTCATGAGACTATGTCCAATGCCAATAAATGAAACCTCCACAAGACAAGAATTCAAGTCAAAACAATAAGGGTTTATTCCAAATTAAGGTCATTGCAGAAAGCAAAACAATATTGGGCAATAAGCACTCCTAAGGAGTCAAAATGAAATAATGCAATAGGATAATATAAGGACAATTTCTAAAGTAAGTAGCAGCCAGGACCAAAGTATAGTTAAGCAAGAGGACCAACATAGATTCATAGGGGGAGATTTACTAAGCTTTTGCACCGTGTTTGCATCACAAAAGTGATGCAAAACTTTGCAAAATCTTTTTTTTCTAATTTACTTTCCAGCGCTAAACTTGTTTAGCACTGGAAAAAACGTAAAAGTAATGCGAAACAGCGCTATGCGCTCCTTCACATTACATTGCGCCATGGGGGCGTGCCAAGGGCGGTAAATGGGCATTCCCATGCAACCACCCAAGACTTCTCACGCTAAACCCAATTTACTAAACATAGTAGATTGGGTTTAGCGTGAGAAAACTGCGCCCTTTTAAACTAGGCATTTCTCCTTCCTTTTCCGACTTTGCATGCGTGCTGCACTGTGCAGCATGCATACAAAGTAGGAAACGCTTTCCTTCGTGTCTAGGCATAGAATTTTGTACAGGAAGGCTATCCTTTCTGTACAAAACCTATGCTGGACTCACACACACACACCCTAGCGCTATGGCGCTAAGGTGTGTGGGTGGCGCACGGCAGCTGTAATCAGCGCCGGCGCAAGGGAAAGAAAGGGGAGGAGAGAGCCATATCTTTGAAAATATGGCACTCTCCTGCTCCCTCCCTGTTGCGCAATTCAGCACAGCCTCGCGGGGGGCTGCGCTGCGTGAATTTTTCGTAAATCTCCCCCTTAGTTATTTCTAATGGGCTGACAGAGTTGGAATAGCAATGTTACAAGATTCAGACCAATGAACCTTCAAAGACATTAGCTACATTCAATAAGATAAACCTAGAAACACCTACTTTACTGTATATTAAGGAAATGAGGTGAGCATAGGAAATCAAATAAATTACATGACCTTTGTGCAACTAATAAAAACAATAGATAGTTAATGAATGGTCCCTAGCAAAGACTTGAGCAAAGGATCTTGAATTTTACAATGACGGGAGCATCCGGAGCATGGCTTCCTCATGAGGAAGGCACATTAATGCAATTATATTTTGCACAGTAAACTACACCATGAACAAATCTTCTATTTTGCTGATTTTCTGAAATAGAAACGTAAAAAGAGAAACACGCACTTTGAGAATGCTCATTCACATTAAATAATAATGCATATTTCTTTCTGCAAATGTGGATGAATGTCATTGCAAGCAGGTTGCGGCCTAGTCATGCCAACTTCAGCACATCTTAAATAAGCATTACTTTCCAATTATTAAAAAATACTCTCAAAGCGCATTCGGATCAGCATTTGGTTTTTTAATAAAAGTACTCCCATTGCCTCTTACCAGACACTTTGTACAGAAGCCACTAAGGTTTAAGTATTGCAATGTGAAGTAAGTGTAGGAGCGACTGTGTTTAGAGTTTAGGAGATGGAGTTCAATAAAGAAGCTTTCCTCATCTCTATAGTACACAGAGCAATGATTAGGTGGAGGCTTCAACCCAAGCACAAAAGTCAGATACAAGGTTTTTCAGTATTGGTCCTCACTAACTCAGGGGCTTCTGTAAATGTCATGCATAAAATGCATTTTTGAAACTGAATCACAGGCTGAAACTAGTTTCTACTTGCATATATACCTACAGGGTTTAACTCCACTCACTACCCCTCTCTGGGACATTCCTGCCAATAATTAGCTACTAACACAGCTGTAAGACAACAAGTAGCATCCATAGCAACAAGCATTTGCAATGCAATCGGTCTCGCCTTTGGGACCTTATATGTACTTAGCTATGCAGCACAATAGCCTGGGTGCTGAAACATCTACTGTTCTTTAACATGGAGGGAAAGTAAGCACCAAACTGCGTAACACCCAGGTATGGGAACACATGGCGAGAAATATTGCTTTTCAGTGGGAAATGGTATAGTCCAAAACTCTGTTTTTAATATAAAATCGGGACCTTCGGTGGCCATATCACTGAAAATACAAGATTTGAAAAATATATTATTGTCTACGGGTGCTCGTGTAAGACATGATGCAGGGTTAAGTTATTTATAGCCCAGTTCCTTCTAAATAGTCTGTCAGATGCTGTTATTTAGTCAGGGCTTCAAGCTCTGAAATTCATTTAATGTACAAAGATACCTGTGCACATGGATGCCTGAAGGGTTTTGGGGCTGTAAGAAGCCATATATTATGGCTCACTCATGTGCAATACACTTGGATAAAAATATTAGCATTGTTTAAACTTTATTGCGAAACTTCGTCCTTTTTAAAAAAAAAAAAAAAAAAAACTGTCCTTCCTAACATTCTGCATAGGTACCGGCCTGACACTTTAATACCACCTATTTCTATTTTTTCCCGTGTTCAATCTTCCATAGAGACAGAACTAGATGGTTTTCTACCTGCATATTAAGAAAAGAAAAACTGGGAGCCATTTCAAAAGATATTATCTACCTAGTGATCTTGCCTTTCTATTATGCTATTTGTTTTTTAATTGCAGATTATTGTTCAACACAGGTTTGAGTACTTGGCTAGATCACCAATTATGGGTGCATGCGTATATAAATATGAACATAAAGTATGAAAGTCAATGCAAGTTAGGGTTGCCAACGTTCCTTTGATGACACGGTTGAAGAACGTGAGCATGCACATAAAAACTCTGAATAATCGAATTAGCTTCAACTGCATTTGAATATGCCTGACCACGACTTGAACTTTCTAGAGCATGTGGCTGTAAACAGAGCTACGTAGCTACCATCTTCCTAAACTCGTGGTCTTTCCTTTGACCAAAGCATCTCACAACTGTGCAATCGCGAGATGCAAAATGAATTTGCATATTGGAGGTTGGTTAAAAAGACATAAGTAAACAAAGGAATGAAAGCTATCGCATTCTGTTACATAGCTAACAATGTTGATGCAACATTCTCGTTCTACAGTATGTGTAGTTTTGAAAGGCTGTCACGGGCACTATTAAATAAGTTTTGAAACAAAACAGGGGCAATTTGATTGCAGTTAACTTAAAGATAGGCCATTGAAAACACATGCGATTCACTGGTCCGGGAACAATCGTTAAAAACCTACAGTCAGACGGAAAAGTATAAGCGTGTAGTCTAAGTATTCATTTTAATGCGTTGATTAGATGGTGGACACAGGTTGCATCGCTGTATATGTATCAGGAAGTGCGCTTCTCAAAAAGACCAACACTTGTTTTGCATTAGAGAAAGGCGTCCTGTCTGTCACTCTGACAAAACGAGAAGCCATAAAAGTTGAACAAATGAGCTGTCATGGCATCCAGCTGGGTGGAGACCTGTGTGGCGGCATTTCCAAAAGCTGCCAAAATGCTTATTAACCTTGCATATGAAGGGTAATGTCACGGCTTCAAGAGATACACAGTGCAGTTATCACGGCATATCAGGAGCAGGTACCCGTGTGAGGTAACACAAGTGCCTTGTGACTGTTTAGGGATTGGGGTGGCAGGGTGGCAGACGGCTCTGGGCCGGCCTGGTAGCCTAAAGTATGCTCCTGTCCAACCCAGCATCCTGGTTTATTTCCATGTAAGAAACGGGCGCGCTCTCACACCTCCCGCCTCTATAACTACATTGAGTTCACATTCCCACAATCAAAGCCCCGCGATCGCCCGCCTGCTAAGCCTGTACTGAAAGCTACTGAGGCAGACGGCAGCACGCACTACGCTCAGGACCTCTTCTACCTCGCCGGGGACGTAAGGGAGGATCTCGCACTACACAGCTCTCGCTGAGCTCGCCTTGCACCAGTAAATTTAGTCGCCATCTTACAGTGACTGTCACTTTCCTGTTGATGCACAGTTAACCCTTTAGTACTCAATAAACTATAACACTTGAAAACAACATTATATCAAATACATTATCGTTTCCAAAAAAACAATAAATGTACAACAATGTAATGTAAAATAAGCTGTTGAGCTCTAACATCATAGTAAATCTCCGACCCCACATTCGGTACACATAAATTTAAAGCAACATTTTGATAGTATCATATATTATTTCTCATGCCGGTTCTCCTGCTTTCAGTGGTAATGTTTCCCCGTTCAATATGGCGGACAAGCAACAATTGGTTATCTAAGGCTAGGGGAATTTATTGCATGCAGTCTTTTGTTTGTCTAAGGAGAGGCACGGACTGCGGGGGGGCACGGGAAGAAAATAGTGCTCACAATCTAAATAAAATATACTGTGCAACACTTGAAGTAAAGGGGCCAGTAGCCATGGAAGGATACAAATGACGACATGGCCGTCATAACGAGGGACTAACAAGCCTAAAACCAATCGGAAGGCAGCATTTAGGAACCACAAAGACACAAGCCAATGAAAAAGATGGGCGGAGAGTGGGCGGAGCTTCCACGCCATACTGAATACTGCATGCCTCACAAAGCGAGCAGCGCCTGCGCGCTGCCGCTATAGGCTCGACCTAAAAATGGATCTGGTACGCTGCTCAGCTGTGCCTCAGATGAAGATCTGGCTCTAATCTTCTTCCCTGCAGCATTAGTGGTTGTAGCATTGATGACAAAAATCACAACTTTAATCACCTCTTTGAAGGACTTAGGTGCCTCAAGCCAAACCCATTTCAGCTGCACATTGATCAAATCTTTAAGGTTACAGTGCTGGAACATTGAAGAATGGCTTTCAACCTGAGACCTGTGGTGGAAGAAGAACTAAAAAAACATGGAAACACTTGCAAGTGGTTTGGAAGTGGGCATTCACATCTCATATATGCTGGGGATGGTGTACGTTTCTGGCTGTTTGCATTTTTTATATGATAGTTTATAGTTTATACTGTGTATGGTGTGTAATTGTCTCTATTTTTGAGTGTTGGTGTTCTTGATTTTGTGCCCTCCATTTTCAAATGTAATCCTGCCACTGGTTTCTTCTTTCAGATGTTTTTTTCTTGCATCGTGTTTCATGAATTTGATGACCATTTTCCTTTGCTTCCTAAGCAAGAGCGAATAGCTGAAACTTAACTAAACAAAAGGCGGTGAGGGCTTAGCACATGTGTGCACTAGTCACTGTTCTTGGACCTTTGTTTCAATTTTAATGGCAACGCTCAACTCCCCGTGGTCCACCACTCCCAGGCCACAGTCCTCAATGAAACAACACTAATTGGAAAAGAGCGTTTCTCCGTATGTCTATGTCATCAATCAATTATTGAAATTCTCAAAAAAGTCCAGTCCACAGGCCAATTTTCAATTCCAGAAAAGTATTCCACATTTATTAATGAACACACATAGTAAAATGTCATTGATTCAATATCATCAAATCTTTTTAGCCTACGCGTTTCCTCCTTACCCGGACGTCATCAGGGCTGAAAAAAAGAAAAAATACATACACCAATCAATTACATGTAATTCAATTCGTTACTATGTTATTCACTGTGTTAATGCATCATAAATGCTCCAAAATCAACTTCAACCCACAATAATACTACAGCCTTCAATGCCTGCCTATCTCCATTCTATTAACCATACTCCCAGGATGATATTGCAATTATGTACAATATTTATACTCCATAAACAACATAATTTATTGGTAATCCTCTTCATGTGCATGATCCATTTCTACAGACCTACATTTGATGTCTGTTAAAAAACCCCCAACCCCAAGTCCTTCTCTACCCTTCTTTACTACATCAAAATATCATTGATAACATACCTCGCTAATAAATCTTATGAATTGTTATTTAACTCCGTTGTTTTTGTTGTCCTTTTTAACCTCTTCTTATTTACCTGCCACTTAGGCCTTATAATGACATTTGTCTAGATAAAAAGCAAGGTTATTACCTATTGAGAAACTTCCACTGCCCCATTTTTTTCTCTCCTAGAAACCAGGGACATACCTATTCTATTACTTCAAATCATTTTCTTATTGTTCAATTCCGTCTCTGACCGCTCCTTTATGATTGGATATAAAATCTACAAAAACATCCTTATGTTATTTGATTGTAATGAGGCCTTTTTATAAAACTTCCTATTGCCCCTTATTAGTCATCAGAGACATACCTTATTTTATTCTTGTAGGGCCATTATTCATTCCATGATCCCCAATCAATCGTGTATCCTGCTATGCGCTAAACCAAAAAAAACATCCTTATGTTATTTGATTATAATTGAGGCCTTTTTATGCAACTTCCTATTGCCCCTTATTAGTCATCAAAAAAGTACCTTATTTTATTTCTGTTGGGCCATTATTCAATCCATAATCCCCAATCAAACATATATTCTGCTACGCGCTCCAGTAGATCACCTCTATTAGCGGTGGCATCAGTTATATCCTCTGTAAAAATTAAAAAAACACCTGAAATTACCGCTTTGAATTTTAAACCAACAATTCTCCTCAAGCTACTCCTATTTTTGAAAAAACGTACATTAATTCATATGTAACTTTATTCAATATTCACGGTCTTCAATATTCAATATTATGTTGTCCTCTCCTTATCATTCATAACTGATGATTTCTGTATAAAGATATATTTGCACCAATGTCATCCTTTAATAACCATAAGCTGACATTCCAATAGGAAGGCGTTTCTAATGCCTTATTATCATAATCAAGGAGATACCTCTATCACACCCTGAGCAAGTATACCCCACACAGTGATTCATTAGAAATACGCATTGGCTTGCCTTACTTAATGTAATCAATGACCCATTATACTGCCTTTGAATTTAACCACAAATCATTATTTCTTCCTTTCCCTACTCCATTATAGTATACCACCAATATATCTCTTTCCAGTTCTCAATAAAAAAAGCCCCATACACGTGTTTTGCTCACCGCCACGACCTCGATAAGCCGCTCCCGTGAACAGCCGGTCCGATAAATCCCGCTGTCTCAGAAGCTCCCGCTGACTCTTTCTTTTAAATAAAGTCTGCACCAATCAGCTTCATTCCACATTTGTCCTCTAAGCCAATCATATTGCTTGTTTCCAAGCCTCCGTATTAGCAATTTATTCAGCTAGTTTCCACTGTGGTCCGACGCGGTTTCTAACCAATCGACTCGCTTACTTCCGGCGCCCACCTCCTTACAACAACTTCCTCTTTCTACGTTATCTCGACCCGATATATTTCCTGTTTGTCATGTAGCAATCCTGTAATTTCATTGGTTAGCGTGCGTAACCTGTGGTATTCTCCCCGTATTCCAATGGTATAATTGAATACTCAAAGTATTGTTATTTGCTATCGCATTTAATACTTTATTGTTAAATTATATGCCTAAAAAAAGCTCATTTGAACCAAGAAGCACGCGCAGTATTAACCTCACTGAATTCAAACATAGGGGCCGATTCCGATGTCGGACGGACTCAGGTCCGTCCGACATCGGTCCGGAGCCGTAACCGACCGACTTGCTGTCGTCGGTTACGGCCCAGGCAGTACGATGCGACCGAACCCTGTTCGGTCGCACTCGTATCTCCCACAATGGGAGCATGCAGTCCGGACGGAATGCATGCTGGCATTGGAGAAAGCAGGGGTGCAGTTCAACCCTGCACCCTGTGGCCGGCACCCCAAGGTGCCTGCCACCGGGTGCAGGGTTCAACAGAGGGGCACCATAGGTGCCTCCAGGCCGCCATTCGGCGACCTTGCACCCATGGGGGTCCCACTGGGGGCCCCCAAAGACAGTGATCGACTGCCTTTCGTGCCGGAAAGACCGGCACGAAAAGGCAGTGAAAACTGCCATCGTACTCCCTCGGTCGCAAAGAGGCAGCCGGGGGAGTACAGAGGGATTTCCGGATGGCTGACGGGCTCTCCGAACCCGTCGTGAGCCATCCGGAAATCCGAGTCGGATTCTTTCCGACCGAGCCCATCGGAATGGCTCGGTCGGAAAGGAATCCGAGCGGCACGTTCCGATTCGGTCGGAAGGGCTCCGACCATCGTTCGGTACCCTTCCGGCCGAAATCGGAATCGGCCCCATAGTGTCCAAACCTCCGTATTAGCAATTAATTCAACTAGTCTCCACTGTGGTCCGACGCGGTTTTTAACCAATCGAATCACTTAATTCTGGCGCCCCCTCCATACAACAACTTCCTCCTTCTACGTTACCATTAACCCATATGGCAGGCTATGATCAAATGGTTAATGCAATCACATTCCTTTGAATAATGTGCACCTTAGTACTTTAGCCTACTCCTATCCTCCTTGCAATGCGTCCTTAAACTGTACTCTATGCGAACGCACAATAATTTCACCCTAAGATTATTGTCATTTTTTCTCGCACCATCCTCATCAATCTATTCTATAAACTGATGACTATATTTAAACTGACTCCGATTCTTACATAGTGGCCCCAGAAGTGATTAATTTAAAAAATAATGTAATTCATTATCACTATTCAGGCCCTGAGCCACCGACCTACATCTGCTGATCCATCTAGCTTCTTTCTGCCTTACTTGTAATCCCCAATCACCTCCCTTTACTCTCGGCACAATTCTTTGCAAACCATGAAACTTGATCCTTGTTCTATCTTCATGATTCTCCCTAATATGTTAATATATAGGGGATCTCACATCTTTATTGACTATTGCTCTCCTATGTTCTCGAATCCTGAGTTTCAAGGTACGCTTAGTGCTCCCTATATAAATCTTCAGACATTCGCACTGCATTACATACACTACTCCGCAGCTGTTACAATTAATAAATTAATTAATACGGTATTTTTTCATCGTGTTATAGCTAAATTCCTTAATACGATTAATACATAAGTCGCAAATATTACATGCACCACATGTGTAAAACCTTTCGGTGGAACTGGGAGCCAGTTTCCTCCTGTGAGCGTGGAGGTTCCAAATAATTTCTAGTGATTAAACTACCTATGGTAGGACATCTCCTGTAGGTAACTTTAGGCTTATCAGAAATTACATCTAATAGTCCTGGTACACCTTTTAACAAATTCCAATTTTTGTTCAAAATCTTGTATATCTGATTTTGATGCATACCGTATGTTGAAATGAAGGCTACTTGTTCCCTCGCTTGTGTTCTTTCCTTCGGCACCAAGGTTGTCTCTCTCTTCACCAATTGCACCCTTCTTTTTGCTTTCTCCAAACAATCTCGCGAATATCCTCTTCCTGATAGTTTATACTGTAATTCCTCCAATCCTGTTTCAAAATCTTTTTCCAAACTGCAATTTCGCCTAATGCGTATCATCTCCCCGTATGGGATACCTTTTATAACTGCAGGTGGGTGGGCACTGTCTGCTCTTAAAATAGAATTAGTAGCTGTTTTTTTACGGAATATCTTGCTTTGGACTCTATTATCAACTATAAACAATTCCACATCCAACAATTCAATCTTTTCTTTATAGTGGCACATAGTGAATGTGACATTAAAATCATTGCTGTTCAGAAATTCAAAATACTCAGTTAACTCCAAATCTGTCCCTCTCCATATAACCAAAACATCATCAATAAAACGGCCCCAAAACAAAATTGAGTCCATCCACTTTGCGGCCCTCCTGCTCCAGGCATGCTCTCTCTCAAACCAACCCGTACAGCGATGGGTTCCAGGTTTGCTCCCTCTTATGCCAACCTTTTCATGGGTTGGTTTGAGAGGGAGCATGCCTGGAGCAGGAGGCTCAACAGAAATAAAATAAGGTACTTTTTTGATGACTAATAAGGGGCAATAGGAAGTTGCATAAAAAGGCCTCAATTATAATCAAATAACATAAGGCTGTTTTTTTAGATTTAGCGCATAGCAGGATACACAATTGATTAGGTATCATGGAATGAATAATGGCCATACAAGAATAAAATAAGGTATGTCTCTGATGACTAATAAGGGGCAATAGGAAGTTTTATAAAAAAGGCCTCATTACAATCAAATAACATAAGGATGTTTTTGTGGATTTTATAGCCAATCATAAAGGAGCGATCAGAGAGGGAATTGAACAATAAGAAAATGATTTGAAGTAATAGAATAGGTATGTCCCTGGTTTCTATGAGAGAAAAAATGGGGCAGTGGAGGTTTCTCAATAGGTAATAACCTTGCTTTTTATTTAGAAAAATGTCATTATAAGGCCTAAGTGGCAGGTAAATAAGAAGAGGTTAAAAAGGACAACAAAAACAATGGAGTTAAATAACAATTCATAAGATTTATTATTGAGGTATGTTATCAATGATATTTTGATGTAGTAAAGAAGGGTAGAAAATGACTTGGGGTTAGGTTTTTTTAACAGACATCAAATGTGGGTCTGTAGAAATGGATCATGCACATGAAGAGGAGTACCAATAATTTATGTTGTTTATGGAGTATAAATATTGTACATAATTGCAATATCATCCTGGGAGTATGGTTAATAGAATGGAGATAGGCAGGCATTGAAGGCTGTAGTATTATTGTGAGTTGAAGTTGATTTTGGAGCATTTTTGATGCATTAACACAGTGAATAACATAGTAACGAATTGAATTACATTTAATTGATTGGTGTATGTATTTTTTCTTGTTTTCAGCCCTGATGACGTCCGGGTAAGGACGAAACGCGTAGGCTGAAAAGATTTGATCATATTAAATCAATGACATTTTACTATGTGTGTTCATTAATAAATTTGGAATACTTTTCTGGAATTGAAAATTGGCCTGTGGACTGGACTTTTTTGAGAATTTCAATAATCGAATAGCTGAAACACCTGCGACCATGGAGCATTCAGAGTACGGTGACACTGAGGTATCTCAGGAACTTCAGTAAATACGTTTTTTCAAGTAACCAAGAAGACATTCAGTTTCTGGGACCAAGCCAACCGTACATTCTTCAGCCACACCTACAGCCATCACAGAGGCTAAAGAATTATGTTTTGTAGACCTCTATGTGGCATGAGGTATTTGTTGAACCAGTTGGTCTCTAAGTCCTAAGTTGTGAAGGGTTGCAGGGTGGCACCATGCACCTATGTAACTATTCATTGGCTTCACGCATACCTCAAGGCCGGGCACAGCAAAGGGGATAAATAAAACGGAACATGACTAGTTTGAGTCAGTCCTGTATTAGGAGCACTGGAGTGGTGCAAATAATTGCCAGAGATTAAAAAAGGCTCAAAAGACAGAGACAATGGCCCAGCTCACCCGTGACATCTTAAGAGTCTTTTGGGCCTTAGGGAAGAAATAATTTTGGACCTCCTGTTTGGAGCAAACTTAAATTAAGTACCCATTTGCAGCTATATCAAGCCCTTATGGTGCCAAACAATGTTGAATTATGTGTTATGCTTACAAAAAACAGAGACATGGGAGAGCAGTTGAAAGCTCACGTTTCCTGATATCTGCTAGCCAGATAGTACCAAACGAATTCTTGAACAACCATTGCCAAAACCATTTCTTTTAGCTCATGGATCTAGATTTGTTTTTGACTGAAAACAATATTTTAAGTGGAATCAGTCAGTTTGTTTCTCTCATTATATAAAAGACACAGGAAGGGTGACTTGGTGGTGGTTTAATGCAGTAATCCATAAACGTGAAATAAGTGAAACATGTTTGTAATTACCAACAATTTCCCTATCACCAATGCCATTCTTATTCTAACAGTGAAAAACAAAATCTTGCTCTGCAGGTTTTCACCATTCCTATGGATGAAATCGAATCTTGTTAATTTTGTGCCTTAGCCTTGTCCCTCTTCTTTGGTTAGGAAGTTAATTCCAACTCAGCTGAGTAAGACGAATGGGAGGGTGCAGGTGAAAGGAAAAGGGAGGTAGAGATAGAGATGATGTACAGAGATGAGGTAGGAAGAGAAATAAGTTAAAGAGAGAAATGTGTGGTAATCAAAAGGAAAAGTATAAGGAGGGAAAAAGAGGAAGAGGTAGGTAAAGAGAGGCTTAATGAGAGGTAAGATTTTATAGATAGGGAATGTAGAGAGAGGGGAAGATGTGCGGTACACTGAGGGGTGAGGTAGGTAGGGTAGAAAGAGGTGAGTTAGAAATAGGTAAAGAGAGAGGCAAAGGTAGAAAGGTTAAGAGATTTGAATTAGTGAGAGTAACATAGTGAGTTGTAAGATAGAGAGATCTGTAAGGTAGAGAGAGGCAAAATTAGAAAGACAGCAAGGTTAAAGAGAGTAGTGAGGCAGTGAAAAAAAAGTAGAGAGAAGGGGCTAAACATTAGAAAAAGAAATAAGGTGCATTGTGAATAGTGGTGAAGTAGAGAGACGTAGGTGAAGTAGGGAAAGAGAGCTGAGGTGGATTCTGGTTTTTTGCAAGAAAGTGTTCAATAGAGAGAGTTGCAAGAGACAGAGGTAAGAAAAAGAGTAATATAAAGGTAGAGAGGTAGAGATAGCTGACATATAGGGGTGACTTGAAATGGAGATGGAGGTGCAGGGAGAACAGTAAAAGAGCTAGAAAGAAAAAGGAAGGACAGGTGATATAGCAACTGAATTAGACAGAGGAGTGATAAAGGGAGGTGAGATGGTTAAAGGTATATAGTTCTGCATAGGCAGAAACAGGTAAAAAGAGAGGGGTGGTGTAAAAGGGGTGAGGGTAAGTAAGGGGAAAGGAATGGCACATAAAAATTATTTTTTAAGTTATTCGCTACCAACTGTCTGAGAGCATGCGAGTAAAAGTAGGACAGACCAAGCATGAGCGCCAAGTTTCTTTTAAGCATGCCCAGCAATCAATTTCAAAACAAGCATCAGCAAAGCTGGGAGGTCTAGTGTTGGTTGCAGATGTATTGGCTTTGCAATGCTTTTTTGCTTTGTAATTATTTTTGTAAAACATTATTACAAAAACATTTACATATGTGTACAAAGATTCATGGATGCACATATGCATGAATAGGTGGATAGCTTTCTAATACTTCTGTAAGAAAGTTACGCAAAATGTCTTCTTTTATGGCCATCTGTGCATGCCCATGTATGGGCAGCCATCTTGAAAGCATTTTTGTGATAAAGTTTTAGAAAAATACTTCCAGTGTGGCCCCTGTATATGTGAGCGTGAATTCATCTGCTCTCATGGACAGCTATCTTGGAATTATTTTTGTAATAAAGTTTTACAAAAATACTTCTAAGATGGCAATCTATTTATGTGCATGCACACACAGTTGGCCATCATAGATGTATTTTTGTAAGAAAGTTTTACAAAAATAATTCCAAGATGGCTGCCTGTGCATACGGGGGCAGCCACTAGTGATTGCTGAAAAAGACATTCACAAAGATGGTGGCTGCCAACAGTGCGTGCGTGTGCTTCATGTGGTGAATTGCAACCAGCAGCAAGGGCACAGTAGCAGTGCCTGGGAAGTTGCCATGCCTTAGTTCAAAGAATGTTAAAAAAGTTAAAAGGGAAATCATTTATTTATTCAAATAAAAAGCACATATTATAATGAGGAGGTAGTCTCTGGCTCTAAAAGTGTGTACTTTTTCTGTGGATATGCACGAGCTGAAAGTAGTACTATCCCAATCACTTTACCAGGGGCTCTTGAAAGGTGGGAGGCCCTGGGCACTTACCTGCTTTGCATATGCCGTTAAGCAGCTCTGCAGCCCATGCCACCTCAGGTTCTAACATCCAAATGGAGATTGTGGAAGAGGCTCTCAAGGGAAAATAGTTTGTAAATATTGCTCAAACGTGCCCAGTCTACCAAATGTGAGTATTTTCTTGTTAATATGATGAAGGGTGAATTATTTCAATAAGATGAGGATTAACAATCAATTAATACTTGTGAACAATAGAGACTGATTGCTATTAGGAACTGATGTGGACATTCATTCCCTATTACTATCCTACAAATCAGATCATATTGAATCAGCTCCCTTTACATTCAATATACAAACTATTCCCTCAAATCCGTTTTGGGAACCCAGTGTCCACCTCAGATCTATGAGCAAGGAAAACGTACTATCTGTCCAAACATCACACCTCGAAAACGTTGTGACCAAATCTCACATCAAATCGATGCTTATTAATTGCAGATCAGCTGTAAGACATGCAGCTGATATTGCAGACATCATACTCTCAAATGAACTAGA
Organism: Calotriton arnoldi; assembly: GCA_963921515.1. Classification (NCBI taxonomy): domain Eukaryota; kingdom Metazoa; phylum Chordata; class Amphibia; order Caudata; family Salamandridae; genus Calotriton; species Calotriton arnoldi. The sequence goes on from CAWUFW010007531.1 coordinate 940,617, forward strand.
CCTTCTGATCCTAACTGAAACTTGGCTCAATGAGACTTCAACACCAATCCTGGACATTCTAGTTCCCCCAGACTATGACATAATTAGAATAGACAGACTGGTTAAAATTGGAGGTGGCATTGCCTGCATCCATCAATCTAGTCTCTGCTTGAGACAAATACACTCAGCACCGATGTCCTCCCACAAACACCTGGAACTCGAAATCTTGAACAATGACGAAATAATATGTACACTCCACACTATCTACCACCCCCCTGGAGATAATCCTCTGTCCATTGAACAAATGATGGAGATCATATCAGTGAACGCTGACCAATTTCACGACCATATCTTCCTTGGGGACTTCAACTTACATTGGAACAACGAAAATGATCCATTAGTATGCACCTTCAAGACCTTCCTATCTGACCTTAATCTCACCCTATTTTGCAGCAAGCTTACACATAACAAAGGTTTCACCCTAGATCTTATCATAGCCAAAGATAACATCACACAACTTGATGAGATAGCACCTTGCGACTGGTCATATCACCTCCTAATCTCATTTTGCATCATGGAAAAAGTACTGATCGGACAAGGACAACCTCGTAAAAACAAACAATGGTTTAGAGATCTGAGAAACATCAATGTAAATGATCTTACCTATATGAGCAATAATCTTCTTCCGTCCCCCCTCCCCCAACATGACAAATCTGGACGAACTCACTGATAACTACATTCACTCCAGGATGAAAATGTTCAATGCACTTGCTCCTCTGCATCTCACAAGAATCCCTAGCAATCATTCAAAACCTTGGTTCAACAGCTCCCTTAATGAGGAACAATGTAAACTTAGGCTTGCTGAAAGATCTTGGAGAACTTCTCCCTCCCTAGCTAACCTCGAACAGCTAAGGAAGACAAGAAATGCCTATAACAAACATACACGCAGCGCTAAATTTGATCACTTTAGATCACAGCTTGACAAGGCCAAAAACAGACCTAAAAAACTTTTTGAAGTCATCAATCAACAATCGAATCAACCCTCTAATCAACTATTGACACTTAAAGACTCAATCCCAAGCAGTATGGATTTCTCAGCCCACTTCATTGAAAAAACAAGAAAGATCGAATTAGATCTACAACTCTCCTTACCAGACTTACAGAATCAAGCTCACTACACCCCCGCTTCAGTTTCACCTTGGATGAGCTCACCTCTGGTTGTTTCAGCCACCTATACTCCAAAAAATTATGCTTCTTGGAATACCTTCAGACTACCAGACGATGCTGAGCTGCTTAACATCTAAACTACATTAAAACCATCAAATCACTTCAACGATCCTATGCCGCCCAAATTCTTTAAAGAGCTTATCTTATCCATTTTCCTTCTCTGGTCGAAGATTGTACATGAATCCCTCATGTAAGGCCTCATTCCAGATTGCCTCAAGATTGGACAAGTCATCCCCATACCAAAGAAACCTAAGGCAGACTTATCCGATCCTTACAACTTCCGACCTATTTTTTTTTTTTTTTTTGTTCAAACAATTTTATTAATTTAAGAGAGAGAGTATAAATAATTAAGGTACTACAGCATGTAATACATAAAAACCATCTTGAACAATAAATAATTAATAAAAAGAATAAATATGAGCAATATTATAAATAATGGATAAACCTTAATAAGAATAGATATATAAGAACCTACTCATGTCAATTCATTTGTATTACATTTGGGTAAAAATAATTGATCCCACAAAAGATAAATAAAAAGACCTGCAAGAGGAAAGAAAAGAAAAGAATAGTAAGATAGAGAACAAGAAAGAAAAAGAGAAAAAGAAGGAAAGAGAAAGAGAGAAAGGGACTCCACCTTACTAAATAAAAGGGAAAATCAATCAGCGGTGAAAAAAGGATACTGAGCCACCAGACCCTGAGAAGCTAAATGGATATATTTGTCAAGCGATCTCCATACACCAGAAGAGATAGAAGGGGTATATTGTCTCTCCTCCACCGAGGTGTGAGCACCGCGGAGAAACGATACCCATGCCCACCAGGTGTGATACGATAAGGAATTAAATGATTTCCATTCTGATAAAATAATCTTCCCAGCTATGGATAACAATAGATCCAGGAGTTGTAAATCTAACTCATCTAAAGGAAGTGGAGGTGAAGCTGCCCAAGGACCCAACAAAACTAAAGGAAAGGAAAGCTTAAACTGGATATTAAAAATTAGTAATAAATGCTTATGAATTAACTTCCAAAACACTTGGAGAAGGGAGCATTCAAAAACATATGTTGAGGGGTACCAGCAGCACTTTTACAATTCCAGCAAAGATCATCATCTTTCAGTTTAAGTGTATACAGACGAGCTGGGGTCCAATGCAGAAGATTGATGGTGAAAAACTTTGATTGAATCAGAGAAGGAGCAACTTTATTACGTAGGGAAAATTTCCCAATGGTTTTCCAAGTGTCCGGTGTAATATGTTTGAATACATCAGCATCAAAGTGGTGTATCCATTTGAGCTGTGTAACCGTAGAAAGCGATGACGGAGTAGTGAACAAAAACTTATATATCCTAGAAGCAATATGTCCTGCCTTATCCCAAAGCTGTAGGAGCGAAACAGTATGTGAATCTGGATGAAAAATACTCTTGGACAAAGCTACCTTAATTTTAAGGAATGAATAGAAATCAATATTATTGAGCTTATATACTGAGGCTAACGAAGAGAAAGGTAAAGGTTCATTGTTAACATTATAAAGATGCTTGATCAATGTAACGCCTTTGTTGGCCCAATTTAACCTCGTCGCCGCATCCACCTGAATCTTAATCCTGGGATTATGCCACAAAGAAGACCAACTACAGTTTTGAATGTGTAAGGAAACTTTCTTATCAATCTTTTTCAATGCCAAAATGGTATCTGATATAATACGTCCAGAGAAGGGGAAAGTCAATGTAGATGCAGTCATCAAAGCAGAGGTAGGTAAGGGAGAACACAAATGTTGTTCAATATATAACCATGGCGGAATATACCTAGTATCAGAAGGAAACCATAAAGCCCCCTGAGTGGCTAAGAACGCCGACTGGTATAAGCTCCAATCTGGGAAATTGCAACCCCCATATCATAAGATTTTCTCAATTGATTGTACGCGATCCTGGCACGTTTGTCGCTCCAGAGAAATTTAGAGGTGATCACATCCATTTCATGAAAAAAAGAAGAGGAGAGATTGATAGGGAGCATAGATGACACAAAATTGACAATGGGAGTTATCATCATTTTCAATGTCTGGAGACGTCCCCACCATGAGATAAACTTAGGCGACCAAGCCTCCAATAACTTTTTCACTTTATCTATTACCTGAGATTCATTGTAAGAGACAGTATCCGACAAAGTCGCACAAAACCAAATCCCTAAGTATTTAAGCCGTTCAGACTGCCATTTGTATCCCGCATCTCCCATGTGAGAAGAAAAACATAACCGATTAAGAGGAAACATTTCTATTTTGTCTTTGTTTAAAGTATATCCTGAAACAAGAGAGAATTCCTTGATAATGCTAGAAATAGCAGGAATTGCTCTTTCTATATCTTCTGAGAAGATAAGAACATCGTCCGCATACGCAGCCATTTTGATGCGCTGTGAACCAAATTGAAAACCCCGAATGTCCTGATTAAGGTTAAGTAATCTAAGTAACGGGTCAATAGACAATAAAAAGAGAAGTGGTGATAATGGGCAACCCTGCCTGGTACCCTGGCCAAGATCAAAGAAGGATGAAGTAGCTCCATTAATTCTAATATTAGCCTTGGGTTGAGTATATAATGACATGACCATTCCAATGAACACATCACCTAAGTTATGAGATTGAAGTACTGCTTGAATAAAAGGCCAGGAGACCTTATCGAATGCTTTCTCAGCGTCAAGTGCAATAGCTGCCGGCGGCGAGCTAGATCCCTTTGCTTTCTCTAAGATGTGACAGAAAGTGCGGATATTATCCCTAGCCAGTCTTCCCTTAACAAAACCCGTCTGGGAAGGATGAATGAGTGTAGGAATATGGCGCTCTAAACGTTTTGCCAAAATTTTTGCAAACATTTTTGCTTCCATGTTGAGCAAAGAAATTGGACGGAAGTTCTTGGGGTCCGACAAATCCTTCCCTTCTTTAGGGATAACCACTATAGTAGCCTCCGTTGCCGAGCCCGATACCTTCCCTGAGGAAACAAAAGTGTCAAAAACCTGTTGAAGATGCGGTACTAAAGATGAACTGAATTTCTTAAAAAACTCAATAGAAAAACCATCCGGTCCTGGCGCTTTCCCTGATCTAGTTGCCTTAATAGCGTGAATGACTTCCTCAGACTCGATTGGTTTACTTAGAGATTCTATATCCGTGTCAGCAATGGTGGAAGTAGGAATAGAGGCCAAGAATTGTTGGCACTGCGCCAAAGAAGATTGGTGTTTAGGGGTATATAAATTGGAATAAAAATCACGAAATATCTCCAAAATATCCTTAGTCAGGAATTTCCGAGTACCCGCAGAATCTGTGATACAAGTGATCTGAGTAGATCGAACGTTAGTGTCCTGATACTTTAAAGTTGCCGCTAGAACTTTACCCGCTCGATTTTTTAGTAGCAAACGTTTTGATTTTTGTAATTGTACCCCAATATGTGCCCTCTTGGTCAAGATAGAGTTATACTTATATTTAAGATTTTTAATTTCCTGCAGTAGAGTTTTCTCTTTAGAACCTCTATATAATGATTCTTTATGCTTAATATTGTCTGTAAGTGAAAGGAGCTCTATTCCTTCGTGCCATTATTTGAATGATGTTGCCCCTAAGGGTACATTTGAAAGCGTCCCATAGAACTACAGGGGATGTCACGGATGATTCATTCTCTCGGAAAAAGGTATGTATAGCTGCATCAAGAACTTCAACTTCTTTGTCATCATGTAAGATTTCTGTATTAAGACGCCAAGTACGTGATCCGCAACAATCCGTCACATTAAGAAGAGTGAAAGAAACTGCTGCATGATCAGAGACAACTATAGGGTGAATTGTCACATTTGTAGTATGTTTCAGCATACTAGCATGGGTTAAGAGGTAGTCAATGCGAGAGAAGCTAGAATGGGGAGAAGAGAAGAAGGTAAAGTCACTACCAGTGGGATTCTGCATTCTCCACACATCAGTAAGCCGTTGGGAAGAACACATGGTAAGCATTTGTTTATGCGCCCTGGGTGGCCGAAATTTGAATGCAGAATGTCTGTCCAAGAGAGGATCCATTGGCAAATTAAAATCCCCTCCAACAATCAGTTTATCACTTATAGATAATTCCGAAAGCTTCTTGGTTATTGTTCGCCAAAAAGATGGATCATAACTATTGGGAGCATAGATATTCATAATATAAAGATCAGATGACCCATTAGATAAACGGTTAAGCAGCCACCTACCCTCAAGATCGTGTTCCGCCGAAACAATGGACAAACCCGAATTTTTAGAAATTAAAGTAACCACCCCATTTCTCTTCCCAGAAGCCTCTGAACACGACACATCCGAAACCCATTGTTTACGCAACAATAAGGCCTCCTTATAAGCTATTTTAGTTTCTTGCAGTAACACAATATCGGTAGAGAGACTTTTGCAGTAATCCAGAATTTTTGATCTCTTTACTGGGTGATTCAAGCCACGCACATTAAGTGTCAGTACATTTAAGCCCGCCATAAATAAGAGAAATTAGTAAAGATAAAAGAAGTCCGTGAATGAGAAACAACAAAGAATGTATGCTGCATAAAAGAAACAACAAGGGAAGGAAACTCATAGAAATAAATGTAAGAAGGTAAGGCTGGAATCCTGAAGAAGAAAGGAATGGAGAGAGAAAAAGAGAAATGTAAAAAAGAAAAAGAAAGAAGAAATAAGAAAAGAGCCACAAACTGCACAAATAAGAAGAAAAACCCCACATGGGGAACTCTATAAGAGACCAGAACCATGTACGGGGGGAACATGAAAAGGGCAGCCAAAGAGGCCATTGTTTACCACCAGCCAAAGAAGAGATAAAATAGAAAAGAAAATGGAAGCATTAGAGAAAGGAGAGCAACACAAACATAGAGGAACAGTATATATCAGAATCAGTTTCATTAAAAGCTTCACAGCTATCAGGTACTATATTCTCTATAATAACAAATTCATAAAGGATATGAATGAAAAGAAGAAATGTACCAATATTACAGATAGGAAAGGGAAGACAACTAGAAAAATTGATAAATATATAATCGACCTTGCCAATTGATAAAAAACTGAATCTAGAACCGCATTTTACATACCATTAAACGCTATCAAATAAATACCTAGTAAAATTTTTAAATAAATGCATTCCTAACGCCTGTGAAGAAAAGGAATATTCAGGAGTCCCCAACAGCAAAAATAATCAGATCACCTAAAAATCAAATATCCTTTAGATCCGACCCTCCCCAGAAGAAAACTGGAATATTCAATCTATTTATCAACGCCATTCATGAAATATATAATATAGAGTACAAGCATAAATTATAGAAATAAAAATGCAGCCTCTAACTAACCTTCAGCAATACCTATGAAAAAATTAAGCTATGAAACAAGAAAGTGAAATACCTAAGAGAAATCTAAAAAGCAATCAATATGCAATGAATTAATAAAGCACAAATTCTTATAGCCGCTCCAGCTAGTACCTGTGAAGAAAAAGAGTTAGTGGAATACATAGCTAATAATAAATGAGCCTTTTAAGCAGACCATAAATCTTACCAGCAATTTGCATTTATACCAGGTAATAGAAATGATATCCAGAGACACCAATTAAATAGTAAAAATAAAAAGTACCACAGGGAGGAAGAAAAACAAACCAGAAGGATAATGAAAAAGCCAAGAAGTGACTATAACATGTATACTCAAATAAGATGGAAGAACAGACCAAAGGAAAGAAGGGGGTCTCATCTCCCTCAAAAGAGAAAAAAGAGATCCAGATCAGAGCACAAAGAAAGAGAGACCATTACATAAACTGTTTTACAAAGAAAAGGCGGGAAAAAAGAAAAGTGTAAGAGACGTCACCATAAACTGTAAGTGAAGAGATGAACCTGCAAAGGAAAGGTTAATACGAAGAAAAATATGGAAATAACATGAAAGGCCCATATACACGAGTGAAATAAGGGGCCCTCTAACTTCCCACAGGAAAAAAGGAACCTCAAAACCTGTAAAGGGAAAGATAGGCACAGAAAAATTCCAATTTCCAGACATGAAAAAAAAAAAAAAAAAGAAGATATCTCTTTCAAGAACCAGAGGAGACCGAGGGAGAGTCAGAATCCATTCGTGATTCAGATTGATTGTCCAGAAATGTTGTTAACTCGGATGGTTCATAAAAAATCTGAGAGCGACCTTTAAAAGTTATTCTAAATCGTGAGGGACCAGCGAAAGAAAAAGGAATGTTCATTTCCGAAAGCCTCCGTCGAAGATTCAAGAAACATTTCCGCCTGATGACAGTATCTCTAGCAAAATCTTGAGATATAGCAATCTTGTGGCCCTCCCAGGTAATCGATCTGATCTTCCTCATCTGAGACAGAATAAGCTCTGAGTGTTGATGTCTTAGAGGCTTGAAAACTCTAGGTCTAGGATGTGACGAGGACATAGGTCGAAACGAGGGAACTCTATGAGCACGCTCTATTTCAAAGTCTTTCTGAAAGGAGATATGGAGAACCGCAGGGATCCAATCCAATAAAAAATCAAGCATTGAAGGAGCAGCTTTCTCCGCTTCCTCTGGTAGACCAAAAATACGTAAGTTACTCCTACGGTTCCTATCCTCCTGATCTGTAAGGTCCCTCCGCAAAGAAGCCATAGAGCATTCCAGACTCTGCACATGCCGAGCCTGTTGATGTGATGTGTCCTCAACTGAACTTATACGAGATTCTGCATTTGAAACACGCAATTACAAACTTTTGAAGTCACTTCTGATCGCCGCAACTTCAACTTGAAGTAGGTCCGTGTTTGTTTTAGTACTCTGCGCAATATCATGAACCGTGTTTAAACGTAGAAGGATTGTGTCTAGAGTAGTAGTAGAATCCTTAGGCGTTAACTCTGATGTGGGAGATGTTTGCTTGGATCTCTTGAGAGGACCTTTTGCATCCTTATCCTTTGCAGAGAGACCCATATTGTCTACCATTGGAGTAAAAATATGCAGGTGATAAGAAGCCACCCCCACCGACAACTCACTGCACCAGACCACCAAATCACTGTCTGGAAAGGCCACAGAGGAAGCCCCTCAGGGGACAGTCAGCAGTAATCAGACACTCAGCTGAGCCCCAGGAAGTGTCACCATCCGGAAGACTAGTAACCTCCACCACGTTCTATATCAGTTGCTCACATAAGGGCGCTCCTCTGAGAAACTGATGTCCAACCAGAGGTGGTATTAGAAAAGTAATTGCAGATAATCACAGACTGTTGTCACTATAGCAGAAGATAGGAGTGAACCAGTCAATTAGAAAGCAGATGCAGAGCCGTTACCTATCATAAACTGGTAACAGGGTGTTCTTCACGTTGGAAAGTAGGAACTAACATATACGTTTGAGCGCAAAAGGACCTTTGATGTCTCCTCTTATAAGCATCCCACATTCATCTGATGAAGGATGAAACCATCCAGTCACCACCCTCAATCAAAGTGCCTTCACACTGGACATACTGCATCTCAGGAAAAAGTGCCACATATAAAAAGAGCAGCGTTCCATAAGTTACTAGTCAATATGGTGCAGGCACTCACAGCTGACCATCACTTGAACTTCACCTCAGGGTAGGCAGCGTTGCACACCTTCAGTCAGTAGAGGGTTAAAAACAGACTGTCTCAGTGCTCCTCTAAAACCCCCAACTGAATCTGCATCATAAAGCGCCATACGTATAAAGAAACAGCGTTTTATACACTGTTATGCGAAATGCCCTTTCCGCCCTCACTGCCGTACCTCTGAACAGGAAGCCTTCAGTATTAACGGACCCGTATTCCTCACGCCGCCGCCATCTTAAGCGCCGCATCTGAGGAGAAACGAGCACATCCAAAAAAAAGGGTGTTAGAGGTGCTCCAAATGCGCCGCAACTCCTCCTCCGTATCCGCGCTGCATTCCGCTTCCAATATTCAAATCGGGAACCGGCCTTCAAGGACTCCGAGCTTAGGAATCCGAACTGCCTCACGGAGGCTCACCGGAGCTCACAAATATGCGGCCATCTTATCTGCGCGCAAACCACGCCCCCCGTTCCGACCTATTTCTAATATCATGACTCTATCCAAACTACTTGAGAAATACATACATACACAACTCTTTAATCACATTAAATATTTTCAACTCCTTGACCAATACCATTCTGGCTTCAGATCTGGACACAGTACTGAAGCCACTTTAACACACATTGTGGACGATGCCCTAAGACTACTTGACCAGAACGAACCTTGCCTACTTACACTGCTGGATCTCTCCTCAGCGTTTGACACAGTCAAACACGACAAATTAATTGGCCTCCTGGAAACAAGGATGGGGTTATTAGGTCCAGTCTTAAATTGGTTTGTCTCATTCCTTCAAAGTAGAACTCACAGAATCAAAGTCAACCACGACCTTTCCAACACTAAACTGGTCTCAATTGGAGTTCCACAAGGATCCGCACTCTCACCATCTCTTTGTCAACCTGTATCTGGAAACTCTCATCGAAATTCTGAAACTGACTAACATATAATATCATATGTACGCAGATGATACTCAACTCTATATGAAAATTTCTTCACTGGACGACATCACTACTCTCAACTATGCTCTTTTAAAAAACCCAGCAATGGTTATCTCACAACCACCATTTGCTAAATACACTCAAAACTGAATTCCTCTTGCTTGCCCCCCACAATCATACTGCACCCATTCAGGACTGGCTCAAACAGCTAACAGCCCTCAAATGCACCCCACATGTTGTTAGCGCCAGTAGATCACTTGGCCTAATCCTGGACAAATGCCTGAATATGCAGGATCACATCAGTGCTACAACAAGAGGAGCCGATCACCAACTCTTCACATTATGGAAAATCAAACAGTTCCTACCACCCACTGACCTACAACAAGCTGTCCAATCCCTTGTTTTCTCCTGTTTAGACTATGGAATTGCGACCCTGGCTGGGCTGCCCAAAGCTAAATTGGACCCTTTAAGGGCCACTCTAAAATCTGCTGCCAGACTTATTACAGGCTCAAGAAAGCGTGACCACATCACACCTGATCTAATCCAACTAAACTGGCTTTCCCTGGATGCAAGGATCAGGTATAAGATAGCCTGCTTGACACACAAAGCACTGCATCAGAACACATCAACTTACCTGGCAAATAAACTTGAACTATCGGGTGGGAATCGCGCCCTAAGAAGTTCAAACACTCTACTGCTGAAACCACCAAAGTTCAAAAAGAAGAGAACCAACAACCGCGTGTTCTCCGGTCTTGCTCTAAGAATATGGAACGCTCTCCCGCCAGAAATCAGAACAATCTCCTCGACCTCTACATTTAAAAAAGAAGTCAAAGGCCTGCTCATAAATAGCTACATGCGACAATAGTGCTGTAGCCTCACAAACTATTTGAATTGACCTTACAGTCCTACCCTCCCTTATCTGCGATGCAATCTGCATCATGTTAACTGTGTATATGTCTATTTTTTGTCTTCAATGTGCTTCTGCTATATATGCGTAGTTATCTATTATGTTTTCCTGCTCTAGCTTAACCAGCAGGCGGTATTGTACAGCGCTCTGATACCCTGCTGGGTCATGTTCGCGCTTTATAAAACTTTTCAAATAAAAAATAAATAAATAGGGCAGTTCAAAGAGTTGTTGCTTTTTTTTAAATCCAGCTTTACGAAGCAAATATGTTTGCATTCAACAGTTAATATATTAAAAGTATGATATGCAGTATCTATTGGCATCGTGATGGTCTGTGAGAGAAAATACAAGAAGGATCATTATATGTTTCTTTAAAAAGCGTGCAACCTATTGTTGCTTGATAGATTTCAAAATATCTCTGCATGACTAGTTTTCAGTTGATATTGTCATATCTGGGCCACAATGTGCCAATCACCACCACAGTAATTCCTATTTCAGTTTCCGCAAGATAGAGCAGCCTCAATCCACTGGGAAGTCTGTCTGAAGTTCCGTATATTGAGGTTTAGGAGTGCAGTAGGAGCTACGACTAGAAGAAACACTAATGACCAAGGAACGTGAGTGTAAATATAATTGTGAGGCAGAGCGCTTGCCTTAATAATTGTATAACACACGGGAAACTGCAATCCATGTATAAAAGCCCAGCTCTAATTTTCTTATTGCAGTCAACTTGTGACGTCTCTAGTCGCATGAAATAAAGGAATGATGTAGCTGTTCGACTGTAAAAAGTTAGGACAGTTGAATTCTGGCATCACAAATCTGCTGCCAGACCCAGTAGCCGGGGTGAAAGCCAGGACGCTAAGCTTCATTATAGCCGCAGTGTAAACAAGGAAAATAGGAACTGCCTTTTTCCTTCTTCTAAAATGAAAAGCGTTCAGCAGAAAGGAGCTATTTGTGGCAACACGTTTATTTATTTGCACCATATCGGCTATTACAGGAAAGATAGAATTTCTGCTTTTTTCAACAAAGCATTTTAATTGATCTAACTAACATGAAAATGATCCTCATATCGTTTGGCAAAAATTATTGACTGCTCTTTGCTGTGTTTAATGTTGCAGTACAGATTGTGCTTTTATTCTTTGTGTCTGCAACGGGACTCCGGTACAGTTACACTTAACTCCAACCCTAAACTGAACTATTGTTCCTTGAAAACCTTCCCACATTCTAATCCAGAACCCCGCACCCATCACATCTACCCCCTCCCCCGTTTGAAGAAAAAGAGAAGAAAAAGTGAAAGACAATAACAAAGAAAAAAATTGCAATAATTTAACAATGTTCAATCAGACGTTCAGGCTTTTTCAGAATCCTTTCAGATTTTCTGAGCATCAGCTCATTTCCTTGTCCATTTCCTTGTGTTTTTTCCTGTTCAAGGTTTTGTTTAATTTTCCTAAAAAACGTTTTATTCCTGGTTATTGATCTGCTATCATTTTCCGCTGTTACTGTTGTTCCTTTAACACTTGTTACCTCTAGAGGTACCGGATGAAATCTACTTTGTGACTTTTTTACTTGCTGTTGTTGAACCAGCACCAAATCACCTATTTGGTACTCTTTGTCTTGACATCTTCTTCTATTCTCTGCATAATATTTCATAGTGTCTTTTGCTTCTCTATCCTTCTTCATCACTTCCTTGTGATCTCTTGGCGGTTTTGCTCGCAGATGTGGTAGACGAGTTTGTCTTGACTGACCAAACATTAAATCAAAAGGGTACTTTCCAGTTGGCACGTGTGGGGTATTCCGATAATCTTGCAAAACTTGACACAGTGCTTGATTTATTGATATTTGTGACAATTTTGCTCTCTGCACAGCTTTTTTAATGGTAGACATCAACCTTTACACCATTCCGTTAGCTTGAGGCCACATTGGAGTTATCTTTCTATGCATTATGCCTAAATACTCAACGAATTTTTGAAAGTCATTCCCATTGAATGGTGGTCCATTATCAGTTTTCAAAGTGTTGGGTATGCCCCAAGTAGAGAATATTTCATCCAGAACTGGCAGTATTGCTGATGCAGATGTTGATGACACCACTTTTAGAATGGGGAAACGAGAATATTCATCTATTATTGCTAACAGATAGTGCCCCGAGTCCAACGGTCCATAAAAGTCTGCTGCTATATTAGACCATACAGCATTTGGTAGTTCAGACATGTGTAATTCTTCCATTCCTCTTTCTTTAGTGGTACATTGACATATGTAACAGGATTGAACAACCTCTTCTACTTGTTTATCCAAACTAGGCAACCACAGTTTCTCTCTTAAGAAACTCTTTGTGGCAGAAATACCTCGATGACTCTCATGTGCCAAGTCAATGACTCTCCGCTGTAATTTTGCTGGAATGATTATTTTGTTGCCCCTTAGTAATATTCCAGAGGAAGTCACAGACAACTCATTCTGTATGTTTTTGAATGCTAAAATGTCATGCTTCTTTATAGCCAAAGCAAAATGGCTCGCATTGTTTATCTATTTCCATTTATTTTCATGCATAATTCTTTTCACTTCTTGGATGGTGTCATCTGTTTGCGTTTCTTTAATTAATTCTTCCTCCTTTACAATTCCTGGCACTGCTGATTTTACTATGAAACATATGTATTCTTCCGCTTCCGACCGCTGCTCCACATCTGTTTTGCACGGATGTCTAGACAAATAATCTGCTGGGTTATATTCCTTTCCTGGTTTATGAATTATTCTGAAATCATAATCCATCAGCCTCATTCCCCATCTTTCAATTCTCGGTGGCATTTTTGTTTTCGGGTTTCCAAAAATAGAAATGAGAGCCTGATGGTCAGTGATGATTACAAATGGCTTACCATATACAAAGTCATGATAATGTTCACATGCCCAGACCACAGCCAGACTTTCTTCTTCAGGCTGAGAGTATCGTTGTTCTACTTCCGATAACCTTTTGCTCTCATGAGAGACCACAAACCTAGGAGTTTCTCTCCCAGGCTTATGCTGAACCACCGGACTGGCATCCACTACTAACTCTGTGCATAGATGTGGAACAAAATATTTTAAATTCGCTGCATTTGATATTTCCAGCTTTATTTCTTTAAATGCCAGTTCACATTCATTACTCCAGCAGAATCTTCGTCCTTATCTTGCTAGTTCTCTGAGCGGTGAACTCACGGTTGCAAAATCTTTAATATACCTTGCACAATAACTAGCCATTCCTAAAAATGACCGTATCTCCGTTACATCCTTAGGCCTTTGTATTGCATTCAGAGCTGATATTTTGACAGGATCTGGTCTCATCTCTTCAGCAGAAAATATATGCACAAAGAACGTCAACTCAGTCTCATTTATTTCACATTTTTTAAGGTTGTGCCATTAAATGTTGTGATGTATCTTGACTGATTGTCTATTTCCAAATTGGTGATATCCTTTGTATAGATCCAGTTTTGAAAAGAATGCAGCCCCATTGATACTGCTGATCATATCATTCAAATGAGGACCTGGATATCGCTCTCTCTCAATAGCTGTGTTTGGAATTCTCATATCAACACATATTCTGATGTCTTCAGTATCCTTTTATGGGACAATTACAATGGGCGACACCCAAGGTGTTGGTCCTGTCACTTCTTCAATTATATCCTGATCAAGCAATGATTATATCTCTTTCTCTACCCTTGTTTGCATATGGACTGGCGCTCTTCGATGTGTTTGCGCTACTGGTCTTATTGTTTCATTTATGTCCAGAGCAATTGTTTTGTCTTTTAGTTTACCTAATCCCTTAAACAATTCAGGATATTTTCATAGAACTGGATGATCTATTGACATGTTACAGTTCATTTCTAACAAACCCATGAGTTGAGCAGTGACATTGCTCAACAAACAAGGTCCTGGAACTTCACCTTTTAAGACATGTATGTCCTCTTTGCTTGTTATACCTCCATATTGTAATGTTTCTTCAAACTTTCCTAAACATAAAACAGGATTTTTAGCTCACCACTGGAAAACACTAACATTCGAAGGACTTAAAGGAGGTTGTTTAAGCATCTTCATATATTCAGTTACGCACATTATATTGCACGTTGCTCCACTATCTAGTATAAACGGAACCTTTTGTAAACCAACCAACAAGTCCACAGATGTGTTTTTTTTTATGTTCGCTCTTTTAACCATATTGAATTGTTGAGGTTCATTTTCTTCTTGCATCATGTAAAATTTTTCAGAGTGCTCAACCTCTCCTTCAATATCTTCTTCAACTCCTTACATTTGCCTTATATATTTTGTGTTTTCAAATCTCTTCTTTATGCCCAGATTGGTTTGCTTCCAGTTTTCTCTTTTAATCCAATCTTCTTTTTTTTTTTGAAACCTACATACACTTGCAAAATTATTGCATCTTCCACATTCTTTACATTGTTGTCCAATGGTCGGACAGGTTCACAAATGTGGGAATTGAAACCCACATCTGTAACACAACCTTTTTTCTTTGTTCGGTATTTCCACTTTCTCTCTAATATTTATTTTCTTCGACATTTGTCTCACCTGCTCTATTGCTTTCATTCTTCCTTCTTCCATATTTGTAGCATGTTTCTGAGTTTGCACATCCGTTTTAGCCATTCTTAAAATCTCCTGGAGGTCATAAGTTTTTCTAGAACTTTTTTTCTAAATTTTATTGAGTTGCAACCTTGTATCACCCTCAGTCTTATTGCCTCTTCATTGTTAAATTGATCAAAATCACAGAATGTCACCAATATTTTTAGTCTAGTGACATAGTCATCCATTGTTTCTTCTTCCTGTTGACAAGCCATATTAAAATTGTATCTTTCAAAGTCTAGATTTCTGTGAGGGTCAAACTTGTCATTTAAACACTTCATGAGCCCTTTATACGTAACTCGCTCTTGTTCTGGGAATGTAACTATTTAGGGGCCGATTCCGATTCGGGCCGGAAATCTCTCCGACCGAGCCGGACCCGGAGAGATTTCCGACCGAATCGGACCCGTGCAGCCCGACCGAACGAGTACGATGCGCACGTATGCCATCGGACTCGATTCGGTCGGACTCCCATTGAAGTCAATGGGAGCCTGTCATACAATGCGTACGCGGGCTCCCATTGACTCAATGGGTGCGAGGCGGACAAGGGCGCCCCCTACAGCGTGTACGCGGCGAAGCGACTCGCACCATACACGCACAGGTAGGGGGGGACCCATGGGTCCCCCCTGTGTGCGACTCGCGTGGCTATGCATACAGGGGGGTCCGACACGGACCCCCAAAGTACGGCTCCGACTGCTCTTTCGAGCCAGAGTGCGCGGCTCGGTCGGACTGCTCGCGGCGCGCATCGTACTTACCCGGCCGGGGAACATCTCCATTGCGAGGTGCGAGTCGTGTCCGAGCGAGTCGGTCGGTGCGGTTAGACCCGGGAACGAGTCGGTCGGAGCGGTCGGGACGCCCGGACAAGTCGGTCGGCGATTTCGCATCGTACTCGCTCGCCCGGACGCACGTACGAATCGGTCGGGAAATAGGGCTCCGAATCGGATCCAGTTAAGCCGAATCCGATTCGGAGCCCTACCGGCCAAGATCGGAATCGGCCCCTAAGTCCTCTACATCATCTCCTACAAGATTGAGTAACAAATCTTTTGCTTGCTCATCAGTGTATTTTTTACATGTTGATTTTAAGAAATGTTCAAATCTCCTCCTCCATTTTTCCCATCTTTGTGCAACATTTTCTTGGTTAGATGAATTAAAGGGCAATAGTCATCTATAAATTGTGCTTGAGATACTTCCTGCAACATCCTCTTCATTATACATTTCTGAATTCATATCAACCGTTACTTCACTGCCTGTATCTTCCACTGACATGGCTGTACTCATATAATCTTTCTATGTGACTGTTGTAGTCTCTTCTGTATTGTCTTCCTCTTATTATTTTCAGTCTTGTTATTGTGTTTTTCCACCTTCTTTAGAGTCCTCTTCTTTTCTCCTTTTTTTAAAATGATATTTTCAGATTTTGCCTGATTCAAGAATGGCTGCCCTCGTTTTTAAATTGAAATTATTTTTACTCCTCTCCTCTGTTTTCTTGCCTCTGCACTTTCCTGATGCGCGTTATTACTAACTGCTAGACATTTCTTTCCTTTATCCTCTTTTTAAATTTTTTTAAAATATCTTTCTTTCACACTACACGCACTGCACAGTTGCCGCCTGGCCTCAAGATGGCGCTTCCGTTTATTCTTGTGCACTGTACACGTGCACGCCTGTCCTCAAAATGGCGCTTTCATTTATTCTTGCGTGCATGTGTGTGTGCGCGCACGTCAAGCAGTTGTTTTCTGTCTGACACTGATAGTGTCCGACACTCACCACTCGCTTCTTCTTCCCTGCAACGCAGCAGCTTCATATCGTTAGTCGATCCTGACTTCCGTTTAACTTCTGGCTGGCTGACAAGACTGGATGACAGCAACGCGATTAGTTGAACAGCATGTGAGTTTTCCTACTTCCTTCCACTTGTCGCCATTGTAAAAATTGTAAAGACTAGCAGGACTCTGTATATAATCGGCTATAACATATTTATTGGAGCTCGGCAACCCTGTTACAGTTACACTTAACGCCAACCCTAAACTGAACTATTGTTCCTTGAAAACCTTCCCACATTCTAATCCAGAACCCCGCACCCATATTATTCTAGATGAAATCACATCATCACAGGCTATTAAAGGAAAGATAGAATTTCTGCTTTTTTCAACAAAGCATTTTAATTGATCTAACTAACATGAAAATGATCCTCATATCGTTTGGCAAAAATTATTGACTGCTCTTTGCTGTGTTTAATGTTGCAGTACAGATTGTGCTTTTATTCTTTGTGTCTGCAACGAACATTAAAGAGCAAGACACTATGGGGGCTATTTACAAAGGTAGTTTACACTTGTGAGTAATTTACATGTGCAATTTACTGTTACATTTATGAGTAACTGTACTACTTTTGGCCAATTCCAAAATCCGTGTGATATGTTAGTCAGAAGTATAGATTTCTAAATCTCCACCCAGTGAAAATGAGGGGGAATTAACATGTGTAAGGTACTACTGCTAAAAAGAAACAGTAAGTACGGCACCACACTTGGACAACCACTAGTACTGCAACACCTTCACATGGAAAATAATGGACGTAGGGACCTAAAATAACACATACATTTTTAAATTAAATTAAAATATTTGAAAATATAAATGCATATAATTTAAAATTGATAAAAATATCTAAAAAATAATACATCATTATTATTTAATTATAACATATTTTGACAAATGTTTTTAAATTTGAAAATTAATCTAAGAGTATAGTTTTAATAAAACATAATTAAATTAGTTGCAATTAATTCTATATAGGATGTTAATTATTATTACATAGTAAAAAATATTTTGTTTTTATTTTAAACTACAGCATATTATACTTAAATTATTTAATGATTTAATTTAAAATTAAGTTCATAGTCTTGGAGCATTGTTTTTCTTTTGTTCTACATTCAAAATAAATATATAAAATTAATTTACAGTAATATGTACCATACAGATGTTTCTACAATAATTTTAATTTATTTTGGTAAAGTTTAAATTAAAAAAAATTCCCACTTAAAGTAAACTTTTCATTATTTTGCATTAATAACTGTCAAAAGTGATTATGTAATTAATTAAACTGTATTAAAATGTAATGTTACAATGATTTTAAAATTGAAAAGATTTGTTACATTTTATAATTAAATAATAAATGTGCTTTCTTTTTTTACATTTTTCTAACAAATTATATATATTATTTTTTGACCTATTTTAAATTATTTAATTCAATTTAGCAATATTTTCTATTGAGTTTTATTTTAAGCCTCCATCTCCATTATTTTCTACGACAATGTGTTGCAGTACCAGTGGTTGGTCATGTGTGGTGCTGGATTTAGTTCAGCTCTGAGCTGGAATTATTTACTAGTATTTTGAGCTGATTTTGGCTGTAGTAAATTTAGAAGTGTAGTTTGTGAATAGCAATGGGTTTATTCTTTTGTGGGTGGTTGTGCATCCCATCTTAAAACCCTCCTAACCTTCCCTAATCCCCTCTTTACTATTTCCTAAACCCCACCTATTTTGTAGTAAGTATGCCACATTTTTCAACAACTCCCCTGCCCCCCTACATTTACTACTAAGGGGCTGATTACGATCTCGTTAGGAAAAGCTCCAAAGGGTATTCGGATTAAGCAAATCTGAATCGGAGCTTATGCTTCCGACCGAATCGTCCACCTTTCCGGACGACCAAGTACGATGCGAGGAAGCAGTCCGGGCTGACCGAATTGGTTCAGAATGTGATTCAGGTAGTCCGGCTCGTTCGGAGACGAATCGTGCAGCTCAATGGGGACGGTTTCCGAATTTGCGAGTACAATGGCCGGTTCTGACAGCCTTACCGCCTCGGCTTGACAAGACAAAACGGCTGTGGGAATTGGACTTTGGGGGCCCGTAGCAGGCCCCCCTTCACCCGGGGCCCTCTGAATCGGTCACGGGGGGGTACTCATGGGTCCCCCCTTTCCATGCATGCACAGTGTCGGAGGCACCATGGGGTGCCGACCACTGGGTGCACGCTTTTCCCCACCCACCCCTTTTTTCAATGGGAGCCTGTGTTCAAATTGGGTACACAGGCTCTCATTGAATTCAATGGGAGTCCGACCGAACCGAGTCCGTAAACATACGGACACATCGTACTCGGTCGGTGGGACTCCCGGAGTGTGATTCGAACGGGAAGCATTCCCAACCCGATTTGGTGGGAATGCTTTCCTAACAAGATCGTAATCGGCCCCTTAGGGCCTGATTCCGATCTCGCTAGGAAAGCCCTCTGTACGACTCAGGTCCAGAGGGCTTTCCGAGCGAGAAGTGCTCCGTGAGTCCGAACGAGCGAGTATGATGCTGCTGTATGCTTACGGACTTGGTTTGCTCGGACTCCAATTGAACTCTATGGGAGACCATGTACAGACACGTACACAGGCTCCCATAGCAGAAAAGGGGTGGGTGGGGAAAAGCGTACACCATGTGGCGGGCACCCCATGGTGCCCACCACACTGTGCATGCCTGGATTGGAGGGACCCATGGGCACCCACCATGACAGATTCGGAGGGCCCCGGGTGAAGGGGGCCTGCTACAGTACTCTAGTAGTTCTATTGTATCACTACTAAATGCACTACAAAATTACGTTTGTGAAAAGGCCCCAAATGATTTGAGTAGTTTTTGGGAAGGGCGACGGTGTGACCATCTACTATAAGACATAAAATACCTTCTGCCATAGATTTTAAAAGTAGAGGTTCCACCTATAGAATTGGAGGTATTTGGCAACTCCAAGTTAATTTGTAACTCAGAGTTTTTTCCAAATTCCACCAATCGCCGCATGAAACTTCAGAGATGCCAGTGCAAACGAGATTTGGCGTCTCTGGAGCCATTTTCTAGCAAAGGCTGTCACGGGCTGTTGAGATCAGAGGACTGCTCCTTGAATAGATTTGCTGCCACTCAAGTAGATATTCTACTCCGGTGGCAGCATAATCAACTTGAATCACTGTGTACTCTTGCGCACCGCAGGTGCTGTTTGAGCTGATTTTTCAGTATTGCTTGTGCTACTGGTTCTAAATTGCAGTGCGAGCAGCGCAGCATGCATTTTTCCACACATTGGTGGAACTCTGCGGAATCTTGCTGAGTTTTTTATGTAACTCTGTGGAATTCCTCAGACTGAAACTCCGTGAGTTCAGCCCACCCCTAATTAAAAGGATATTGCATGCCACTTCGGTGGTCCATGACCTTATAAAGGGACTCTGGTCTTTGGCCTCAGTCCTCTAGATTTCCATGGAACTTCTCAATGACTTGCAATATCTTTACAATAGACGGAGAGGTTCTTGATCCCATAGAGAGCATTCAGTTCCTTTGCCACACAGCTGGCTTACATGAAGGGAAATATTTTGCCTTTAACAGTTGCATTATTCAATCAATATTTTCAGAAAAGTGTTTATGCTGTTCTGAAAATGTTATTCCACAAGGTAAAATACACCATCGATTTTTTGTCGCTCACCCTTCTCCTCTTTCAGGCCACCGCATTTGATAAGCAAATTGAAATGTGTCAGAGATAGTGTTCAAAGCACGCAAAGTAAAATGCTTCCAACTAAAAATCCATCCAAGCTATTTTTATTGGTGTTGAGACAGAATATCAAGTTGGAAATGTCGACTTACACAAATATCGAGTTGGAAATCGTGAAATCGTGATTCAGAAATATCGACAGCAAGAATATCATGGTCAAGAATATCGAATTTAAGGTAAGAAATATCGTTTTTAAAAATATAGAAATCATTAATCATCCCAAGGGGCCCACTACATTTTTTTAGGGGAGGGGGGTACATGGCCCCCAGCCCCAGCCCATTTTTGGCCCTGGGGCCCTCCTCCCCCAAGGCATTAACATGGATTTATGGGAGAGGGCGGCATGCAGCCCCAATCTCTAGGCTGATTTCAGCCCCAGGGAGCCCATCTCCTGGTGCCCGGCGATATTGTAAATGGGGAGGGAGCACGCAGTCCCTGTGAGAACCCACCATCAGGCCTAGGGAGTAAGGGTATTCCTTCTCTACCCCCTTATGTATTTTTAAATGTTTTTTCTTGGGACTCTTGCAAGATATACCTCCAAAACTACTGAACAGATGTACACCAAATTACAACAAGAGATCTTTCTGGACCAAGATCTACCTTTCTGACAAATTTGGTGTAATTTCATCCTATGGTCTGGGCTATAGTCATGTCTAAAATCCCTATGGAAAATTGCATGGGGAAAATGTGCTTTGGGACTCCCGCTTTTCATCAGGACCCGCTTGACGAATCACCCTCAAACATTCCTAACAGCAGCTCAAGTGAGTGGAAAAGTAGTTTTGAAAATTTCGTCAAGATTCGTCAAACAGTGCCAAAGTTATTAGGAAAAAAAATAAATGTCTTTTCTATGGAAAGCAGGTCCTAAATATAACAACCTATTGGCCTATTGGCTACTAGCAGTACGGAATATATATATATTGCACAGCATGGCATCGCCTGATGCGTTTCGGAAAAACTTCCTTCTTCAAAGGCTGCACGCAAGAAAATGGCCACAATTAGCCACCAATAAATACCCTTTAAAACATCATAGTCCTCAAGTGAGTATAAAGCCAGTGCAAAGTTTTATGGGATTGGTAGTCTTTAGCAACGCCCATGTGGGCCGCCATTCCATTACGCGTTCAAAAGTACTTATTTATTGTTGTGCATGTCTCACCCAAAAGCACGCTCCTTCACTCAGTCGTTCAATCCATAAAATGCTGCCCCAACAAACCAGCTGCAGCCCGCTGAGATCCTGCGGTGGTGCACTCCACAGCTGGGCCAGCCGTATTATTCAAACATCAAGGAGTTGCCCCCAGATGAAGTGCACTCTTTGAACAAACCTTTATTTCATAAGAGCTGCTTTGGTAAATTGCACAACATGGCATCGCCTGATGCGTTTCAGAAAAACTTCCTTCTTCAAAGGCTGCACGCAAGAAAATGTCCACAATTAGCCACCAATAAATACCTTTTAAAACATCATGATCCTCAAGTGAGTATAAAGCTAGTGCAAAGTTTTATGGGATTGATAGTCTTTAATAATGCCCATGTGGGCCGCCATTCCATTATGTGTTCAAAAGTGCTTATTTATTGTTGTGCAAGTCTCACCCAAAACCACACTCCTTCAATCCACAAAATGCTGCCCCAATAAGCGAGCTGCAGCCGGTTGAGATCCCGCGATGGTGCACTCCACGGCTGGGCCAGCCGTATTAATCAAACATCAAGGATTTGCCCCCGACAAAGTGCACTCTTTGAAAGAACCTTTATTTCATAGGAGCTGCTTTGGTAAGTTGCACAATATCGCATCGCCTGACGCGTTAAGGAAAAACTTCCTTCTTCAAAGGCTGCACGCAAGAAAATGTTCACAATTTGCCACCGATAAATACCCTTTAAAACATCATAGTCCTCTAGTTAGTATAAAGCCAGTGCAAGTTTTATGGGATTGGTAGTCTTTAGTAATGCCCATGTGGGCCGACATTCCATTACGTGTTCAAAAGTGCTTTTTTATTGTTGTGCAAGTCTCACCAAAAAGCACTCTCCTTCACTCAGTCCTTCAATCCACAAAATGCTGCCCCAATAAGCCAGCTGCAGCCTGCTGAGATCGCGCGGTGGTGCACTCCATGGCCGGGCCAGCCGTATTACTCAAACCTCAAGGAGTTGCCCCCAGACGATGTGCACTCTTTGAAAGAACCTTTATTTCATAGGTGCCGCTTTGGTAAGTTGCACAACCTGGCATCGCCTGGCGCGTTTTGGGAAATTGTCCTTCCTTAAAGGCTGCACACAAGAAAATGTCCACAATTAGCCACCAATAAATACCCTTCAAAACATCATAGTCCTCAAGCTAGTATAAAGCCAGTGCAAAGTTTTATGGGATTGTTAGTGTTTAGTAATGCCCATATGGGCCGCCATTCCATTACATGTTCAAAAGTGCTTTATTATTGTTGTGCAAGTCTCACCCAAAAGCACACTCCTTCACTCAGTCCTTCAATCTACAAAATACTGCCCCAATAAGCCAGCTGCAGCCTGCTGAGATCTCGCGGTGGTGCACTCTACGGCCGGGCCAGCCGTATTAAACAAACATCAAGGAGTTGCCCCCAGACGAAGTGCACTCTTTGAAAGAACCTTTGTTTGATAGGAGCCTTTTTGGTAAGTTGCACAACATGGCATCACCTGACGCGTTTTGGAAATACTTCCTTCTTCAAAGGCTGCACGCAAGAAAATGTCCACAATTCGCCACCAATAAATACCCTTTAAAACATCATAGTCCTCAAGTGAGTATAAAGCCAGTGCAACGTTTTATGGGATTGGTAGCCTGCAAGTTGTTTGTCTCTGTTGTACTCCAGAATAAAATGACAAATCTGGTTTGTGTGTGTGCTTCCGTTCGAGGGCAACCTTTTCAGTGGAAATACCACAGCCAGTCCAGCCGTGAAGGCAGCACCACTGCGCAAAGGAGCAGGTCTGCTGTGACTGTTATAATTGGTCATGGATGGAACAACAGGTTGGATATTTTCAACAGAGACAGCAAGGTAACATGGAATCCGCCCACTGCTGGGTTATGGACACTGTTTATAATTTTGTTTGGCTAAAACAAACCCACTTGGGAAAAATGTACATTGCAGAACTTCAACTACCGACATGCACTGGCTTGTAACTCACTTGGGAGGCCCCCATAAGGGCAGAATTGCTAACAGGTGCCTGCAATGTTTTCTTCTGAATAGCCATGCATTTGGTCTGTGATGAAGGACAGGGATGTCTGAAACGCATAAGGCCTTTGAAAATTTAAATTCATTCCCTGCAAGTTGTTTGTCTATGTTGTACTCCGGAATAAAATGACAAAGCTGGTTTGTGTGTGCGCTTCCGTTCGAGGGCAACCTTTTCAGTGGAAATATATATATATATATATATACATACATATATATACATACATATATATATATATATATATATACATATATATATATAATAATGTATGTATATATATATGTATATATATATATTCACTGAAATAACCACAGGTTTCAGGGATGTTATAGTTAGGCTGACATTTCACTCGTACAAAACCAGAGAAATTCAGCCGTTATAGTTAGCTGAACTAACTATTACTCGCTCCCCCGCAGTGCACTGTTGATGACGTCACATATTACATCACTCATTCATGGTCAGTGACATCACTGATGACATCACTGATTACATCTCAAATGACATCACTGATGACATCACTGATGACATCTTCCAGTGACTAAGTGTTTCTAAAAAGTTTAGGAATGTTATATATATACACACCAAGGTTTTATGAAGAATGAGTGGGTGTGTGAGTGTCTGATGAATGGATGATTTAGTGGGTGCGTGACTGACTGTATGAGTGAGTGATTAAACGTGTCTTAGTGAATGCATGGGTGAATGACTAATCTGTGTAAATGTCTGTATCAGTCTGTCAGTTGGTGTGTAAGTGGCTGCATGGGTTGGTGAGTAGCTACATGAGTGTCTATATGGGTTAATGATTAGTTGTCTGATTACCTGTATGGGTGCCTGAGTGTCTATGTGGGTGTGTGGGGGGGTGTGACTCCCTGCATGGATGTGTGGTAGGTGAATCAGTGGGTGTATGGGTGCATGAGTGTGTCTGCAAGGGGGTGTATGGGTGAGTGAGTGTGCGTATGGCTGTGTTGCTGAGTGAATGAATGTCTCTGTGGTATATGTGTAAGTAACTACATATGTGAAAGGCAGTATATGTGAGTGTTGGAGTATATAAGTGACTAAATGTGAGAGTGAGTGATTGTGAGAGTGGCTGCATGGATGAGTGTGTGCTTGTGTCAGTGATTGTAGAAGAGAGTAAGTATATGGTACTATCTGTATGAATAAGTTAGGTGGTGTGTGTGTATAACTGTATAGGTGAGTAAATGGCAGTGTGATTGATTCTTTGGGTGACTGACTACGTGTTTGAGTAACTCTATGGGTGAGTGGCGGTGTGTGAGTGTCTGTATGGGTATATGAGTGCATATATCAGTGGCTGTATTGATGAGTGACTGCGTGTATGAGTGACTGTATGGGTTAGTGAGTGGATGTGTGTGTAGACCTATGAATCAGTGAGCGGGTATGTACTAACTGGTATTGGTGTGTCTCTGGTTTCAAGATTGGTAGTCTGTATTTTAGAGTGGGTGTATCAAAGGTTATATTAGGGTGTGAGGAGGTGCATCAGAGGATCATGTGGATGCTGTCATCAGTGATGTCATCAGTGATGTCATTTGAGATGTCATCAGTGATGTCATCAGTGATGTCACTGACCATGCCATGAGTGATGTAATATGTGATGTCATCAGCAGTGCATTGCGGGGGCGCTAGTTATAGTTAGCTTGGCTAACTATAATGGCCGAAATTCTCTGGTTTTGTACGAGTAAAATGTCAGCCTAACTATAACATCCCTGAAACCAGTGGTTTTTTCAGTGAATTTCTAAGGTTTTTTAAATGCTAATACTAACTATAACGTCCCTGAAACCTCTGGTTTTTTCAGTGAATTTCTAAGGTTTTTTAAATGCTAATTTCTAACTTTGCCAACATAGGTAGGACATGTGCAGAAAGAGGAAGAAAGGCGCAGAAAGAAGCAAGAGAAGTGTAGAAAGAAGCAACAGAAATGTAGAAAGAGGCAACAGAAGTGCAGAAAGAAGCAACAGAAATGCAGAAAGAGGCAAGAGAAGTGCAGAAAGAGGAAGAAAGGTGCAGAAAGAAGCAAGAGAAATGCAGAAAGACGCAACAGAAGTCCAGAAAGAGGAAGAAAGATGCAGAAAGAAACAAGAGATGTGCAGAAAGAACCAACAGAGGTGCAGAAAAGGCCTACTTCGACTGTACCTTACAACATGCAAGGTAGCCTAATCACTAACCCTTCTCCTAAGCATATCACTGTTGTAAGTCTGACCAAGTTTGTGAAGGTATGCAATGCGTGTCTCTGCTTTTACCTAGTGACATGTTACATAAAAATAAGCATACAAATACTTGAATACCTGTGTTTCAAACAGCATACTCTGTAAATATGTGTACAAAAAGGTGTATGTATTTCTTTCTTCTCATAATACAGGGCACATGGGTATTCAATAGTGTATTTGAGGGACTCTATAACACCTATATACATAAGACATGTCTGCCTGTGCAACCGAATAACAGAGCAGAACTGAGAAGATTTGATCGCCTATAGGAGAAGCTACCCGCTTTTTAAGCTACCATTTTCAGATGCACAACACATGTGAGAATACATATACAAGTTGACATATACCTCAGTCACAAGAGCAAGCAGACCTTTAAACTTGACAGCCTGCACTTCCCATTTGAGTACAGAAAGAGGCGAGAGAAGTTCGGAAAGAAGCAAGAGAGTTGCAAAAACAGGCAAAAGAGGTGCAGAAAGAGGGAACAGGGGTGCAGACAGAGGCAAGAGAGGTGCAGAAAGAGGGAATAGGGGTACAGAAAGAAGAAAGAGGAGTGCAGAAATTTGAAATAGAGGTGCAAAAAGAACCAACAGAGGTACATAAATGGGCATATGGGGTGCAGAAAGAGGCAAGAGAAGTGCAGAAAGCAGCAACAGAGGTGCAGATGGAGGCAAGAGAAGTGCAGAAATAGGCAAGAGGGGTGCAGAAAGAGGGAAGAAGGGTGCAGAAAGAAGCAAGAGCAGTGCAGACAGAGCCAGCAGAGGTGTAGAAACAGGCAAGAGGGGTGCAGAAAGGGGCATGAGAAGTGCAGAAAGAAGCAAGTGTGGTCCAGAAAGAGGCAAGGGAAGTGCAGAAAGAACCAACAGAGGTTTAGAAAGAGGCAATAAAGGTGTAGAAAGAGGGAAGAAGTGTGCAGAAAGAGGAAAGAGGGGTGCAGAAAGAAGCAAGTGAGGTGCAGAAATAGGCAAGAGAAGTACAGAAAGATCCAACAGAGGTGCAGAAAGAGGCAAGAGAAGTGCAGAAACAGTCAGATCAGGTGCAGAAACAGGCAGAAGAGGTGCAGAAAGAGGGAACAGGGGTGCATAAAGAGGCAAGAGAGGTGCAGAAAGAGGGAAGAAGGGTACAGAAAGAGGCAAGAGGGGTACAGAAAGAAGCACGTGAGGTACAGAAACAGGCAAGAGAAGTGCTGAATGAAGTAACAGAGCTGCAGAAAGAGGCAAGAGGGGTGCAGAAAGAGGCAAGAGAAGTGCAGAAAGAAGCAACAGAGGTGCAGAAGGAGGCAAGAGAAGTGCAGAAAGAGGCAAGAGAGTTGCAGAAACAGGCAAAAGAGGTGCAGAAAGAACCAAGAGCAGTGCAGATAGAACCAACAGAGGTACAGAAGGAGGCAAGAGGGGTGCAGAAGGAGGCAAGAGGGTTGTAGAAAGAGGCAAGAGGGGTACAGTAAGAAGTAACAGAGGTGCAGAAAGAGGCAAGAGAGTTGCAGAAACAGGCAAAAGAGGTGCAGAAAGAAGCAACAGCAGTGCAGAAAAAACCAACTGAGGTGCAGACGGTAGCAAGAGGGGTGCAGAAAGAGGCAAGAGGGGTGCAGAAATTTGCAAGAGAGGTCCAGAAAGAAGCAAGAGCAGTGCAGAAAGAACCAACAGAGGTACAGAACCAGACAAGAGGGGAAGAGAAAGAGGCAAGAGAAGTGCAGAAAGAAGCAACAGAGGTGCAGAAGGAGGCAAGAGAAGTGCAGAAAGAGGCAAGAGAGTTGCAGAAAAAGGTAAGAGAAGTGCAGAAAAAGGAAACAGGGATGCAGAAGGAGGCGAGAGCTGCAGAAAGAGGGAAGAAGGGTGCAGAACGATGCAAGAGGGGTGCAGAAAGAAGCAAGAGAGGTGCAGAAAAAGCAAGAGAAGTGCAGAAAGACGCAACAGAGGTGAAGAAAAAGGCAAGAGGTAAGCAGAAAGAGGCAAGAGAATTGCAGAAAGAAGCAACAGAGGTGCAGAAGGCGGCAAGACAAGTGCAGAAAAAGACAAGAGAGTTGCAGAAACAAGCAAGAGAGGTGCAGAAAGAAGCAAGAGCAGTGCGGAAAGAACCAACGGAGGTGCAGAAGGAACCAAGAGTGGTGTAAAAAGAGGCAAGAGGGGTGCAGAAATTTGCAAGAGAGATCCAGAAAGAAGCAAGAGCAGTGCAGAAAGAACCAACAGAGGTGCAGAAGGAGGCAAGAGAGCTGCAGAAAGAGGCAAGAGAGTTGCAGAAACAGGCAAGAGAGGTGCAGAAAAAGGTAACAGGGGTGCAGAAAGAGGCAAGAGAGGTGTAGACAGAGGCAAGAGAAGTGCATAAAGAACCACCAGAGGTGCAGAAAGAGGCAAGAGATGTGCAGAAACACGCAAGACAGGTGCAGAAACAGGCAGGAGAGGTGCAAAAGAAGGAACAGGTGTGCAGAAAGAGGTAAGAGAGGTACAGAAAGAGGGAAGAAGGGAAAGGAAAGAGGCAAGAGGGGTACAGAAAGAAGCTAGTGAGGTGCAGAAAGAGGCAAGAGAAGTGCAGAAAGAAGTAACAGAGGTGCAGAGAGGGGCAAGAGGGGTGCAGAAGGAGGCAAGAGAAGTACAGAAAGAAGCAACAGAGGTGCAGAAAGAAGCAAGAGCAGTGCAGAAAGTACCAACAGAGGTGGAGACATGGGCAGAAGGGGTGCAGAAAGAGGCAAGAGAAGTGCAGAAAGAAGCAACAGAGGTGCAGAAGGAGGCAAGAGAAGTGCAGAAAGAGGCAAGAGGGATGCAGAAAGAATCAACAGAGGTGCAGAAGGAGGCAAGAGGGGTGCAGAAAGAGGCATGAGAAGTTTAGAAAGAAGAAAGAGAGTTGCAGAAGCAAGCAAAAGAGGTGCAGAAAGAGGGAACAGGGGTGTAGACAGAAGCAAGAGAGGTTACAGAAATAGGGGAGAGGGATACAGAAAGAAGCAAGAGGGGTGCAGAAATTTGCAAAAGAGGTGCAGAAAGAAGCAAGAGCAGTGCAGAAAGAACCAACAGAGGTGCAGACATGGGCAGAAGGGGTGCAGAAAGAGGCAAGAGAAGTACAGAAAGAAGCAACAGAGGTGCAGAAGGAGGCAAGAGAAGTGCAGAAAGAAGCAAGGGCAGTGCAGAAAGAACCAACAGAGGTGCAGAAGGAACCAAGAGGGGTGAAGAAAGTGGCAGGAGGAGTGCAGAAAGAAGCAAGAGAGGTACAGAAAGAAGCAAGAGAAGTGCAAAAAGCACCAACAGGGTGCAGAAAGACGCAAGAGGGGTGCAGAAAGAGGCAAGAGAAGTGCAGAAAGAAGCAACAGAGGTGCAGAAGAAGGCAAGAGAATTGCAGAAAGAAGCAAGAGAGGTGCCGAAAGAAGAAAGAGAAGTGCAGGAAAAAGCAACAGAGATGCAGAAAGGGGTAAGAGGGGTAGAGAAAGAGGCAAGAGGGATACAGAAAGAAGCAAGAGAGGTGCAGAAATGAATAAAAGAAGCGCAGAAAGATGGAACCAAGATGTAGAGAGAGGCAAGAGGGGTGCAGAAAGAGGGAATAGGGGTGCACAAGGAGGCATGGGGTGCAGAAAGAAGCAAGAGTGGTACAGAAAGAAGCAAGAGAAGTGCAGAAAGAAGCAACAGAGGTGCAGAAGGATGCAAGAGAAGTGCAGAAAGAGATAAAAGAGTTGCAGAAACAGGCAAAAGAGGTGTAGAAAGAAGCAAGAGCAGTGCAGAAAGAACCAACAGAGGTGCAAAATGAGGCAAGAGGGGTGCAGAAAGCAGCTAGAGGGGTGCAGAAAGAAGTAACAGAGGTGCAGAAGGAGGCAAGAGGGGTGCAGAAGAAGGCATGAGAAGTGCAGAAAGAGGCAAAAGAGTTGCAGAAACAGGCAAAAGAGGTGCAGAAAGAGGGAACAGGGGTGCAAACAGAGGCAAGAGAGGTGCAGAAAGAGGGGTACAGAAAGAAG
Organism: Calotriton arnoldi; assembly: GCA_963921515.1. Lineage (NCBI taxonomy): Eukaryota > Metazoa > Chordata > Amphibia > Caudata > Salamandridae > Calotriton > Calotriton arnoldi. The sequence goes on from CAWUFW010007531.1 coordinate 970,667, forward strand.
AAAGAGGGGTGCAGAAATTTGCAAGAAAGATGCAGAAAGAAGCAAGAGCAGTGCAGAAAGAATCAACAGAGGTTCAGAAATGGGCAGAAGGGGTGCAGAAAGAGGCAAGAGAAGTGCAGAAAGAAGCAACAGAGGTGCAAAGGGGCAAGAGGAGTGCAGAAAGAGGCAAGAGGGATACAGAAAGAGGGAAGAGGGGTGCAGAAAGAAGCAAGAGCAGTGCAGAAAAAACCAACACAGGTGCAGAAACAGGCATGAGAGGTACAGAAAGAAGGAACAGGTGTGCAGAAAGAGGTAAGAGAGGTACAGAAAGAGGGAAGAAGGGAAAGGAAAGAGGCAAGAGGGGTACAGAAAGAAGCAAGTGAGGTGCAGAAAGAGGCAAGAGAAGTGCAGAAAGAAGTAACAGAGGTGCAGAGAGAGGCTAGAGGGGTGCAGAAGGAGGCAAGAGAAGTATAGAAAGAAGCAACAGAGGTGCAGAAGGAGGCAAGAGAAGTGCAGAAATAGGCAAGAGAGTTGCAGAAACAGGCAAAAGAGGTGCAGAAAGAGGGAACAGGCATGCAGACAGAGGCAAGAGAGGTACAGGAAGAGGGAAGAGGGTATAGAAAGAAACAAGAGGGGTGCAGAAAGAGGGAAGAGGGGTAATGAAAGAAGCAAGAGGGGTGCAGAAATTTGCAAGAGACTTGCAGAAAGAAGCAAGAGCAGTGCAGAAAGTACCAACAGAGGTGCAGACATGGGCAGAAGGGGTGCAGAAAGAGGCAAGAGAAGTGCAGAAAGAAGCAACAGAGGTGCAGAAGGAGGCAAGAGAAGTGCAGAAAGAGGCAAGAGGGGTGCAGAAAGAACCAACAGAGGTGCAGAAGGAGGCAAGAGGGGTGCAGAAAGAGGCAAGAGATGTTTAGAAAGAAGAAAGAGAGTTGCAGAAGCAGGCAAAATAGGTGCAGAAAGAGAGAACAGTGGTGTAGACAGAGGCAAGAGAGGTTACAGAAATAGGGAAGAGGGGTACAGAAAGAAGCAAGAGAGGTGCAGAAATTTGCAAAAGAGGTGCAGAAAGAAGCAAGAGCAGTGCAGAAAGTACCAACAGAGGTGCAGACATGGACGGAAGGGGTGCAGAAAGAGGCAAGAGAAGTACAGAAAGAAGCAACAGAGGTGCAGAAGGAGGCAAGAGAAGTGCAGAAAGAGGCAAGAGTGGTGCAGAAAGAAGCAACAGAGGTACAGAAGGAGGCAAGAGAAGTGCAGAAAGAGGCATGAGAGTTGCAGAAACAGGCAAAAGAGGTGCAGAAAAAGGTAACAGGGGTGCAGAAAGAGGCAAGAGAGGTGTAGACAGAGGCAAGAGAAGTGCATAAAGAACCACCAGAGGTGCAGAAAGAGGCAAGAGATGTGCAGAAACACGCAAGACAGGTGCAGAAACAGGCAGGAGAGGTGCAAAAAGAAGGAACAGGTGTGCAGAAAGAGGTAAGAGAGGTACAGAAAGAGGGAAGAAGGGAAAGGAAAGAGGCAAGAGGGGTACAGAAAGAAGCAAGTGAGGTGCAGAAAGAGGCAAGAGAAGTGCAGAAAGAAGTAACAGGCAAAAGAGGTGCGGAAAGAGGCAACAACAGTGCAGAAAAAACCAACAGAGGTGTAGAAGGAGGCAAGAGGGGTGCAGAAAGAGGCTAGAGGGGTGCAGAAATATGTAAGAGTGGTGCAGAAAGAAGCGACAGAGGTGCAGAAGGAGGCAAGAGAAGTGCAGAAAGAGACAAGAGAGTTGCAGAAACAGGGAAAAGAGGTGCAGAAAGAAGCAAGGGCAGTGCACAAAGAACCAACAGAGTGCAGAAAGAACCAACAGAGGTGCAGGCAAGAGGGGTGAAGAAAGAGGCAGGAGGAGTGCAGAAATAAGCAAGAGAGGTGCAGAAAGAAGCAATAGAAGTGCAGAAAGAACCAACAGAGGTACAGAAAGACGCAAGAGGGGTGCAGAACGAGGCAAGAGAACTGCAGAAAGAAGCAACAGAGGTGCAGAAGAAGGCAAGAGAATTGCAGAAAGAAGCAAGAGAGGTGCCGAAAGAAGAAAGAGAAGTGCAGGAAGAAGCAACAGAGATGCAGAAAGGGGTAAGAGGGGTAGAGAAAGAGGCAAGAGGGATACAGAAAGAAGCAAGAGAGGTGCAGAAATAAATAAAAGAAGTGCAGAAAGATTGAAACAAGATGTAGAGAGAGGCAAGAGTGGTGCAGAAAGAGGGAATAGGGGTGCACAAGGAGGCATGAGGGGTGCAGCAAGAAGCAAGAGGGGTGCAGAAAGAAGCAAGAGAAGTGCAGAAAGAAGCAACAGAGGTGCAGAACGATGCAAGAGAAGTGCAGAAAGAGATAAGAGAGTTGCAGAAACAGGCAAAAGAGGTGTAGAAAGAAGCAAGAGCAGTGCAGAAAGAACCAACAGAGGTGCAAAAGGAGGCAAGAGGGGTGCAGAAAGCGGCAAGAGGGGTATAGAAAGAAGTAACAGAGGTGCAGAAAGAGGCAAGAGGGTTGCAGAAAAAGGCAAGATAAGTGCAGAAAGAAGCAACAGAGGTGCAGAAGGAGGCACAAGAAGTGCAGAAAGAGGCAAACGAGCTGCAAAAATAGGCGAAAGAGCTGCAGAAAGAGGGTACAGGGGTACAGAAAGAAGAAAGAGGGATGCAGAAATTTGCAAGAAAGGTGCAGAAAGAAGCAAGAGCAGTGCAGAAAGAATCAACAGAGGTGCAGAAATGGGCAGAAAGGGTGCAGAAAGAGGCAAGAGAAGTGCAGAAAGAAGCAACAGAGGTGCAAAGGGGGCAAGAGAAGTGCAGAAAGAGGCAAGAGGGGTACAGTAAGAGGGAAGAGGGATACAAAAAGAAGCCAGAGCAGTGCAGAAAGAACCAACAGAGGTGCAGAAGGAGGAAAGAGTGTTGCAGAAAGAGGCAAGTGGGGTGCAGAAAGAAATAACAGAGGTGCAGAAAGAGGCAAGAGGGTGCAGAAAAAAGCAAGAGAAGTGCAGAAAGAAGCAACAGAGGTGCAGAAGGAGGCAAGAGAAGTGCACAAAGAGGCATGAGAGTTGCAGAAACAGGCAAAAGAGGTGCAGAAAAAGGTAACAGGGGTGCAGAAAGAGGCAAGAGAGGTGTAGACAGAGGCAAGAGAAGTGCATAAAGAACCACCAGAGGTGCAGAAAGAGGCAAGAGATGTGCAGAAACACGCAAGACAGGTGCAGAAACAGGCAGGAGAGGTGCAAAAAGAAGGAACAGGTGTGCAGAAAGAGGTAAGAGAGGTACAGAAAGAGGGAAGAAGGGAAAGGAAAGAGGCAAGAGGGGTACAGAAAGAAGCAAGTGAGGTGCAGAAAGAGGCAAGAGAAGTGCAGAAAGAAGTAACAGGCAAAAGAGGTGCGGAAAGAGGCAACAACAGTGCAGAAAAAACCAACAGAGGTGTAGAAGGAGGCAAGAGGGGTGCAGATAGAGGGTAGAGGGGTGCAGAAATATGTAAGAGTGGTGCAGAAAGAAGCAACAGAGGTACAGAAGGAGGCAAGAGAAGTGCAGAAAGAGACAAGAGAGTTGCAGAAACAGGCAAAAGAGGTGCAGAAAGAAGCAAGGGCAGTGCACAAAGAACCAACAGAGTGCAGAAAGAACCAACAGAGGTGCAGGCAAGAGGGGTGAAGAAAGAGGCAGGAGGAGTGCAGAAAGAAGCAAGAGAGGTGCAGAAAGAAGCAAGAGAAGTGCAGAAAGAACCAACAGAGGTGCAGAAAGATGCAAGAGGGGTGCAGAACGAGGCAAGAGAACTGCAGAAAGAAGCAACAGAGGTGCAGAAGAAGGCAAGAGAATTGCAGAAAGAAGCAAGAGAGGTGCCAAAAGAAGAAAGAAAAGTGCAGGAAGAAGCAACAGAGATGCAGAAAGGGGTAAGAGGGGTAGAGAAAAAGGCAAGAGGGATACAGAAAGAAGCGAGAGAGGTGCAGAAATAAATAAAAGAAGTGCAGAAAGATGGAACCAAGATGTAGAGAGAGGCAAGAGGGGTGCAGAAAGAGGGAATAGGGGTGCACAAGGAGGCATGAGGGGTGCAGAAAGAAGCAAGAGCGGTGCAGAAAGAAGCAAGAGAAGTGCAGAAAGAAGCAACAGAGGTGCAGAAGGATGCAAGAGAAGTGCAGAAAGAGATGAGAGTTGCAGAAACAGGCAAAAGAGGTGTAGAAAGAAGCAAGAGCAGTGCAGAAAGAACCAACAGAGGTGCAAAAGGAGGCAAGAGGGGTGCAGAAAGCGGCAAGAGGGGTACAGAAAGAAGTAACAGAGGTGCAGAAAGAGGCAAGAGGGGTGCAGAAAAAGGCAAGATAAGTGCAGAAAGAAGCAACAGAGGTGCAGAAGGAGGCACAAGAAGTGGAGAAAGAGGCAACAGAGCTGCAGAAACAGGCAAAAGAGCTGCAGAAAGAGGGAACAGGGGTGCAGACAGAGGCAAGGGAGGTGGAGAAAGAGGGAAGAGGGGGACAGAAAGAAGAAAGAGGGGTGCAGTAATTTGCAAGAAAGGTGCAGAAAGAATCAACACAGATGCAGAAATGGGCAGAATGGGTGCAGAAAGAGGCAAGAGAAGTGCAGAAAGAATCAACACAGATGCAGAAATGGGCAGAATGGGTGCAGAAAGAGGCAAGAGAAGTGCAGAAAGAAGCAACAGAGGTGCAAAGTGGGCAAGAGAAGTGCAGAAAGAGGCAAGAGGGATACAGTAAGAGGGAAGAGGGGTACAGAAAGAAGCTAGAGCAGTGCAGAAAGAACCAACAGAGGTGCAGAAGGAGGAAAGAGGGGTGCAGAAAGAGGCAAATGGGGTGCAGAAAGAAATAACAGAGGTGCAGAAGGAGGCAAGAGGGGTGCAGAAAAAAGCACGAGAAGTGCAGAAAGAAGCAACAGAGGTGCAGAAAGAGGCAAGAGAAGTGCAGAAAGAGGCATGAGAGTTGCAGAAACAGGCAAAAAAGGTGCAGAAAGATGCAACAACAGTGCAGAAAAAACCAACAGAGGTGTAGAAGGAGGCAAGAGAGGTGCAGAAAGAGGCTAGAGGGGTGTAGAAATATGTAAGAGAGGTCCAGAAAGAAGCGAGAGCAGTGCAGAAAGAACCAAGAGAGGTGCAGAAACAAACAAGAGGGGTGCAGAAAGAGGCAAGAGAAGTGCAGAAAGACGCAACAGAGGTGCAGAAGGAGGCAAGAAAAGTGCAGAAAGAGGGAAGAGGGGTGCAGAAAGAAGCAAGAGCAGTGCAGAAAGAACCAACAGAGGTGCAAAAGGAGGCAAGAGGGGTGCAGAAAGGAGCAAGAGGGGTGCAGAAAGAAGTAACAGAGGTGCAGAAGGAGGCAAGAGGGTGCAGAAAAAGGCAAGATAAGTGCAGAAAGAGGCAAAAGAGTTGCAGAAACAGGCAAAAGAGGTGCAGAAAGAGGGAACAGGGGTGCAGACAGAGGCAAGAGAGGTGCAGAAAGAGGGAAGAGGGGTACAGAAAGAAGAAAGAGGGGTGCAGAAATTTGCAAGAAAGATGCAGAAAGAAGCAAGAGCAGTGCAGAAGGAATCAACAGAGGTTCAGAAATGGGCAGAAGGGTTGCAGAAAGAGGCAAGAGAAGTGCAGAAAGAAGCAACAGAGGTGCAAAGGGGCAAGAGAAGTGCAGAAAGAGGCAAGAGGGGTACAGAAAGAGGGAAGAGGGGTGCAGAAAGAAGCAAGAGCAGTGCAGAAAGAACCAACAGAGGTGCAGAAGGAGGAAAGAGGGGTGCAGAAAGAAGCAACAGGGGTGCAGAAAGAAATAACAGAGGTGCAGAAAGAGGCAAGAGGGGGGCAGAAAAAAGCAAGAGAAGTGCAGAAAGAAGCAACAGAGGTGCAGAAGGAGGCAAGAGAAGTGCAGAAAGAGGCAACAACAGTGCAGAAAAAACCAACAGAGGTGTAGAAGGAGGCAAGAGGGGTGCAGAAAGAGGCTAGAGGGGTGCAGAAATATGTAAGAGAGGTCCAGAAAGAAGCACGAGCAGTGCAGAAAGAACCAACAGAGGTGCAGAAACAAGCAAGAGGGGTGCAGAAAGAGGCAAGAGAAGTGCAGAAAGAAGCAACAGAGGTGCAGAAGGAGGTAAGAAAAGTGCAGAAAGAGGGAAGAGGGGTGCAGAAAGAAGCAAGAGCAGTGCAGAAAGAACCAACAGAGGTACAGACAAGGGCAGAAGGGGTGCAGAATGAGGCAAGAGAAGTGCAGAAAGAAGCGACAGAGGTGCAGAAGGAGGCAAGAGAAGTGCAGAAAGAGGCAAGAGGGGTGCAGAAAGAACCAACAGAGGTGCAGAAGGAGGCAAGAGGGGTGCAGAAAGAGGCAAGAGATGTTTAGAAAGAAGAAAGAGAGTTGCAGAAGCAGGCAAAAGAGGTGCAGAAAGAGGGAACAGGGGTGTAGACAGAGGCAAGAGAGGTTACAGAAATAGGGAAGAGTGGTACAGAAAGAAGCAAGAGAGGTGCAGAAATTTGCAAAAGAGGTGCAGAAAGAAGCAAGAGCAGTGCAGAAAGAACCAACAGAGGTGCAGACATGGGCGGAAGGGGTGCAGAAAGAGGCAAGAGAAGTACAGAAAGAAGCAACAGAGGTGCAGAAGGAGGCAAGAGAACTGCAGAAAGAGGCAAGAGTGGTGCAGAAAGAAGCAACAGAGGTACAGAAGGAGGCAAGAGAAGTGCAGAAAGAGACAAGAGAGTTGCAGAAACAGGCAAAAGAAGTGCAGAAAGAAGCAAGGGCAGTGCACAAAGAACCAACAGAGTGCAGAAAGAACCAACAGAGGTGCAGGCAAGAGGGGTGAAGAAAGAGGCAGGAGGAGTGCAGAAAGAAGCAAGAGAGGTGCAGAAAGAAGCAATAGAAGTGCAGAAGAAGACAAGAGAATTGCAGAAAGAAGCAAGAGAGGTGCCGAAAGAAGAAAGAGAAGTGCAGGAAGAAGCAACAGAGGTTCAGAAATGGGCAAGAGGGGTAGAGAAAGAGGCAAGAGGGATACAGAAAGAAGCAACAGAGGTGCAAAGGGGGCAAGAGAAGTGCAGAAAGAGGCAAGAGGGGTACAGTAAGAGGGAAGAGGGGTACAGAAAGAAGCCAGGGCAGTGCAGAAAGAACCAACAGAGGTGCAGAAGGAGGAAAGAGGGGTGCAGAAAGAGGAAAGTGGGGTGCAGGAAGAAATAACAGAGGTGCAGAAAGAGGCAAGAGGGGTGCAGAAAAAAGCAGGAGAAGTGCAGAAAGAAGCAACATAGGTTCAGAATTGGGCAGAAGGGGTGCAGAAAGAGGCAAGAGAAGTGCAGAAAGAAGCAACAGAGGTGCAGAAAGAGGCAAGAGAAGTGCAGAAAGAGGCATGAGAGTTGCAGAAACAGGCAAAAGAGGTGCAGAAAGATGCAACAACAGTGCAGAAAAAACCAACAGAGGTGTAGAAGGAGGCAAGAGAGGTGCAGAAAGAGGCTAGAGGGGTGTAGAAATATGTAAGAGAGGTCCAGAAAGAAGCGAGAGCAGTGCAGAAAGAACCAAGAGAGGTGCAGAAACAAACAAGAGGGGTGCAGAAAGAGGCAAGAGAAGTGCAGAAAGAAGCAACAGAGGTGCAGAAGGAGGCAAGAAAAGTGCAGAAAGAGGGAAGAGGGGTGCAGAAAGAAGCAAGAGCAGTGCAGAAAGAACCAACAGAGGTGCAAAAGGAGGCAAGAGGGGTGCAGAAAGCAGCAAGAGGGGTGCAGAAAGAAGTAACAGAGGTGCAGAAGGAGGCAAGAGGGGTGCAGAAAAAGGCAAGATAAGTGCAGAAAGAAGCAACAGAGGTGCAGAAGAAGGCACGAGAAGTGCAGAAAGAGGCAAAAGAGTTGCAGAAACAGGCAAAAGAGGTGCAGAAAGAGGGAACAGGGGTGCAGACAGAGGCAAGAGAGGTGCAGAAAGAGGGAAGAGGGGTACAGAAAGAAGAAAGAGGGGTGCAGAAATTTGCAAGAAAGATGCAGAAAGAAGCAAGAGCAGTGCAGAAAGAATCAACAGAGGTTCAGAATTGGGCAGAAGGGGTGCAGAAAGAGGCAAGAGAAGTGCAGAATGAAGCAACAGAGGTGCAAAGGGGCAAGAGAAGTGCAGAAAGAGGCAAGAGGGGTACAGAAAGAGGGAAGAGGGGTGCAGAAAGAAGCAAGAGCAGTGCAGAAAGAACCAACAGAGGTGCAGAAGGAGGAAAGAGGGGTGCAGAAAGAAGCAAGAGGGGTGCTGAAAGAAATAACAGAGGTGCAGAAAGAGGCAAGAGGGGGGCAGAAAAAAGCAAGAGAAGTGCAGAAAGAAGCCACAGAGGTGCAGAAGGAGGCAAGAGAAGTGCAGAAAGAGGTAACAACAGTGCATAAAAAACCAACAGAGGTGTAGAAGGAGGCAAGAGGGGTGCAGAAAGAGGCTAGAGGGGTGCAGGAATATGTAAGAGAGGTCCAGAAAGAAGCACGAGCAGTGCAGAAAGAACCAACAGAGGTGCAGAAACAAGCAAGAGGGGTGCAGAAAGAGGCAAGAGAAGTGCAGAAAGAAGCAACAGAGGTGCAGAAGGAGGTAAGAAAAGTGCAGAAAGAGGGAAGAGGGGTGCAGAAAGAAGCAAGAGCAGTGCAGAAAGAACCAACAGAGGTACAGACATGGGCAGAAGGGGTGCAGAATGAGGCAAGAGAAGTGCAGAAAGAAGCAACAGAGGTGCAGAAGGAGGCAAGAGAAGTGCAGAAAGAGGCAAGAGGGGTGCAGAAAGAACCAACAGAGGTGCAGAAGGAGGCAAGAGGGGTGCAGAAAGAGGCAAGAGATGTTTAGAAAGAAGAAAGAGAGTTGCAGAAGCAGGCAAAAGAGGTGCAGAAAGAGGGAACAGGGGTGTAGACAGAGGCAAGAGAGGTTACAGAAATAGGGAAGAGTGGTACAGAAAGAAGCAAGAGAGGTGCAGAAATTTGCAAAAGAGGTGCAGAAAGAAGCAAGAGCAGTGCAGAAAGAACCAACAGAGGTGCAGACATGGGCGGAAGGGGTACAGAAAGAGGCAAGAGAAGTACAGAAAGAAGCAACAGAGGTGCAGAAGGAGGCAAGAGAAGTGCAGAAAGAGGCAAGAGTGGTGCAGAAAGAAGCAACAGAGGTACAGAAGGAGGCAAGAGAAGTGCAGAAAGAAGCAAGGGCAGTGCACAAAGAACCAACAGAGTGCAGAAAGAACCAACAGAGGTGCAGGCAAGAGGGTGAAGAAAGAGGCAGGAGGAGTGCAGAAAGAAGCAAGAGAGGTGCAGATAGAAGCAATAGAAGTGCAGAAGAAGACAAGAGAATTGCAGAAAGAAGCAAGAGAGGTGCCGAAAGAAGAAAGAGAAGTGCAGGAAGAAGCAACAGAGGTTCAGAAATGGGCAAGAGGGGTAGAGAAAGAGGCAAGAGGGATACAGAAAGAAGCAACAGAGGTGCAAAGGGGGCAAGAGAAGTGCAGAAAGAGGCAAGAGGGGTACAGTAAGAGGGAAGAGGGGTACAGAAAGAAGCCAGGGCAGTGCAGAAAGAACCAACAGAGGTGCAGAAGGAGGAAAGAGGGGTGCAGAAACAGGAAAGTGGGGTGCAGGAAGAAATAACAGAGGTGCAGAAAGAGGCAAGAGGGGTGCAGAAAAAAGCAGGAGAAGTGCAGAAAGAAGCAACAGAGGTGCAGAAAGAGGCAAGAGAAGTGCAGAAAGAGGCATGAGAGTTGCAGAAACAGGCAAAAGAGGTGCAGAAAGATGCAACAACAGTGCAGAAAAAATCAACAGAGGTGTAGAAGGAGGCAAGAGAGGTGCAGAAAGAGGCTAGAGGGGTGTAGAAATATGTAAGAGAGGTCCAGAAAGAAGCGAGAGCAGTGCAGGAAGAACCAAGAGAGGTGCAGAAACAAACAAGAGGGGTGCAGAAAGAGGCAAGAGAAGTGCAGAAAGAAGCAACAGAGGTGCAGAAGGAGGCAAGAAAAGTGCAGAAAGAGGGAAGAGGGGTGCAGAAAGAAGCAAGAGCAGTGCAGAAAGAACCAACAGAGGTGCAAAAGGAGGCAAGAGGGGTGCAGAAAGGAGCAAGAGGGGTGCAGAAAGAAGTAACAGAGGTGCAGAAGGAGGCAAGAGGGGTGCAGAAAAAGGTAAGATAAGTGCAGAAAGAAGCAACAGAGGTGCAGAAGAAGGCACGAAAAGTACAGAAAGAGGCAAAAGAGTTGCAGAAACAGGCAAAAGAGGTGCAGAAAGAGGGAACAGGGGTGCAGACAGAGGCAAGAGAGGTGCAGAAAGGTGCAGAAAGAGGTAAGAGGGGTACAGAAAGAAGAAAGAGGGGTGCAGAAATTTGCAAGAAAGATGCAGAAAGAGGCAAGAGAAGTGCAGAAAGAAGCAACAGAGGTGCAAAGGGTCAAGAGAAGTGCAGAAAGAGGCAAGAGGGGTACAGAAAGAGGGAAGAGGGGTGTAGAAAGAAGCAAGAGCAGTGCAGAAAGAAACAACAGAGGTGCAGAAGGAGGAAAGAGGGGTGCAGAAAGAAGCAAGAGGGGTGCAGAAAGAAATAACAGAGGTGCAGAAAGAGGCAAGAGGGGGGCAGAAAAAAGCAAGAGAAGTGCAGAAAGAAGCAACAGAGGTGCAGAAGGAGGCAAGAGAAGTGCAGAAAGAGGCTAGAGGGGTGTAGAAATATGTAAGAGAGGTCCAGAAAGAAGCGAGAGCAGTGCAGAAAGAACCAAGAGAGGTGCAGAAACAAACAAGTGGGGTGCAGAAAGAGGCAAGAGAAGTGCAGAAAGAAGCAACAGAGGTGCAGAAGGAGGCAAGAAAAGTGCAGAAAGAGGGAAGAGGGGTGCAGAAAGAAGCAAGAGCAGTGCAGAAAGAACCAACAGAGGTGCAAAAGGAGGCAAGAGGGGTGCAGAAAGAGAGCAAGAGGGGTGCAGAAAGAAGTAACAGAGGTGCAGAAGGAGGCAAGAGGGGTGCAGAAAAAGGCAAGATAAGTGCAGAAAGAGGCAAAAGAGTTGCAGAAACAGGCAAAAGAGGTGCAGAAAGAGGGAACAGGGGTGCAGACAGAGGCAAGAGAGGTGCAGAAAGAGGGAAGAGGGGTACAGAAAGAAGAAAGAGGGGTGCAGAAATTTGCAAGAAAGATGCAGAAAGAAGCAAGAGCAGTGCAGAAGGAATCAACAGAGGTTCAGAATTGGGCAGAAGGGGTGCAGAAAGAGGCAAGAGAAGTGCAGAAAGAAGCAACAGAGGTGCAAAGGGTCAAGAGAAGTGCAGAAAGAGGCAAGAGGGGTACAGAAAGAGGGAAGAGGGGTGCAGAAAGAAGCAAGAGCAGTGCAGAAAGAACGAACAGAGGTGCAGAAGGAGGAAAGAGGGGTGCAGAAAGATGCAAGAGGGGTGCAGAAAGAAATAACAGAGGTGCAGAAAGAGGCAAGAGGGGGGCAGAAAAAAGCAAGAGAAGTGCAGAAAGAAGCAACAGAGGTGCAGAAGGAGGCAAGAGAAGTGCAGAAAGAGGCAACAACAGTGCAGACAAAACCAACAGAGGTGTAGAAGGAGGCAAGAGGGGTGCAGAAAGAGGCTAGAGGGTGCAGAAATATGTAAGAGAGGTCCAGAAAGAAGCACGAGCAGTGCAGAAAGAACCAACAGAGGTGCAGAAACAAGCAAGAGGGGTGCAGAAAGAGGCAAGAGAAGTGCAGAAAGAAGCAACAGAGGTGCAGAAGGAGGTAAGAAAAGTGCAGAAAGAGGGAAGAGGGGTGCAGAAAGAAGCAAGAGCAGTGCAGAAAGAACCAACAGAGGTACAGACATGGGCAGAAGGGGTGCAGAATGAGGCAAGAGAAGTGCAGAAAGAAGCGACAGAGGTGCAGAAGGAGGCAAGTGAAGTGCAGAAAGAGGCAAGAGGGTGCAGAAAGAACCAACAGAGGTGCAGAAGGAGGCAAGAGGGGTGCAGAAAGAGGCAAGAGATGTTTAGAAAGAAGAAAGAGAGTTGCAGAAGCAGGCAAAAGAGGTGCAGAAAGAGGGAACAGGGGTGTAGACAGAGGCAAGAGAGGTTACAGAAATAGGGAAGAGTGGTACAGAAAGAAGCAAGAGAGGTGCAGAAATTTGCAAAAGAGGTGCAGAAAGAAGCAAGAGCAGTGCAGAAAGAACCAACAGAGGTGCAGACATGGGCGGAAGGGGTGCAGAAAGAGGCAAGAGAAGTACAGAAAGAAGCAACAGAGGTGCAGAAGGAGGCAAGAGAAGTGCAGAAAGAGGCAAGAGTGGTGCAGAAAGAAGCAACAGAGGTACAGAAGGAGGCAAGAGAAGTGCAGAAAGAGACAAGAGAGTTGCAGAAACAGGCAAAAGAAGTGCAGAAAGAAGCAAGGGCAGTGCACAAAGAACCAACAGAGTGCAGAAAGAACCAACAGAGGTGCAGGCAAGAGGGGTGAAGAAAGAGGCAAGATAAGTGCAGAAAGAAGCAACAGAGGTGCAGAAGAAGGCACGAGAAGTACAGAAAGAGGCAAAAGAGTTGCAGAAACAGGCAAAAGAGGTGCAGAAAGAGGGAACAGGGGTGCAGACAGAGGCAAGAGAGGTGCAGAAAGAGGGAAGAGGGGTACATAAAGAAGAAAGAGGGGTGCAGAAATTTGCAAGAAAGATGCAGAAAGAAGCAAGAGCAGTGCAGAAAGAATCAACAGAGGTTCAGAATTGGCAGAAGGGGTGCAGAAAGAGGCAAGAGAAGTGCAGAATGAAGCAACAGAGGTGCAAAGGGGCAAGAGAAGTGCAGAAAGAGGCAAGAGGGGTACAGAAAGAGGGAAGAGGGGTGCAGAAAGAAGCAAGAGCAGTGCAGAAAGAACCAACAGAGGTGCAGAAGGAGGAAAGAGGGGTGCAGAAAGAAGCAAGAGGGGTGCTGAAAGAAATAACAGAGGTGCAGAAAAAGGCAAGAGGGGGGCAGAAAAAAGCAAGAGAAGTGCAGAAAGAAGCCACAGAGGTGCAGAAGGAGGCAAGAGAAGTGCAGAAAGAGGCAGCAACAGTGCATAAAAAACCAACAGATGTGTAGAAGGAGGCAAGAGGGGTGCAGAAAGAGGCTAGAGGGGTGCAGGAATATGTAAGAGAGGTCCAGAAAGAAGCACGAGCAGTGCAGAAAGAACCAACAGAGGTGCAGAAACAAGCAAGAGGGGTGCAGAAAGAGGCAAGAGAAGTGCAGAAAGAAGCAACAGAGGTGCAGAAGGAGGTAAGAAAAGTGCAGAAAGAGGGAAGAGGGGTGCAGAAAGAAGCAAGAGCAGTGCAGAAAGAACCAACAGAGGTACAGACATGGGCAGAAGGGGTGCAGAATGAGGCAAGAGAAGTGCAGAAAGAAGCGACAGAGGTGCAGAAGGAGGCAAGAGAAGTGCAGAAAGAGGCAAGAGGGGTGCAGAAAGAACCAACAGAGGTGCAGAAGGAGGCAAGAGGGGTGCAGAAAGAGGCAAGAGATGTTTAGAAAGAAGAAAGAGAGTTGCAGAAGCAGGCAAAAGAGGTGCAGAAAGAGGGAACAGGGGTGTAGACTGAGGCAAGAGAGGTTACAGAAATAGGGAAGAGTGGTACAGAAAGAAGCAAGAGAGGTGCAGAAATTTGCAAAAGAGGTGCAGAAAGAAGCAAGAGCAGTGCAGAAAGAACCAACAGAGGTGCAGACATGGGCGGAAGGGGTACAGAAAGAGGCAAGAGAAGTACAGAAAGAAGCAACAGAGGTGCAGAAGGAGGCAAGAGAAGTGCAGAAAGAGGCAAGAGTGGTGCAGAAAGAAGCAACAGAGGTACAGAAGGAGGCAAGAGAAGTGCAGAAAGAAGCAAGGGCAGTGCACAAAGAACCCACAGAGTGCAGAAAGAACCAACAGAGGTGCAGGCAAGAGGGGTGAAGAAAGAGGCAGGAGGAGTGCAGAAAGAAGCAAGAGAGGTGCAGATAGAAGCAATAGAAGTGCAGAAGAAGACAAGAGAATTGCAGAAAGAAGCAAGAGAGGTGCCGAAAGAAGAAAGAGAAGTGCAGGAAGAAGCAACAGAGGTTCAGAAATGGGCAAGAGGGGTAGAGAAAGAGGCAAGAGGGATACAGAAAGAAGCAACAGAGGTGCAAAGGGGGCAAGAGAAGTGCAGAAAGAGGCAAGAGGGGTACAGTAAGAGGGAAGAGGGGTACAGAAAGAAGCCAGGGCAGTGCAGAAAGAACCAACAGAGGTGCAGAAGGAGGAAAGAGGGGTGCAGAAACAGGAAAGTGGGGTGCAGGAAGAAATAACAGAGGTGCAGAAAGAGGCAAGAGGGGTGCAGAAAAAAGCAGGAGAAGTGCAGAAAGAAGCAACAGAGGTGCAGAAAGAGGCAAGAGAAGTGCAGAAAGAGGCATGAGAGTTGCAGAAACAGGCAAAAGAGGTGCAGAAAGATGCAACAACAGTGCAGAAAAAATCAACAGAGGTGTAGAAGGAGGCAAGAGAGGTGCAGAAAGAGGCTAGAGGGGTGTAGAAATATGTAAGAGAGGTCCAGAAAGAAGCGAGAGCAGTGCAGGAAGAACCAAGAGAGGTGCAGAAACAAACAAGAGGGGTGCAGAAAGAGGCAAGAGAAGTGCAGAAAGAAGCAACAGAGGTGCAGAAGGAGGCAAGAAAAGTGCAGAAAGAGGGAAGAGGGGTGCAGAAAGAAGCAAGAGCAGTGCAGAAAGAACCAACAGAGGTGCAAAAGGAGGCAAGAGGGGTGCAGAAAGGAGCAAGAGGGGTGCAGAAAGAAGTAACAGAGGTGCAGAAGGAGGCAAGAGGGGTGCAGAAAAAGGTAAGATAAGTGCAGAAAGAAGCAACAGAGGTGCAGAAGAAGGCACGAAAAGTACAGAAAGAGGCAAAAGAGTTGCAGAAACAGGCAAAAGAGGTGCAGAAAGAGGGAACAGGGGTGCAGACAGAGGCAAGAGAGGTGCAGAAAGGTGCAGAAAGAGGTAAGAGGGGTACAGAAAGAAGAAAGAGGGGTGCAGAAATTTGCAAGAAAGATGCAGAAAGAGGCAAGAGAAGTGCAGAAAGAAGCAACAGAGGTGCAAAGGGTCAAGAGAAGTGCAGAAAGAGGCAAGAGGGGTACAGAAAGAGGGAAGAGGGTGTAGAAAGAAGCAAGAGCAGTGCAGAAAGAAACAACAGAGGTGCAGAAGGAGGAAAGAGGGGTGCAGAAAGAAGCAAGAGGGGTGCAGAAAGAAATAACAGAGGTGCAGAAAGAGGCAAGAGGGGGGCAGAAAAAAGCAAGAGAAGTGCAGAAAGAAGCAACAGAGGTGCAGAAGGAGGCAAGAGAAGTGCAGAAAGAGGCTAGAGGGGTGTAGAAATATGTAAGAGAGGTCCAGAAAGAAGCGAGAGCAGTGCAGAAAGAACCAAGAGAGGTGCAGAAACAAACAAGTGGGGTGCAGAAAGAGGCAAGAGAAGTGCAGAAAGAAGCAACAGAGGTGCAGAAGGAGGCAAGAAAAGTGCAGAAAGAGGGAAGAGGGGTGCAGAAAGAAGCAAGAGCAGTGCAGAAAGAACCAACAGAGGTGCAAAAGGAGGCAAGAGGGGTGCAGAAAGGAGCAAGAGGGGTGCAGAAAGAAGTAACAGAGGTGCAGAAGGAGGCAAGAGGGGTGCAGAAAAAGGCAAGATAAGTGCAGAAAGAGGCAAAAGAGTTGCAGAAACAGGCAAAAGAGGTGCAGAAAGAGGGAACAGGGGTGCAGACAGAGGCAAGAGAGGTGCAGAAAGAGGGAAGAGGGGTACAGAAAGAAGAAAGAGGGGTGCAGAAATTTGCAAGAAAGATGCAGAAAGAAGCAAGAGCAGTGCAGAAGGAATCAACAGAGGTTCAGAATTGGGCAGAAGGGGTGCAGAAAGAGGCAAGAGAAGTGCAGAAAGAAGCAACAGAGGTGCAAAGGGTCAAGAGAAGTGCAGAAAGAGGCAAGAGGGGTACAGAAAGAGGGAAGAGGGGTGCAGAAAGAAGCAAGAGCAGTGCAGAAAGAACGAACAGAGGTGCAGAAGGAGGAAAGAGGGTGCAGAAAGATGCAAGAGGGGTGCAGAAAGAAATAACAGAGGTGCAGAAAGAGGCAAGAGGGGGCAGAAAAAAGCAAGAGAAGTGCAGAAAGAAGCAACAGAGGTGCAGAAGGAGGCAAGAGAAGTGCAGAAAGAGGCAACAACAGTGCAGACAAAACCAACAGAGGTGTAGAAGGAGGCAAGAGGGGTGCAGAAAGAGGCTAGAGGGGTGCAGAAATATGTAAGAGAGGTCCAGAAAGAAGCACGAGCAGTGCAGAAAGAACCAACAGAGGTGCAGAAACAAGCAAGAGGGGTGCAGAAAGAGGCAAGAGAAGTGCAGAAAGAAGCAACAGAGGTGCAGAAGGAGGTAAGAAAAGTGCAGAAAGAGGGAAGAGGGGTGCAGAAAGAAGCAAGAGCAGTGCAGAAAGAACCAACAGAGGTACAGACATGGGCAGAAGGGGTGCAGAATGAGGCAAGAGAAGTGCAGAAAGAAGCGACAGAGGTGCAGAAGGAGGCAAGTGAAGTGCAGAAAGAGGCAAGAGGGTGCAGAAAGAACCAACAGAGGTGCAGAAGGAGGCAAGAGGGGTGCAGAAAGAGGCAAGAGATGTTTAGAAAGAAGAAAGAGAGTTGCAGAAGCAGGCAAAAGAGGTGCAGAAAGAGGGAACAGGGGTGTAGACAGAGGCAAGAGAGGTTACAGAAATAGGGAAGAGTGGTACAGAAAGAAGCAAGAGAGGTGCAGAAATTTGCAAAAGAGGTGCAGAAAGAAGCAAGAGCAGTGCAGAAAGAACCAACAGAGGTGCAGACATGGGCGGAAGGGGTGCAGAAAGAGGCAAGAGAAGTACAGAAAGAAGCAACAGAGGTGCAGAAGGAGGCAAGAGAAGTGCAGAAAGAGGCTAGAGTGGTGCAGAAAGAAGCAACAGAGGTACAGAAGGAGGCAAGAGAAGTGCAGAAAGAGACAAGAGAGTTGCAGAAACAGGCAAAAGAAGTGCAGAAAGAAGCAAGGGCAGTGCACAAAGAACCAACAGAGTGCAGAAAGAACCAACAGAGGTGCAGGCAAGAGGGGTGAAGAAAGAGGCAGGAGGAGTGCAGAAAGAAGCAAGAGAGTGTAGGAGAGTAGGATCTGCTTCACATGGGTACCCCCACTTTTTGCTGATGCTTCACTGTTTTTCGACATTAGTCTGGCTGGGGCCCTGCTAATCAGAACCCCAGCCTAGCTGCTTCCTCTCTAAAATGGTTTCCATGTGCCTTAGGCACATCTCTGATTGGGATCTGGAGTGCCCTTATAAGTCCCTAGTATATGGTATACTATGTACCAAGGGCATAGGTACCTCAGAGGCCTGCCAGGGGCTGCAGCATGTATTATGCCACCCCTGGAAGGCCATCCAAACTGACACCACAGGTCTGCTACTGCAGCCTGGGTAAGGTGGTGCAAGCACCCCTTACTGTGATATAGGTTACCTATATCACGAAATACATACACACATATAAACCTATAAGTCACTCCTAAGGCAGGCCTTATCAATCCTAAAGGCAGAGTGCATGGTTCCTATGTGAGAGGGTGCCCCTGCATGAGCAGGGCCCCTCTGCAGCGTTCGGAGACCATCTCTGATGCTGTTTGTAGTGCAGCCTGACCATATACTCTTAAGCGCATTATATCCTCGCGGTAAAATGCTAACTTTGGAATGGCTGCACCTAAACATGTCGTGTTTGGTGTCAAACATCTTGGAATACTACCCCCCGCCAATCCTGGCGGCGGGGGTAGCATTCCACCCTTCTAGAGGGAAAGACATGTTAACTCTGACGAGTCCGGTAACTTCTTTCCAGAGCCCTGGCATCACAAAATGGATGCTGCTGCCACAGACACGAGTCTGGCCTCCTGCTGCTGGACGAAACTCCGGCAGGGAGGCCTGGACAATAGGTTTCCTGTCCCAGGGAGGTGTGACCACCTCCCCAGACAGGATAATGTGTATTGGGGCTGGGCGGGAGCACTTTCGGGTGCTTTGAAGTCCTGCACTGGGGGCACATTTGGTGTCCCTGTGCATACCCCAGTTCAAACCGGATCAGGGGCTTGCAGCCCCTGCTTTGGCGCGAACTGGACAAAGGGAAAGGGGTGTAGCCACCCCTCTGCCCTGACCCACCCATAGGTGGGGCCACAGAGTAGTCCAACCCCTATTTTTAGAATAAAGGTAGGAACCCAGTCCTTAGGACTTTAGATTATACCTGGACAAAACTCTGACACTGAATCCTGGACCTTCGACGCTCTACGACAAGATTAGAGGACTGAAGAATCTCCCTTGGGGTCAAGGAGTGACTCCCCTGCTTGGCAGGCACCAAAGAAGCATCTGTCCGGTTCGCATTACTGAAGCTCGCGTCGGACGCCGAAGTCATCGCATCACCAGAGGTGGATTCTCAGACTTCCCGAGGCTACCCTGAGTCCCCAGCAAAGCTGAGGCCCGTGGCTATCGTGGGTGACTTGAGACCGTGACCCCTGGACACCGAGCACATTTGCAAGTGCACCATCTTCTGGGTCTCCCAAGAAGTCGTACTTTGGGCTCCGAGTAGCCCTAGCCTCCAGTACCACCTGCACCGAAGATCACTGGCCCCCACTCCACGAGTGTCCTGCAAGCCAGCTCCACGTGCGGCGTCACGAGGCTCCTTCGCGGTCGCTAGCCCGTTGGCTAGTAGCCCTTAACGAAGGCCAATCTTTTCCTTACTTGGCATCCTGGTTGCTCCAGGCCTGCCCTCACTTACCCTCGCTGGGTGAGTTCCACAGACCTTGCTGGTCTGCACCATTGACGATCTACATCTTACTCAAGACTTGCCGTTGCCAAGGCTTGTTGGGTCCAATCCGGTCGCCGACACCTCAGCACTCGACAGACATCGAGCACCAGCCCGAATCCTGCTCCTGGTTGCCGACAACGCCTCCCGGACCTCGTGGCTGAAGAGTCAAGACGACTGTCAACGCACCTGAAGCACTCGACATCGGTGGGCATCTGTCCATCGCCTTCCTGGTCACTGGCTAGTGACCCAGACTCTGTCCCCTCTGCTTTCAGGTTCACCAGAACTCCGATCCACTCTTGGATCCACCCGGACACTTTTCTCTTGGCCGCCAGCAGCACTTTGCAGCAGATCGCCATTCGAATCGACGACGAAACCCGACCCCGAAAGGCACCTATGCACCCGGCTTCCCTGGGTGAGGTAACACGAGTACTCCGGTGCTCCCGTGGGTAGAGACTCTTCAAAGTCCTAGATCTCAAAGGGTTTTGTCCTAGTCCTCTTCTAAGTGTCCCTTTCCTCTATTTTCCCGATCCCGACTTTCTCCATAGAAGTTAACGGCGTATCGCGGTTGTGTATTTACACTGCACGCGTCTCCCGTGGGTCCCCTGTGTCACTACCTTGGGTGGTTCCTTGTGGTCCAAGCACTTCTAGAGGCTCTAGGCCTAGTGTCTAGTTCAGTCGTGGTTCGCATACCACTTTATTGGTATATGGTTTGGTACGCCCCTAGGGCCCAAACGTGTATTTGTGCTATTATTGTGATTTAAGATCTTATAACTTATGTACTTGAACTCTAGCCTCATAAAGAGACTAGAGGGGTGTGTTTAGTAATAAATACATATATTTTGAATATATACCTGGTGTGGTGCTCTTTCATTTGGTCACTCAAGAGATTATAGACTGGTAAAACAAGCTGCTTTACATTCCTTCAAGACTTAGCCTGAAGGCTGCTCTCCATAGCTACCACTAGGATAGCTTTCAATAAGGTTGTCTTTAACCTACCTACCATAAGAGTCGATTTGGACTGGTGCAAGGTGCCCACTATAATTAGTGGACAGCATATGCCAGGCCAACTTCTCACATTGGTGTGCAGCGTGTGGGATTCCAGCTTGCTATTGTTTTACCAGATAATCTCAATTGAATTGATCAACTGAAAACCACTAAAGGTACCTAAGGTACATATAATTTAAGCTTAGAATAACAGTAAGTTCTACTGAACTTAGAGTTGTGTGTTAAGGGATAGCACAACCCTTTCTACAACTCAAGAGAGTTTAGTAGGCCACACTAGAGTAGGTAGTGCATACACCACACCACACTAGTAATGTCTTTAAGGGTAGGATCTAAAGAATCCTTGCAGGAAGCCATTGAGCTTCCACCCTCCAAGTATGATACACTCCCATTCTTGGAATTGAGAGCTTTATGCAACTTGAGAAAAATAAGGACAGGCCAAAGCCCCACCACCCAACACCTCAAGGAGTTGTTGGTGGCTTATGACCTTAGTAAGCCTGTAGGGACTGAAGGGGTAGGAGCTGAGGGTGGGGCAGAAGAAGAGGAGGAGGCCAGGGGTACCAATACCCCCAGCCCCCTCTGAAACTGGCCAGGAGGGTGACAATGACCCTGACCTGGATAACCCAATCCCTCCTGTGGAAGATGATGAGGATGATCAGAATGATGCCCTCTTTGTCCCCCAGGAAGGATTAAGAGTGTGCCCAGAAGGTCTAGGTCTCCTTCTCAGGAGTCTAACCACTCTGGCACCTCTATAGGGAGCTCTGTCTCATCTCATAGGAGAGAATCCTCTCATGAGAGAAGAAAGAGGCTAGTCCAGTATGAGGAAACTCAGCTGGAACTCAGAAAAAAGCAATTAGCTTTAGATAGAGAATCCCTAGATCTCCTTAGAGAGAGAAGAAAGTTGGGACTAGAGTCCCATGGTGGCAGCCATGTCCCTAGAGATAGGGAAAGGTCCTATGACCATAGGAACCTGAGCAAGATTGTCCCTCCCTACCAGAGTGGGGATGATATCCACAAATGGATAACTGCTTTAGAAAGGGCCTGTAAAGTACAGAAGGTCCCTCAGGAGCAGTGGGCAGCAATCTTGTGGCTCTCCTTTGCTGACAAAGGTAGAGATAAGCTCCTCACTGTTAGAGAGGAGGATGCTGATAATTACAAGGTCTTGAAGAGTGCTCTTATTGATGGGTTTGGCCTAACCACTGAACAGTACAGGTTGAAGTTCAGAGACACCCAAAAGCACAGACTCAAGACTGGGTAGACTATGTGGATTGTTCTGCCAAGGCTCTGGAAGGCTGGTTGATGGGCAGTAAGGTGTGTGACTTCTCAGGATTGTATAATCTGATAATGAGGGAGCAGATTCTTAATAACTGTCAAAATCAGCTGTTGCATCAATACCTGGTAGACTCTGATCTGACCTCTCCCCAAGAATTGGGAAAGAAGGCAGACAAATGGGTCAGGACCAGGGTGAAGCAGAAGGTACAGAACCAAGGTGGGGAAACCAAGAAGCAAGATGCTAAGAACTCTGACAAGGGTGGGGAGAAGGGTAAAGATCAAAAGTCTTCATCAGGCCCCCAAAAATCTTCTTCTGGTGGGGATTCCCAGTCTACCAAGGGTAAAGGCCAAAGAAAACCATGGTGCAAGGTCTGTAAGCAAAAGACCCACTGGACCAGTGATTGCACCAAGTCCAAAGACTCCAGTCCAGCACCCACCAATGCCCCTAAGGCACCTGTTCCCCCTAGTACAGTTGGTGGAAGTGCTCCAGCAAAGGGTTTAGTAGGGTTCACCCTGGGAACTGAGTTGGGCTCTGACTTAGTCAGGGAACTGACTCAGGCTGTGTTAGTCTGTGATGGAGGCATGGATGTGACCTCCACTGTGAGTCCCAGTAATCTGGGCAAGTACAGACAACAGCCTTTAATTAATGGACGTGAGGCTTTGGCATTTAGGGACACAGGGGCAAGTGTCACAATGGTGACACAAGACCTTGTGCTTCCTGGGCAAGTTATGCTTGGTGAGATGTACCAAGTGACCAATGCTAGCAATGTCAGAACAGACCATACTCTGGCAGTTGTTAACTTCTCCTGGGGAGGGGTAACTGGCCTTAAGAAGGTTGTGGTAAGTGCAAACCTACCAGTCGAATGCTTGCTTGGCAATGACTTAGAGACTTCTGCTTGGGCAGAAGTGGAGCTCAGGACCCATGCAGAAATGCTGGGGATCCCTGCAGATGTGTTTGCTGTGACCAGGTCACAAGCCAAAATGTCTAGCACTGAACAGGCCTTGGATTCTGGAAGAATGGACCAAGTGCCTTCCAAGAGGAGGAGTAGTAGGGTTAAGGCAGTGCCTTCCCCCTTGGCTCAGGAGGAAGATCAGTCCCTTGAGGGGGATGATCTCAGCCCTGAAGAAGGAACTGTCCCAGAGGAACTGGAACCTGACCAGGTTGAGTTCTTGGGGACAGGGGGACCTTCTAGGGCAGATCTGAGCCAGGAGCAGCAGAGCTGCCCCTCCCTTGAACCCCTCAGACAGCAAGCTGCTGCTGAGGCTGCTGGGAAAGCTAGTGGTCCCCATACAGTGTATTGGGATGATGGACTCCTGTACTCAGAGAGTAGAGACCCCAAACCTGGTGCTACCAGGAGGTTGGTAATACCTTTGAAGTTCAGGGGCTTCCTATTGACCCTAGCCCATGATATTCCCTTAGCAGGACACCTGGGCCAGAACAAGACTTGGGACAGAATTGTCCCTCACTTTCACTGGCCCCACATGTCTGAAGACAGTAAGGAGTTTTGTCGCTCCTGTGTAACCTGCCAAGCCAGTGGCAAAGCAGGTGGCACTACAAAGGCCCCCTGATACCACTACCTGTGGTGGGGGTGCCCTTTGAGAGGGTAGGGATTGACATTGTTGGTCCCATGGATCCCCAAACAGCCTCTGGGCACAGGTTTATCCTGGTGGTAGTGGATCATGCCACCAGGTACCCAGAAGCTATTCCCCTAAGGACCACTACAGCACCTGTGGTGGCAAGGGCCCTCCTGGGAATCTTCTCAAGAGTGGGCTTTCCTAAGGAGGTAGTATCAGACAGGGGTGCTAACTTCATGTCTGGGTACTTAAAAGCAATGTGGAAGGAGTGTGGAGTGACTTATAAGTTCACCACACCCTATCACCCACAATGCAATGGTTTAGTTGAGAGATTCAACAAAACCTTGAAGGGCATGATTAAAGGGCTCCCAGAAAAGCTTAGGCGTAGATGGGACATACTCTTGCCCTGCCTTTTATTCGCATATAGGGAGGTGCCTCAGAAGGGGGTTGGTTACAGCCCTTTTGAACTTCTGTTTGGCCACCCTGTGAGGGGTCCACTGTGCTTGGTGAAGGAAGGATGGGAGTTACCTCTCAAGCCCCCAAAGCAAGATATAGTGGACTATGTACTTGGTCTCCGCTCCAGGATGGCTGAGTACATGAAAAAGGCAACCAAAAACCTTGAGGCTAGCCAGGAACTTCAGAAGGCCTGGCATGACCAAAAGGCTGTTCTGACTGTTTACCAGCCAGGACAGAAGGTGTGGGTGTTGGAGCCAGTGGCCCCAGCAGCTCTCCAAGACAAATGGAGTGGACCCCACACTATTGTTGAACAGAAGGGTGAGGTCACTTATTTAGTAGACCTAGGAACACCCAGGAGTCCCCACAGGGTTCTCCATGTCAACAGGTTAAAACCATATGTGGACAGGGCAGACATGGGCTTGCTCATGGCTACTGATGAAGGGCAGGAGGAAGAGAGTGACCCACTCCCTGACCTGCTCTCACAGAACCCTGACGATGGGTCAGTTGATGGTGTAGCCTTGGCAGGCAGCCTCACTACCCAGCAACAAACTGATTGCAGGCAAGTCCTCAATCAGTTTCGACATATGTTTTCACTGACACCCAGTCAGACCACCTGGTGCACTCATGAAGTGGACACTGGGGACAGTCTGCCTATTAAAAACAAGATTTATAGGCAACCTGACCATGTCAGGGACTGTATCAGGACTGAAGTCCAGAAAATGTTGGAATTGGGAGTAATTGAGCCCTCAGATAGCCCTTGGGCTAGTCCAGTAGTCCTAGTACCGAAACCTCACACCAGTGGTGGAAAAAGAGAGATGAGGTTTTGTGTAGACTACAGGGGTCTCAATGCAGTCACTAGGACTGATGCCCATCCAATACCCAGGGCAGATGAGCTCATAGATACTTTGGCCTCTGCCAAATATCTCAGCACATTTGACCTAACAGCTGGCTACTGGCAGATCAGACTAGCTGATACTGCAAAGCCCAAGACAGCATTCTCAACCCCTAGTGGGCATTATCAATTTGTGGTAATGCCCTTTGGTCTGAAGAATGCACCTGCCACTTTCCAGAGGTTGGTGAACACAGTTCTCACAGGACTGGAAGCCTATAGTGCAGCTTATCTAGATGATATTGCTGTCTTTAGCTCCACCTGGGAGGATCACCTGGTCCACCTCAGGAATGTTTTACAGGCCCTGCAAAAGGCAGGCCTGACTATCAAGGCCACTAAGTGCCAGATAGGGCAGAGTCAGGTTGTGTACCTGGGCCACCTTGTGGGTGGAGGCCAGGTTCAACCTTTGCAGAGCAAGATCCAGACCATCATGGACTGGACTGCTCCCACTACCCAGACTCAGGTGAGAGCCTTCTTAGGCCTGACTGGGTACTATAGGAGATTTGTCAAGGGGTATGGATCAATAGTGACACCCTTGAATGACTTAACTTCTAAGAAAATGCCCAAAAGGTTCAGTGGACAGTTAGCTGTCAAAAGGCATTTGATGACCTCAAGCAGGCCATGTGCACTGCTCCAATTCTGCAGAGTCCTGATTACTCCAAGAAGTTCATTGTTCAAACTGATGCATCTGAATTGGGGGTAGGGGCTGTACTGTCACAATTGAATGAAGAAGGTCAGGATCAGCCAGTAGCTTTTATTAGCAGAAGGCTGACCCCTAGAGAGAAACGTTGGTCAGCCATAGAGAGGGAGGCCTTTGCTGTGGTCTGGGCTCTGAAGAAGTTGAGGCCATACTTGTTTGGTACACACTTCCTGGTTCAGACAGACCATAAGCCCCTCTTATGGCTAAAACAAATGAAGGGTGAAAACCCCAAACTGCTTAGGTGGTCCATTTCCCTACAGGGGATGGACTTTACAGTGGAACATAGGCCTGGGAGTAACCATGCGAATGCAGATGGACTCTCTAGGTATTTCCACTTAGAACATGAAGACTTAACTGGGCAAGGTTAGTTTAATGTCCCTACGTTTGGGGGGGTTGTGTAGGAGAGTAGGATCTGCTTCACATGGGTACCCCCACTTTTTGCTGATGCTTCACTGTTTTTCGACATTAGTCTGGCTGGGGCCCTGCTAATCAGAACCCCAGCCTAGCTGCTTCCTCTCTAAAATGGTTTCCATGTGCCTTAGGCACATCTCTGATTGGGATCTGGAGTGCCCTTATAAGTCCCTAGTATATGGTATACTATGTACCAAGGGCATAGGTACCTCAGAGGCCTGCCAGGGGCTGCAGCATGTATTATGCCACCCCTGGAAGGCCATCCAAACTGACACCACAGGTCTGCTACTGCAGCCTGGGTAAGGTGGTGCAAGCACCCCTTACTGTGATATAGGTTACCTATATCACGAAATACATACACACATATAAACCTATAAGTCACTCCTAAGGCAGGCCTTATCAATCCTAAAGGCAGAGTGCATGGTTCCTATGTGAGAGGGTGCCCCTGCATGAGCAGGGCCCCTCTGCAGCGTTCGGAGACCATCTCTGATGCTGTTTGTAGTGCAGCCTGACCATATACTCTTAAGCGCATTATATCCTCGCGGTAAAATGCTAACTTTGGAATGGCTGCACCTAAACATGTCGTGTTTGGTGTCAAACATCTTGGAATACTACCCACCCGCCAATCCTGGCGGCGGGGGTAGCATTCCACCCTTCTAGAGGGAAAGACATGTTAACTCTGACGAGTCCGGTAACTTCTTTCCAGAGCCCTGGCATCACAAAATGGATGCTGCTGCCACAGACACGAGTCTGGCCTCCTGCTGCTGGACGAAACTCCGGCAGGGGAGGCCTGGACAATAGGTTTCCTGTCCCAGGGAGGTGTGACCACCTCCCCAGACAGGATAATGTGTATTGGGGCTGGGCGGGAGCACTTTCGGGTGCTTTGAAGTCCTGCACTGGGGGCACATTTGGTGTCCCTGTGCATACCCCAGTTCAAACCGGATCAGGGGCTTGCAGCCCCTGCTTTGGCATGAACTGGACAAAGGGAAAGGGGTGTAGCCACCCCTCTGCCCTGACCCACCCATAGGTGGGGCCACAGAGTAGTCCAACCCCTATTTTTAGAATAAAGGTAGGAACCCAGTCCTTAGGACTTTAGATTATACCTGGACGAAACTCTGACACTGAATCCTGGACCTTCGACGCTCTACGACAAGATTAGAGGACTGAAGAATCTCCCTTGGGGTCAAGGAGTGACTCCCCTGCTTGGCAGGCACCAAAGAAGCATCTGTCCGGTTCGCATTACTGAAGCTCCCGTCGGACGCCGAAGTCATCGCATCACCAGAGGTGGATTCTCAGACTTCCCGAGGCTACCCTGAGTCCCCAGCAAAGCTGAGGCCCGTGGCTATCGTGGGTGACTTGAGACCGTGACCCCTGGACACCGAGCACATTTGCAAGTGCACCATCTTCTGGGTCTCCCAAGAAGTCGTGCTTTGGGCTCCGAGTAGCCCTAGCCTCCAGTACCACCTGCACCGAAGATCACTGGCCCCCACTCCACGAGTGTCCTGCAAGCCAGCTCCACGTGCGGCGTCACGAGGCTCCTTCGCGGTCGCTAGCCCGTTGGCTAGTAGCCCTTAACGAAGGCCAATCTTTTCCTTACTTGGCATCCTGGTTGCTCCAGGCCTGCCCTCACTTACCCTCGCTGGGTGAGTTCCACAGACCTTGCTGGTCTGCACCATCGACGATCTACATCTTACTCGAGACTTGCCGTTGCCAAGGCTTGTTGGGTCCAATCCGGTCGCCGACACCTCAGCACTCGACAGACATCGAGCACCAGCCCGAATCCTGCTCCTGGTCGCCGACAACGCCTCCCGGACCTCGTGGCTGAAGAGTCAAGATGACCGTCAACGCACCTGAAGCACTCGACATCGGTGGGCATCTGTCCATCGCCTTCCTGGTCACTGGCTAGTGACCCAGACTCTGTCCCCTCTGCTTTCAGGTTCACCAGAACTCCGATCCACTCTTGGATCCACCCGGACACTTTTCTCTTGGCCGCCAGCAGCACTTTGCAGCAGATCGCCATTCGAATCGACGACGAAACCCGACCCCGAAAGGCACCTATGCACCCGGCTTCCCTGGGTGAGGTAACACGAGTACTCCGGTGCTCCCGTGGGTAGAGACTCTTCAAAGTCCTAGATCTCAAAGGGTTTTGTCCTAGTCCTCTTCTAAGTGTCCCTTTCCTCTATTTTCCCGATCCCGACTTTCTCCATAGAAGTTAACGGCGTATCGCGGTTGTGTATTTACACTGCACGCGTCTCCCGTGGGTCCCCTGTGTCACTACCTTGGGTGGTTCCTTGTGGTCCAAGCACTTCTAGAGGCTCTAGGCCTAGTGTCTAGTTCAGTCGTGGTTCGCATACCACTTTATTGGTATATGGTTTGGTACGCCCCTAGGGCCCAAACGTGTATTTGTGCTATTATTGTGATTTAAGATCTTATAACTTATGTACTTCGAACTCTAGCCTCATAAAGAGACTAGAGGGGTGTGTTTAGTAATAAATACATATATTTTGAATATATACCTGGTGTGGTGCTCTTTCATTTGGTCACTCAAGAGATTATAGACTGGTAAAACAAGCTGCTTTACATTCCTTCAAGACTTAGCCTGAAGGCTGCTCTCCATAGCTACCACTAGGATAGCTTTCAATAAGGTTGTCTTTAACCTACCTACCATAAGAGTCGATTTGGACTGGTGCAAGGTGCCCACTATAATTAGTGGACAGCATATGCCAGGCC